>VXBA01001106.1:55791-162978 GCA_013399895.1 Serilophus lunatus | reverse complement strand
TTTTTTTTTTTTTCTTTTATCCCCAGAAATGTCTGTGCTGCCTACTCAGGGAATACAGAATGCAGATAGGGTATGTGAATAAGCTGTGTGGTGATCCACAATAAAGCTGTTTTGACTATCATGTCCTATAAGCTTGGATGGTGATTTGATGCGACTCACTCCTTTCAGCCATAGAAAAAGGCCGACAGACTGATTATAACTTTATCTCACTGAAGGAGGTGTTCGAGAAAATTGATTTGTGCTTTTTTGGACGGTCCTGAGCTGCTTAAGCAGCTGGATCATACTGTGACTGTGCAATTCAGCTGCAATTAAGAAATCTAAATGTGAGAACCTTTGTGTGTGCTAGGTGTCTAAGTTCTCTTGATAGCAAGTCCCCATAGTCTGTGGAGCCTAGAAAACCATTCAATCATTTGATATTTGGTTTAGGAGATGAGATGACCCTTGCTCTAGGACCCCATTACTCTGCTGATTAGTGTAAGTTGATCCAGTTACCTAAGTATAAGCACATCTTGCCAAATTTGGTGCCCTGGGGTAGTAAGACATCTGTCAGCCTCAAGTAGATGTCTTAGACGACCTATAGGAAATCTCTGCCTTACTGGAGGCCAATCAGAAAATCCAGCTCATCTCATATGGTACTGGGTATCCACTGTTGCCTGAAGAGAAACGGATAAGAAAGTTGGGAAACATGGAATGAAGGGGAGAAGCAGCTTTACTGGCAATGTCCAATGATCCAAAGAGAAAAATCATAACAATCTCTTCATTTTTATAACTTTGAGTGCCCTCCCCCCATACTATCCAACTAAAGTCCATCTTACTACTATGTCCCCTGAATACCCAACAGGTCCCTTGTTACCTATCTCCACCCCAGTTCAGCCCCTTGTAGGCCTGGAAGCCTAATTCTGTTTTGCCTTACTACCCCACTTATCTATACACAGGAATGCAAACAAACTGGAATACAGGCTCTTCTGGCCTTTAATATTCCAAGTTGTCCTGTTACATAGCTAAAGTGAATTCCCTAAAATATTAAGCATACCCCTTAAGGCATCACCGTGTTTAAGCGAATAACCCTGCCCTACCTTTCCCTTTGCTATAATGGGAGCTTAGGCACTCAGCTCATGTCTGCACTTACATTAAAGGTGATTGAAGCTCAAACTGAATCTCTCCTAGACTTCCCTTTCTTAGTGCCTACCTCTTGCTCCCTAGTAATGTAGCAACACTGTGGCTTGCCTTGCTGCTATTTGGGCAGTTTATGGGCAGGCTGAACTTGTATGTGTTTATATAAGTGATGAGTTACATTTCCAAGTTACATAGGACAAGGGCAGTCCAACATGTCCTTGCAGGACCACAGGTGAGCACAGTAATACCTGTGCTCATTGCCAGACTTTCATGGTAAAAGAACTATCTCCTGCCCTATCACTTCCTCTCATGAGGATGTGGAGACAATTTCTCTGTCTAGCTTTGACCTTTACTTGTAGCTTGTGGAGAGTTGATGTTCTTGCCTGAAGACAACCGTCCTAGCCCACTTGGGTCTCCTTATATATAAAAGTATTATAAACAATGAAGGCTCTTACTCCTCCAAAAATGCTGCCTTTTTGTGGAGAAGGCCAAAAGATGGTGTGAGAAGAATAAGAAAAGTATATTATGAATTCCACTGATGGTTAAATCCTGCTTCTCCATACAGCAAAAATGTATACATCAGTGTTTTTTCCTTAACTTTCTTTTGATTGTCACACTGACTGCTATCTGCATAACTCCTAAAATATTCCTAATGCAAATAAAATCCACTAAAAAGATTCTGGTTTTCTTATTCATTCATAAAAGATATTTGCTTATAAGGTACTTGTCAACACTTTTTAGTTGCGTAACGACTCTATTTCATAAAGTTCTCTGAGATTTGTAAGAGAATTGTGTTTGATTTTGGTAGTGTGGCAAGACATAACTCCTTATGGATCTTTTTTTCTTATTATTTTTATTTATGAAAATAAGGAGTGAAACGGATATTTATTTCAGCAAAGATTTTGGAGAATTCCTAGATGGGGAAAGAAGTTGTGAACTTGGTTATAATGTCTTCTGTTGGTGTTAGGAATACCTGGGGCTGTGAGCTGTGGGGCTGTGGAAAGGCTTGGTCTTCTCATGTTTACTTGTGACTCAATAGTGGTTAAAGTTATTCTTCTTGTTACACAACTTTCACCAAAGGCAACAGTTCTCTGCACTGTTATTTTTGTTGTACTGCTGTTACGTTCTCTGCCTTCCAAAGGCAATATTTAGCTTTTTTTTCTGTCCTTGCCTTAAACTTCCACTCATTGCTCTAATTGCTAATGCTTTTACAATGACTGGAAGAATTGAAGGTCACTCTAGGATGGGTACCAGGTAGGATGTTGTCAATTCAAACATTTCTAGAAAAGGGTACTTGGCCCTTCAATAGGAGTCCAAAGAAGCTACTTTATTTGGTCTGATTGATTTCAACTTCATCCTTCCTGAGAAAAGTTTAATTTTTAAAGTCATATTCCTTACCATTTCTGCCAAAGACATCTATAAAGTGTTGCTTGTTATGTTTATGTGTGAAGAGTTACCATGGAAAATGAAAAACATTGCATTTTCATTAAAAAATTTTCTCTGGAAATTGAAAAAAAAATGCTGGGTCTTGTTTTGTAGCTCACCAGAAATCCATAATCAATATTCATTTAATAGAGGCAGACTTCAGCAATCATTCCAATGATACACTTTCATGAAACATATTTTAACATCAAACTAATCAAATTATCCAAACTTAGAGCAATATCAGATCGAAGTCAGACTAATATGGGACCATTGGCAGCATGATAAACTGTCTTTATAGACTGGTCATTAATGCCTGGTTAAATGATATATAGAGACTTAGAACATTTATCCAAATAAATAGTTGTTTTTCAAATAAATGGTAGCTGGAAAAGAAAACAATGTGATTGCTGTTAAAACAATGACTTGTATTAATGAGATAATGGCCATGCCATTCACACTGCCTGACTGCCTGGTGAATTTCAGGGTTTTCTTGTTCTATTTATTTAAGACACTCATGTTCCTTAAAGAGGTGATGATACATCAGCATAGAAACTCTTATCATTATGTCCAAAGTCATAAAGATTTATTATCACTAGAAATCAGAGAGGGTTTTCAATTTTTTATGTTCTTAAACTAGATGTTGCCAAATGTTTGCACAGAATGATTATTTGTAGAGTCGCGTCACATCTAGATGAAGTAATTTTCTATCTAGACGAATAAGTCTAAACTGATCACTTCAAGATAGTAGGAGTGGAATCAGCAGTAGTATGGAAAGGAAGAGCATTTATTTTTTTTTCCCATTATGTAGAGGGAATCCACAAATGGAGGGGCTTTTCTAGTACAGGTTTGAAAGAAAAATTAGGAGTTACTTGGTTGTCCTTGTTTCCCTAAAAGCAGGAACCAGCTCAAACCTAGCCATTTTTAAATCTCCCAGTTCTGCAGCTGGTACCTACAACAGAGATTTAGCTTTTATGACTGGGACCTATTTAAGGATCAAGAACTTCTAAGAAGAGGGATAATTCACTTGACCAAGCAGGGAAAAAGCATCATAGCACATTCAAGTGAGGAAACGGCGTTATTGATTGTCAAGCAAAGGGTAGAGGGTGATATTGTCAAGACAGACCTTGTAAACATTAAGACGGGACTGAAAGGACCTCATCTCGAGTATATACACATAAATAAGGAGATGTCTGCAGGACAGCATGGCAGCCAAAGGTCTTACCTTTTCTCAGTTATTTGTGCTCTTGAGTGCCTTGCTGAAGCATCTGTCCACTCGTGCATGCAGCATGGGAACAGATGAAGAGTTAAGAGGGCTGTAAGCACTCTACAGGGCTATGATCAGAGGACCACAGAAATGTGGTAGGGACAGCTCATGTGCCTGTAGTGCTGGAATGAGTGGATAATGCGCTATTTAGAAAGACAGGCTAGGAAGACAAGGAGAGGGACTTACTGATTGTGAGACAGAATAGCGGGATTGCATGGAGCTCTGACTGGAAAACGAGGATAAACAATTTTAGCGTTCATAGTGTCAGAGTTAGTGCATGGACCAGCATGTGTGATGTTACAGTGTGTGTCTGCTATACGCTGCCTGATAAGAAGTAGAAGCATCTTTTTCAGAAAACTATGAGAAGTGGACTTCAGTATCCTTAGGAGAGGGAGCAAGACAATAAGCCTACACTTTGGAAGAACAGGACTTGGCATCTTCAGAGATTTTCTTTGAATAATCCTGTGGGAGATGGTCCTGCAGATGAAAAGGGTTCAAGAGAGTTGGTTGATATAGGAGGGATGCTTCCTTCTAGCTCAGGAATGGTCTATCCCACTGGTCCTGAATGCATACTTCTTAATATAACAGTAAGATCATCCTTCAGAAATCTGGGGACCCAGAGACCAAGGGTAAAGTCTGGAGCAAAAAGACATTTGGCAGATGTCATTGCAAGGTCACTCCTGATTATCTTTGAATTATAATGTTGTTTGAAAGAAGTGCCTGAGGACTGGAGGAAAGTGAATATCACACCTGTCTTTGAGAAGGGCAAAAAGAGGACCCAGAGAACTAAAGGCTAATCAGCCTCACCTTTATCTCTGTGAAGATGATGGAAGGATTCTGAAAACAATGCGCCCTTGTCTCAAAAAGGTCGAATTATATCTTGGGCTGCGTTAAGAGAAATGTTGCCAACGCCTGTGTTGCCAACAGGTGGAGAGTAAATATCTTTCCCCTGTACTAAGCAGTGGTGAGGCTTCATCTAGAGCATTGTGTTCAATTCTAGGCTCCCCAGTAAAAGATAGATAAGGAGCTACAAGAGGAAGTCCAGAGAAGGGTTAGAAAGGTGGTTAAAGGACTGAAACATTTCCTATATAAGGACAAGTTCAGAGAGTTGAGACTATCCAGCCTGGAGAAGTCTCAGAAGGCTGTCATTTCTGTGTACATATGAGTTGGAGATTCAAAAAGAATCATTTTAAATTATTAGGATTTGGGAAAGCAGGGTTGTAGGAAAAGTAGACTGTCTGTGAAATTAGAGATAGAATACACACACAGAATTAATAAGGTTGGAAGAGACCATGGAGATCATCAAGTCCAACCTTTACCTAGGTTAACAACCTACCCAACAATAGTTGGAATAGACACTACAATATTCAAAAGATAGCACTTAAGCAAACATCCTAAGGTCCTCAAGGTCTCCTAAAGGCTCTGTTGCTAAGCGACCATGCAGCAGGGGGCAGGGAGAGGGAAGAATTCTGGCTTCATCCCCGTCCATGCCTGGGCGGGGAGAAGGAGGGATTTGAGGCAGGATCTTGGGACAGGAACCAATCGGAGGCCAAGGATACACTCACTATGGAAGAGGTATTTAAGATGGACTGGTCCCGTGGGAGGAGGAGGGAGAGGGAATTTTAAATTCTGTAACCTTCCCTCCCAGCGCGCTGAATAAAGCATACCTATCTCAAAACTCATCTGAGTTCTGAGCAGTGAATCACCGAGTCACATACCTGAAGGGAGGGTGCAAAGACGATGCAGTTAGGCTCTTTTTGGTGAGGCTCAGTGACGGGACAAGAGGCAGTAGACACAAAAAGACTTGACTGCAAGGATGACTGAGCATTTGGCACAGGTTGCCCAGTGAGGTTGTGGGATCTCCATCCTTGGAGACATTCAAAGCCCAACTGAACGCAATCCTGAGCAGTGTATAATAACTGATACTGCTCTGAGCAAGTTGGCCTTGATGGTCTCCAAGGGGCACACTCCAGCATCCACTGTTTTGTGATTCTGCTCCATAGCTGGCCCCTCTACCCCCCTCTCTCTCCAGCGGATGGGACCTGGGCACACATTGAAGTTCAGCCCCTCTGCAGTTGCACAGACCACCTCACTCATTCCCCACCCTGAAATGGCTGGGACCCCTCTGAGCCCACAGACATCACCATCCATGGTCTCACTCTTATAGACACAAAAACACAGGTGAGTCTTGCTTCTAGAGACCCCAGACCCCACCAAATTTCTGGCAGCTGGTGGAACTCCCCTGCTCCCAACAATAACCTGCTCCTCCTGTGGTCTCACCCATAGGGACAGACAGACGTGGATACACACATGCCTGGCTCCCAGACCACTTCACATATCTCAGGCATCTCTGCTTGTGCTCACACACTCACCAGCACACCCACACTGGCTGTGCATCATGTGCATGTGGACCCCTGTGACCTGAGGTCCCACATGTAGGGCCCATAACACACATTTGCACAGAAAACAGAGAGCCTGCACGCAGGAAAGGAGAAAGGTGTTTTGATTAGAGAATAAAACAGACCGTATTTATCAGGCAAAGGATGTGGACAGACAAGTGTACTGACAAGCTCCCAATTTGCATGTATCCATCCCTTTTTACCTGCTCATCCCTTTGTTTTTCCATGCTGTTCTACCCCAAATCACCTAGTTGCCTCCTTTGTCCACCTTTGTTTTCTGCCCTAAGCATCCAATAGTAAACCCTGGGGAATTCTAAAATACTTTCCCCATGTGTTCCATAAGCTGTCTCACCCCTAAGCAGCAGTCCCACTCTGTCCAAAAAGTTCTTAGGCAGTGACTCATCTTGTTGGGTTTCACTCCTGGGTACTAGACCTAAGGATTTCCTGGGACAGTGTTGAAATAGGGTTTTCCTTTCCTTGAGTCTCTGTGTTCCCCCTCACCAGTGTGCCTCTGTGCTCCTTGGGACTTGTGGAGGTGGGTCTTTGGTGGGCTGATATCCCCTGTCACGGGCTTTTGAAGGAGTCAGGCAAGGTACCATTTGGATGCCTTTGACTGCCCTTGTCTCTTCATGCTCTGCTCCTTTGTGGGTGCATAGGGAAGCTTTATAACCTAACTGATTGTATCTCAGACTTAAACTTATTCAGATAAAAATGCTCTGTGCATGTGTCTGTCTGTCTTGGTTATAGAGAAAGCTGGAGGTAGCCAACAGAGATTTGGACATGGTACTTCCAGGTGTTCCAGATCAAGTTAGAAGAACCTGCATCTAGGCTGCTGGTGGAGAGATATTGAAACCACAGGGTATCCTGAGAAATGCCTACAGCATAACAGGGAAGAGCTGAATTCACTTCCCAAGGTGAGAACTGTCTCTACCTCGTCGCTCTGGGACATCCTAGCTGAGAGCTAGCCCAACATCTGTCTAGGAAAGTGAACTGCTATGCTCTGTTTATTATTCTGTTCTGTGTTATTAACTATTAGAAGATTTCTCTTTTACAATTTGGTTAATAATGCCTTCAAACAAAGAAAAAGTCACTTAACATTTGTCATTCTTGTGCTGGGGTTTGTTAGACATGTCCCAAGCCTGAAGGTTACAAAAGGAGAGATAATTCTGGGCATTACATGATTTCAGGCTGCAGCATCTTGCCATAGCAAGGTCTTCTCTGAGTAAGGGCAGGCTTGTCACATTAGGCTTCCAGGGAATTTTAGCATGGAAAGTGACATATTCATGGTCTTTGCCTGGAGTCAAGCAGCAGTGAAGAGAATTGGAAAGGTGGTTGAATTACTGAAACTTTAACTTTGGGTATAATTGTCAAATTATGTGTTCTTTAATGGGAGATTTGAAGTTACTGTCCTTAAACATACCAACCTGACCCAGACAGGTAGGCCAAAAATGCTTTTAATGTTAGTTTTTCAGTCAAGTCTAGTTGCAGAAATGTTTAAAACTGTAGCACTTCTTTTAGATGCTTATTTTCCAGGTATGTTCTGGGAATGGCAAGAGACAGAGAGGGAAAGAGGCAGAGGTCTCTATTTGCCATCCCCAGGTGCTTGCCGAGTTTTTTTTCTGAATGACTCAGTTCAGATGATGAAGTAGTTTCTAAGAAAAGAATTGATCTGTTGTGTACTAATGTAGTTTTCAAGGAAAATCCCTTCTGAATCATCACAAGTGTTCTATAATATTTACTAGAAGACCTATTTTGCACCCTTAAATAATCTCTTTTATAATTAACTTCAAGAGCAAGTATCTTTCCAGCTTGGAATTAAAGTATTGCTTTGTCAGACCATTTGTTGTTGCAGTAGCTGGTTGATTACAGATGTACATATTTTTTTTTTCTTTTTTTGTCTGGTCGTTTTAGAGGGCCAATCACTATGGTAACCACATTACATAAAATTGCTTGTTCTCCTTTAAATACCCTTCAGAAAAAGGTCATTTGTTATTAACATTTTCTGACTAAACTCAAAATGTTAACAACATCAAGAATATTGTTGCTGTTTCTATACTTACATGGGTTTTTTTCTTTACCATGCGCCTTTCAGTTGACTATCAAAATAGGACAAAATATTGAGACTCCAAAACAATTGTAAAGCTGCAGACTTTTGAGTACGTTTTGAAATATCAAGACTCACTCACATTGTGGTGTTTTGGCTACTGGCGTGCACAGCTTTGTTCAATTGTTTTCAGTTCTCTGATTCTGAGAAAAATCCAGACTGAAGTTACTCTTTCGACCTCTGCATGCTACAATTGAAAGGAAGGGGCAGGCATATGACTGTTATGGGCAGCCATCTGTTGTTGAATTATGAAATAGTTGTTCTGGATAGTCATTTAAAAGACTGGCAATCGCTGGTTAGAGGTTTCTACTCTCAGGGTAAAATACATTCAAGGGGTATTAGATGGGAAAAATCAGACCTGATTGTAATAATAGGGTCCTAGCCTGTGAAGTGAGAATACACAAAGTTGTTCTCTTTCTGGTATGTGCCACTTGTGTTCTGCTTGATTGGACATGTTGTTTCTTTGCCATTTTACATTATCTACATTGCTGGCAAAGGATCCTCACATTTGTATAGTTTCCTTGGTTTGGAGGTAGCTATTTACAGCTTTTATCCAAGCTCAGTAAACAATTTAAAAAAAATCCCCTTTCTTGGAGTTCTGTCATTTTGGAATTGACAAACAAGTTAAAAAGGCTGCCAAAAGAAAGCAGGAGTTGGAGGAAGTTAATTCTCATTGATGTGTGCATGCCACTGATAGCAAGTTATGCCTATGACATTCTGACATTGCCTCTCAAAAAAGAGAAAGAGTGGAGTGGAGTGAAAGACTAAGAGGATGTTCATTTAATTGGAAAGCCTACTGAGATCTGAGACAGCTGAGGCAAAGGATGCACCCTTTTTCTGCACAATGGCATTGGCTGAAGGTTGTATATAAGGTGGCCTTATTAAAGTGACAAGGCAATTTAATTCTTTTGTGCACAATGATTCTACTTCATTGATTTACAATGGGAAGGATATAATTTTGCTAGTGTTGGCAAAAAGCTCAAATGTCAGGCTTTTCAAATTGCCATACTTGCCTTGTTCAGGATGAATAATGAATAAGTCACCTTTTGTCTACAGTTAAATATTCTTGAATAAATACAAAGAACATAAAAGACATAAATGATTGCCTGATTTATATTTAAAATAAAGATCAACATTGTGATAAATGGTTGAAAATGCTTAGTTGGAAGTAATATGACTATGCTGATAATTACATTATCACTTAAGGGGCAGTCCAGGTGTAGAGTGTTGTAGAATGGAGTGTTGCCCAGTGTGGAACATGCCCAAACTTGGCTATCTGGAAAAGGTAGGTGGGAGAATGAAGAGACTCTTAGCTATGCAGGGGATCACATGTTTAAAATCAGACCATTTCATGTACTAAAATATCCATTCTCTCAGGAATCTTTCTTTAGCTGTTCCTTCTTGCTTTGTCATTAGCAGGATGCATTCGTCTCATATCTGGAACAGATATTCCTCTATTGGTTCCGATTGGTTTAGGTGTGCAGAGGAGGCTGCTCGTTATTGCTCAGAATCACTTTTTATTCAGAGAGAAACAGATTTTAACCAGCTAAGTCCACTGTTCATAACTGGCAAAGTTATCAACACCTCAGTAAAAGAGCTGGAACAACTTGGAAGAAAACAAGGTGCAAAAATATGCTGAATACTCTTCAACATTTGATTCCTAGACCATGATCAATAAAGCTTTCTTCTATATGAACTCATATACAGACTCGAGTTTGTCTAAAAGAATTGTGTTCTACTCCTGATCCGTTGTTCTTTCTCTTTTAGAAAGCATTGTTTGTCTTTATTTAATGTTTCGATGCCTTAAACAAGGGGATCAGAAAGATGTGAGTTAGCTGCTTAGATACTTCTGCTGGATGAAACATAGGTTTTGAACTTGTAGTGGGGCAGCGAGCGGTCTCAGAAGTAGCTGGCTGGAATGAGAGTGGGATATGGAGAAGATCTCAAGATTCCGTATGTGCAAATGAAAGATGGGGTATAGTGCAATAGATACAGCATATGCCTGTGTCCTGTGGTACTTAGATTGTGATGATGGAAGGTAAGATCATAGTGGTTACAAGCAAGGAAGACTTGCAAACATGTTTCAGGAGACTTCAATTTCCTTGTAGTATAATGTATCACAGTATCAGCAGGGTTGGAAGAGATCTTAGAGATCATCGGGTCCAACCCCTAACCTAACAGCAACCCATCATGTAAACCATGGCACCAAGTGCCTCATCCAGCCTACTCTTGAACACCTCCAGAGTCAGTGACTCCACCACCTCCCTGGGCAGCTCAACTTTACAACTTTATGTATGAAACTTCACAGCTAAGCACATGCTTTAATTCTATATATGTATGTGTGAGAGAGGGAGAATTTAAGTTGCTATCAATAATAGATTATCAGCAGGAAAAATTACATCCTCCATCCAAACGTTCTCCATTGAACAAGCCAAGTATTATACAATAGCAGCAGACTGTAGCTCTGTAGATGAACTAGGTTAGGGTTATTTTGTCCTCTTTCCCTCCCATTTGTTCTAAAAGACCAAAAAAGAACAGTTGCTCAAAGAAAAAAGCTCCTGCCTTACCTGCTAGCAGTGTGCTGCTTGCTTATCTCCACAGAGGGGGATAGCAATAGGCAGTCATGCTGCCATGGGGCAGAAGCTTCTTCCACTCTGTACTGTAGTGTTAGGCCAGATGTTGAGAGGGACTAGTTTTTCCCTTGGCTTTAAGAGTTCTTGTGAATGTCCTTCAGCCTCTCTGTTGGAGGATTGTCTCTACTTGGCTGTTTTGTGAAGGAGCTTGTATGTTTGCAGTCGGCCTGTAAAAAGCTTTGTGTGTTCCCTGTTATTCTAGTGTTTCCTGCTTTTTCTAGAATATTGTTTTCTACTGATTCCTTTAGCACCTGTTTCTGATGTGGCTTTTAATTCATAGGCCTGAGTAGTTTTAAAGTTATGTTAAATAACTGTTTTACAATGGGTTACTTTTAGAAAGGAAAATCTGATTTCTTATTTTATAATCTGAAAATCTATACATATATTGATAGGAATTTATCATTCTGAAGATACCAGGTGTGTTTCTTTCTTTGTTTTTACTCACCTACCACTGAATAGAATGAGGGTAGGTTATAAAGAAAGAAGCACATGAGAAGAACATGAACATTGTGTGCCACTTTTAGAGATTCTGAATAGTTTTAAGTTACATATGGCTTAAACTTTTATTAGACAAAAAATGCATCAAGTGTGTGCTTCCATTTACCTATGTTTTATGCAATATCATAGCCTTGACTTTGCCTTTTTGTTTAAATTTGCTGCTACAGATCTAAATGTCTGAGAAACTGCTGTAATTCTGGGTCTGTGAAAACAAACTCTTCTATGATTTCTTTAGGTCCTGTGATAATAGTACAGTTACTGGAGCTTTACTTGCAAAAGGAGTCTGTTGTATCAGTAAGTGTGGCCAGCTAGCAGGGGCAATGAAGATAGATTGGAAGAAGGAAAATACTGAATGCAATAGTGTTCCTTTTGAACCCTGTGCAGTCAATCAGTGCTTTATCTACAGCAGTTGCTACATCATTCTCCCAGTGAGGCTGCATGGGTTCAGCTTCTTCTCAAATCTCGCTTTCTCTGATTGTGTTTCAGGTCTATCCAAGATCTTATCTTCTTTCTGCATGAAGAGCAGAGATTATAATAAATCTTTTCCACTGATATTTTTGGGGAACTCCAGCTTCACAGTATGACCATGAGATAGAAGAGTGAGGTGTGTTATCTGTATAATAAAAGCATCAGACTTGTCGTGGGTTAGCCGAGGCTGGGAAAACTTCTCCTGTATTAACTCAGTTAAATAAAAGATTTTTTTTTTCCTTCTTATTGGTTAATAAATTATGGATATAATTTGTCCACCAAACCTGGACAAGACTATTCATTGAAAACTTACAAGAGACTGAAATAGTGTGCCCTTGTTCATATACCTATTAGTTATGGTTAATAAGAACCTCCATGGAATCTGATCCTCATTCTTGGTTTTGTTTGTTTATTTTGGTTTTGGTTTTTTTTTGAGGGTGGAGGGATTTGGAGCACTGGCTATCACGAAAAGCAAATGTAAAATATTATAATGGACTTAATTGACAGTGTAATCAGAAGAATACACCTGGTTTGAACACTACCCCTCTGCAGCGTGAGAACAGGTAGATGAGACATGTACCTGCTATTCCAGTGAGGCAAAAATGGGCACCAAATTTTCATTTTCACCCAAAAGAACATTACAAAGGACAGCGATTTCCAAATCAACATCCTTTAAGCAAAAGAAATCAGTATAAAATGACCATTTCATAGGGTCATAGAATAGCCCATGAAGGGAACTCGGAAGATGACCTGGTGAGACCTTTTGCTCAAAGTTTAGTGCAAAGGCTGACAGAAAAAACCCCGTAAGTAAAATTCTTTGTTATCTCCAGATACTTGTTTGGTATCCAGCAGAACGGACTGTATCAAAGACTCACATACATGTCAATGCATTTCAGGACTTTGCTAGGATTGTTTTTGCAAGAATATACCTAAAAGACTCTCTTTTAGTACTGGGACCTGTTAGTGCTAATAGCCTAAACCTGAGCAATGGTGTTTGCCAATTGTATCAGTTTCTGCCATCTTCACCTCTCCTAGCTCCATTCATTCACCATGAGAAATGTCCTGTAAGATCGAAGATTTGGAAAAAAACCAAAACCAAACATTAATTAAGGTGATTTATATTTTGAAACTAAAGACCAAGGAAACCAGAAATATAAAGATGAATACTGCTTTTTACTCACTTACCTAATTCTACCATCTTTTTTCGTTTTGACATTAAAACAAGTCTCCCGAGTAGAAACCGAATGTTATATTTGCAAAGTGCCATTTTTAGGAAGGATTTATAAAGCATTTTTCAGGAAACTGTCTCTCTAAACCACCTTTGTGTAAACATTGTGTGAGAAAGCATTGGAGTACAGGCAGAAAGTAGAGTAAATCTTCTTCATCCTTCTTTAAGAAAAAATCTGAGGACTGTGCAAACTCCTGGGCTGCATTCTGCAGGTTATCAAATTACTCTGACCTGTCAGCATGGTTTAGGTATAATTTGTGGTCCAGGAAGAGATCAGTCATTACAGTTCAGAAAATGTTTCGTGTGTACAAGAGGATTTCTTTATATATGGAAACCACAAGCTAAAATTAAAAAATAATTCAGCTCAAAATAAGATTTCAATGTACTTTTAATTATTTTTCTTTCTAGATGGGAACAGGTTGTTTTCTTTGTGCTTTAAGGGTAGGCTGAACTAAAGCACTGTGTGATGAGTGCTACACAAAGATGTTCCTCAGCAACTGAAGTACTCCTTTTCCTTGGGGTGTGATGGAACATCACATACTTGTAGCCCAAATCTTTTATTTCCTCATTCTCAACTTTTGCTAGCATGTATTTTAAAGCCAATAAGATGATTTGTCTCTTCCATCTATCCCTGTGGCTGACTTGTGATAAATACATTCTTCTTTTTTTTTTTTTTGTTTAGAGCAGGAGAGATGTAAAATAAACATATGTGTCAGGATAATAGGCCCTCAGGAAGAAGTCCCTGCAATGCCATTGAGGAATGTGGTTTTGATTAGTGTGAAACAGTACTGTTAGGAGACAGCACAGTGTGGCTGGGAGGGGAGTTAATTGCTAATCTTGTTCCCTTATTGTCCTGTGTACTTCAGTTCTGGGCCTCACAGGGGCATGGGCAGGAGGACAGGTAGAAGTTGAAGAGGGGTGATGGGTCATTGTAGGGACTTGAATTTCAGCACTTGTGTTGCTGCTGACCTTGTTGGAAAGGAGGGATTGATAGGAAAGGTGATTGCCAAGAGCTTCAACTTCTTGTCTGGGAGAAAATGGCTGTGACTGTCAGCCCCTTCTTGTGTGAACATCAGGTGACATGAAGGTGTAGCCTGGGTGAGAGACTTAATTTATCTCCCTATGGACTTTGTGAATCATCAGGAGCAGCAATGAGAAATTTTAGTTTCTGGGACTCCTGGAGGAGCACAGCTTAAGTTCTGGATTCACTTGTTAAGTGAGATAAAGACCTTTGCATGTGGAAAAAAGTAATTTCAAGAATCTGTTTGGAGATTGCCTTTGGCTTACGTGGTACAAGATGCTAATGTACATATCAGCTCCCTGACATCTAAGACCAACATTTGTTCTAATTTTATTTGCTCTTATGAAGCCCGTGAAAGATTTAATCAATAAAGACCTATCTTGCTAGAAAGTAAAGACCAATGGGAGCAGATATGCTATAGACAGAAAGAAAAAGAATGAGCAGTTCCTCTTTCTTTGCCCAAGAATCATCTGTAAATTCTGTCCCAGGTGCAGTTTTCCATGTTTTCTGAGTCTGGCTGCTAGAGTAGACTGTCAATAGGCTAGCCTAAAAGATGATCACTTAGCAATGAATTCTGTTCCCCCCTTTTCAGTACTTTCCTTGCCTTCTGCCTTTTTTTGGATTTAAGTGTTTATGATTTCCACCTCTTTATACATCATAGCACACCACTGACTGAATAATACATTTTTATTAAGCTGCCCTCTTTCTGTGAAATAAATGCCAGTAATAATCAGTCAATCATTCAATTCCTATGAATGTGGAATTTAGATGTGGCTGTTTGAATTGGGTTTATAATATACCATTTCTTGGTACAGTATGTTCTTTGATAATATTCTTTTAAATGACTGTTTCCATCTGCACTGGAAAGTACCTATGAAAGAAATTGTTTGTGATGCTTAGTTTAAATCTCCTTCTTTTTTCTTCAGCATTTTTGTCTGTATTTCATTTCTATGCAAATTATATCTTTGTGAGTTAGTAAAATTTTACAAACCAGTTGAAATGCAGTTATGGAATGTATTATAAGAGAAAATTTGGAAAATATGCTCATGAAAGGAAAATTGAAGGAAACATTTAAATCTAATTGTGTATTATTCAAAGAGCATTCCAGAGCAACTCTTGGGCAAATATTACATAAATGTATACCTATATTAAGTGATTAATTTACCACAGGTAATACACTTGAAGGCTCAGGGACTATTTTCCCATTAGCCTGTGCACGTAGCTCTTCTCAGCTGAAATACAACCTAGGTACACAAACACACTTAACTTGCTCATGGGGAACTGCAGAGAAGGAATCTTGAACTTAATGCCTCTAAACAGCTACAGAGCAATGGCAGTTGCCACCAACTGTCCCAGTGCTTTGTCTTCATTAGTGTGACAGTGACTGAGTTAAACCTTGCAAGGAGTCAGTCCTTGGTGACCAAGAATCATTCATCTCTTCCCAAGTCTAAAGTATCCGGGCTCCCTGAATTCCTTAACAACAGCTGGCAGATCTACTGTGAAGAGTCTCAATGACTACATTCTCAGCAATTGATCTCCAAAATGGGAGGCTTGATAGCTGCATATTTGTCAACCAAGAATAATTTCCATGATTTATGCCTCCATGAGATATATGCTTCCCTCATGAGACTGGCTTGGTGAATAGCTTCATTCCTCATTTCACCATTTACCTGGGAACAATGTAGGCTAAAGTGAAGAAGCAAGGGTACTAAAGGGCCTTTAGTATTTTCAGAGCTACCATGGGAAAGAGTAACTGAATTCCAATCCAAAGGTTGTGGTAGTGTCTCCAGAATCCAGGAGATACCACAGTAAAGCTCAATACAACACTTTTTTTTTAATATATACTTTAAAAATAGCTAATTCTACTCATAGCTCCCTATTCACAAGTCCTGCGCTGCATGTTCACAGGGTCTGGCTAGAACAGGGGATGAGGAATGCCAATTAGCTTCCACTTCCTGGATCTCCCGGATTCTTCTTCACGTGGTTAACAAGTTAAGGTCAGTAAGATGTGCCTTGTAGGAACTGACTGCGACTGTGGTCTGTTGAGACCCCCTGACTCACTTGTGCAAGTAATTAATATTTGTTCCCTTTTAGCTCCTTATCTTTGTGTCTTAACATGCCAGTCCTCAGCAGTATCTTTCTGTCATGTCATGATGCAGACTGTCCTCTGTTTAAGTCTAGGTGCTTCCTACGCCTGGGTGTTCCAGGAAGATGTGTGTCCAGGTGCTGGGAACTTGCATATCCGGGTGACATCAACCCCTGCCACTCTTACAGTCCTGCTTCTTGTCTTCCTTTCTTTTTCTTCCACACCCAGACATGCCCATTTACTCTCCATTCATACCAATCTTTTATTACAAATCTCTGCTTTCATGGATGGGTTTAATGAGTTTGGGTTCGTGCACCCAGCTTCTTCCTCTTGCACAGAGTTTGAGCAATTCCATTTGGAAGAACTTGCCATTTCAAAATCAAGTTGTCACTAACTGTTTGTCATGCTCTGGTTACATGTTTGTTCCCAGTGATTCTGTATTCATGTACAGCCAAGGCTGAAGCATCTATTCCTGCTATGTCTTATGCTTTCCATCCTTTGTGTTCTTCCATGTTTCCTTTCTGCTCAGATATTCTTCCGTTTGGTGTATATCAACCTAGGACCTACTAGACTTGTGTGTTGTATGCTCTGACACAATTTGTATTTCACTGCTTGGTCTGTCCTTTCTGAAACTGTGTTCTTTGCCTGGCAACTCAGTAAAGCAGAAACACTTCTGGCTTGGTGTTCTCTTGCCAGTAGAGACAAGGTAAGGCATGGAACTGGGCCAGGAGCTGTTTCAGCCGTTGTTGTTGGTGTCAATGACTATATAACCCAGAAAGGGTCATTCTACAGGCCTCTGTGGAACAGAAGAGGAAGCTCTGGGGAGTGTTAACCAGCATACAAAGCTCCAATATAGTGCATTATACTACATGTCTTGGGGGTCTCTGATTTTCATATTTGCACAAAAGTACTGATTTTCCCCTCCTAGTAATATGAATGACAGCATGTGTGCAGTTGATTTGGGAGGTTTAAGCTCTTTTGGCCTTCCTGGACTTATGAAGTGAGTATATGTGTGCTGGATTTTGATCTTGGCTGGATGCCAGGCTCTCACTTAAGCCTCTCTATCACTCCCTTCCTCAGCTGAACAGGGAGAAGAAAGTACCATGGAAGGCTCATGGGTTGAGATAAGGACAGGGAGAGATCACTCGCCAGTTACTGTCATGGGCAAAACAGATCCAACTTGGGGTAAAAAATTAATTTGATTTATTACCAATCAAATCAGAGTTGGATAATGAAAAGTAAATCTAAATTAAGGAAATAGGAAGCCTTCTCCATATCTCTCCTGCCTTCTTGGACTTAACTTTACCCCTAATTCTCCACCTCATGCAGCTCCACCAACACAGGCAGATGGGAAACGGAGGCTGCATGCAGTTCATTACAGCATCCTGCTCCACCATGAATGACAATGGACTGCACGAGGACAGCTGCCTCACTATTTTCTTCACCATGGGCTGCAGGGGAATGCCTGCCCTGGTGCCTGGAGTACCTCCTTCCTCTCCTTCCTCATTGACCTCGATGTCTACAGGGCTGCTGCTCTCACGTATTCTCACACCTTTCTCTGGATGTGGTTGCTGTTGTGAAACAACATTTTTACCTTCTTAAATCTCTTATCTCAATCTCTTGGCATTGGTCTTGGGGACAATTGGCATTGGCTCTGCCAGACATGGGAGAAGATTCAGGCAGCTGCTCACAGAAGCCACCCCTGTACCTCTCTGCTCACAAAACCTGCCCACGCAAATTCAATACAGCAAAATATGTAATTCTACATTGGGCATCTGATTGTAACTCAAGTTTGCCTGACTGAGAGATGGCAATGCTTCCAAACAGAGCATTGATTCTTGAACAAGATATGCAGAAGAGTTGTGAAAAGTGTCACAGAACTTACAAGAAGAGCCATCAAGAGGGATATCTTTTTTGTATATACTTTGGTTTCTTGTCTTGGAACAGGAAGTGTTGAAAAGGAGTAAAATCACCCATATCCTGTTCTGGACACTCCAAGGTATGATCTAAAGATTCTGGTTCTTTCTTGCTCCTAAATATTTACACAGAAATGGATGGGGTAGCAGAATAAAAGGATAAAAGTCTGCTGAGTTTTGGCTACTACAGTTTGGATAGTGATTGCCACCCTCTGATCTAATCTACTGACAAACTTTCTCTTTCCTTCTATGGCACCTGACTTCAGCGTATAGTGCTACCCTGCTGGATATTTGACGTTTTTATGAGGGAAAAATCCAGAACGGTTTGATAATCTAGACAGCTAGATCCAACAGTCCGAGGGAGAGGAGGATGCTGTAACTATGTGTCCCCGGATCCACTCAGTAGCAAGGCTGTAAATGTCCTTCCTGTAGACATAGACACATGGACCACACACACGTGCTACAACTATTTGTATGTGACTGACCCCATAGATCATAGACAGACACACACAGCACTCACATAAACACAGGCAGCACCAACAGCTTCATCCTGCTTCTCTCCCTGGCTGAGCACAACCTATGCGAGATGGATCTCTCCTGATTGGGCTCAGACACTCAGTCTGCCCAACAGCTGGCCCCTGGATCCCAGTCTCCCCAGCTGCTGGCACCTTGGATGTACAAGACCCCAAGGCTGAACACCCGCTGTAGTTGCTGGCACAGACCACATCACTCATCTCCCCCACCACCCCGCCATGAGCTGGCTGGGGCTCCTCTGGGCCCACAGCTGCCTCCGCCCACAGTCTCACCCCTATATACAAACACACATGAGCCTTACTCCTAGAAACTCCCCAGATCTCACCAAGTTTCTGGCAGCTGGTGGACTCCCTTGTTCCCCCAATAACCTGCTCCTCCATGGCCTCACCTAAGAGACAGACAGACACTCACACATCTGGCTCCCAGACCACTTCACATACCCTCAAGTATCTCTGTGCTCACACACTCACCAACATATCCACACTTGCTGTACACCATGGGCATATGGGCCTCTGTGACCCACGCTGGCTACTGTACTCACGCCATAACACAGATATGCACAGAAAAGAGGAAAGGTAAAAGAAGTTTAAATAGGATATAAAACAGATTACCTTTTTCAGCAAAGGGTATGGACAGATGAGTGTAACAAGCTCTCTATTTGCATGTATACATCCCTTTTTGCCTGCTTAGTCCCTCTATTTTCCCACATTTGTTGCTTCCCCAAATGACCTAGATGCCTCCCTTGTTCATGTTTGTAATCTGTCCTAAATACCCCATAGTAAATCCTGGATTAGCCCAAACTGCTCTTTCCCTACATCCTGTATGTCCCACCCCTGGGCAGCAAATTTCTCTAGCCAGAAAGGTGACATGGAGGACTGTTCCTTATGACTCATCATGGTGGGCCCCATATCTGGGCACCAGGGCTTGTGGCTCTACTGGACCAGCATTGGGAGGGGCTCAGATAGTTTGTCTATCCCTTGGGAGTTTTTAACTCACAGGAACCCTGCCACTGTTCTCCTTTGTGGGAACTTTATCACTTCACCTAACTTATAACACTTTTCTGTGCAGCAGGAAAAAATGGAAAGTTCTGGGTTTTATGCCTGTCTGGATGGCAGCTAGGGAAATTGCAGCTCCAGATCTACTTAGTTGTCCTGTTCTCCAGCTGCTATGTTCCACTTCCTTCTCTGGCAACCATTGCACAGACTCTAGGTACTATAGGTCATGCTTTGCGTGCAGAGTTGGACAGGTGAAAGACATTTTTGTTGGAAGCACAATTACAAAGAATGTTGACACTAGAGTATGTGAATATCTCTGAGTGGAAATGGAAGTTTTGCTCCAGTGTCCCAACAGAGTACTATTCATCCAAACAGCTCCTCTTTTTCCAAAGAATAGATATGGAGATTGATAACTTGATTTAATATTCTTAGGAAAACTTTCAAACCTTATTTTTCTTAGGAGTATCATGGTCAGTTTATAGTCCCTGGAATTTGGATACGTAGGATTTCTTAAATTGCTCCCCGGAATAGGATTAATTGGCTGGCTAAGGTTGCATGGAGAATCCTTTCCTGTGCCATTTCCATGGAGGTAGTTTTGCAAAAGTGAAAATTCCAGTTATCTCTTCTCAAAGTCGGGTCTTGCTGATGCCACACCACACTTCTATCAAACTGCTTCAGGTCTACATCTGGCCAGCTGCCAGCATGCTGGGAGGACAAGCGACTTATTCAAGTGTGCTGGAGATGTTTGTAGTGCAGAAAAAAGGAGTGGTGGCAGCACTATTAGTTCTGATGAATTTGTCCTGAGAATAAGAACAAAATCAGGACACATTCTTGCTGTGGAGGCTTGAATAGAGTCCCTCTCTTTACAGTGGTTGAAAGACAAATTCAGCCTAAAAGTAAGGGCATGATGAATGAAAGTCTAATAGTATAGAAAATTAACCATTGTTACAATTTATCAAGGGCAGCAATGCTCTCCACTGCATAAATTTCATCTCAAGATGAATTCAGGCGTACATTCCAGTGCAAGAAAGTCTTTTGAGCTTGAAATAACGCATACAGAGACAATCTTATACTGCCACAATGGATAAAGTTGGACTAGAGGATTATTTTTGTCCTTCAAGTCTGTGCTCTTTACATAGTTCCAGGCGTCAAGAAAGAGAAACCTTGTTAATATTTGCTATGCAAATAGGAAGACTGTGATGGATAACGGGTAGACTGTTTTCCCATAATGGTTATAGGGTGGTAAAACAGCTGGTGGTTTCTGTGCTAGGGTATTAAGGCAGTTTTAAAATTCACCTTTTCCATCAGCAGGGCTAAAACTACAAAATTCGCATAGAGAGGAAGCAAATGTAATATTGCAAGGAACAAATCCTGAGTGAAAGAGAGAAATACAATAGAAAAGAGGTTGGCAGACCACAAAGGGGTTTAGGATGGGGAAAAACAGTAGAAAGATGAGGTCATTGTGTTTGCAAAAGATGAAGCTGCTGCGATACAGTGTGAGACCTGTTTGTGCAGAGTCCCACTCAGGGAGAAGAACTTTTCTTTTGTACTTCAGAGTATTGCTTAAAATTCACATGCCTGGTACATCACACATACCTACTTGAATGCCTTCCTCCATGAGAAAAATTGTATCTTTCATCAAGGTAATGTATTTTTTTTGAACTGTCAGAATCATTCCAATGAAATGCATGAAGAAATCAATAGCAGAATTGTATTAAAAAAAGCGCCACAGCTTTGCTCACAGTTAAAAGTTTCAAGTTCAATAACACTGGACTTTAAAGAGAAGAAAAGAATTTTCCTCCGTTTTTACTATAATGCATTTAATGCACCATAAAAAGAAGAATAGAAGTACTGTCCAACAGACCCTTTGTATCTTCCTCAACCTTTGCTATCAGCTTCCTTTTCCATTTCTTTTTAATTCTCATTGCTCATTTTCAAAAAAGACCCCTCCAGTGCAATCAAAGCTCATTCCTTCCAGATATCACTGCACCAGATATCACTGCAACCTGTCACAAACAATAGCTGTGATGTTTTGAGAACTACCTTTTGTTTTGAAATATGGGTAAAAAAGGCATTCCTGGTTCTGCTCTTTCCGAGGTAACAAAGATAAAAGGAAGATAAAAGACTGGACTACTGCTATAATGAGTACATTTTTTTCAAACAAACCTATTCTCAGTATGTTAATACGCAGTGAAGAGAAAAACCAGATAAGCAAGATGTAATTTCCTTCTGTCACAAATAAGACTAGTTATCGAGGTTTATTTTCTTTGGCAATCCTTTTCTTTCAGAAATGCAGGATTGGCCCAAAACAGCTGCTGTTTTTTGGAGCTGTTCTTAACTATCTAGCTGCAATTCCTGGCTATACCTTAGGTATGTTGTCCTCAGTGTAAGTCTCTTCCTGTAAAATCCACTTCAGGCAGTCATTTATCACAACCATCCTTTCAACTGAACTTGCTTTTTTCTCTTGCTGTCTTAAAATATTCCTCCCACCGACAGCTAATCTTTCTTTACATTCTTTTTACATTACCTTGTGTGGGCTTTTCTGCCAGCTACCTCTCACAAGAGAGTTTTGCTTTCTGATTTTAAATAGCTATTCTAATAAATACTATTTACTTTTCTAAAGTAAATACTTATTTTTCTGGTGAATGAGAAAGGATTTCTGCTAAGGAGCAGACAATTGCCTGTATCCTTACAAATACTTAAACTGAGGTTTAGGTTCATATGATCTGATCATCTCTGTCTTAACAAACTGCACAGTAGGTTAACACTTCCCTGTTAATGCTTCGCTGTCTCACTCTACTGGTTAGCTTCCACCAGTAACAAACTGATCTGTAACTCAGAGTCTCTGAGAATACTTGCGGAAACACAAATGTGATTAAGGACCTGATGTCCAGGTACAATAACACTGACTGCCAGTATAGCCTTGTCACCCCTTGCTCCCTCATCCATGGTATTATTTTGGGCTATTCATTCCCCTCCAGAGAGAAGTTTCTGTTTCACATAAAGGGCTCTGAGTCCATCAGCAGTTTCCCTACCTCCTGTAATAATGTGGACAGTTATCTCTTGGATTTTTTTATCAAAGATCCTATCAGAATGTCATTCTTTTGGGGGGAGGGAAAAAAAATTGTGCTGATGAACTCTTATTTGCCTCCTAACATCCATAATAGTAATGCTTTTAGCCAGTCTACACCAGCTGCTTCTTCTCTCTTCTTCTTGGATTTAGACTGGATAGAGGCATGGTCTCTGCCTGCAATTTCTAAACTGGTGAGAAAGGAAGCAGCTACAAAGTTGCTGGAAGGCTTGGCTATAGTAGGAATAAAAAAGAATGAGAGAATGTTGATTTTCAGGCTAGGAGTAAGTCTAAGGCCTTTCCTGGAGGGCAGACAAAAAAAAAAAAAGTTGTGAATAACAAAAATTCAATAAATTAATTAATCTGATTACATTTATCTGATCTTAGTTGAAGTGGAAGATAACACCAAAAGAATAACTTAATTTGTAGTTCAAAGTTGCACAGTGCCAATTCTTCTCCCTTTGCCCATAGGAGGCCTCTGTGGTCTCTTATGTGTTTCTCTTCTTTTCTTATTGTTCAAGTGCTGAAGTGCAGGGTGACCTGGGATCTGGTTACCCACACTTGTAAGGAAACGATAAAACAGCGAACCTGTCTTTAAAATGTCAGGGATTGTCTGCTTCTGGTTGGTTCAAGCTATTTAAAATGGACTGTGTAACCTCCTTTTGCAAAAAGACGGTTTTTTAGTATTGGCCAAGTAATGAATTTTCTAGTCAAGTACTGGGAGATCAGACCCTTTAGCTTTTTTATTTTTTTGGCTAGGCAAAGTCAGCTTTCCTGGGTTTGCACCTTATTCGCTGTCTCTCTTGTTTCAACACACTCCACTGTTGCTGTAGTCACTAATGAGTGGAGGTGAAGGGAACAGGAGGATTATGTTCTACAGGGAGAGCCAAAGCACAGCCTTTACTTGCGGGTGAGGATGTGACTGGAGAGGGTTTAAGGCTGCTGCTGAAGTTAGAACCCAATGAGGAGAACACTGGACTAGTGGAAGGTGTCCCTGCCCATGACAGGAGGGTTGGAACTATATGATATTTGAGATCCCTTCCAACCCAAACAATTCTATGATTCTATAAAATGCTGAAAGGGCCTATGGCAAAGGCTTGTAGGAAGATGAAGCGAGAGCAGGAAGACACCTGGGACAGGATATTGTTTTCTGGAAACTCTGTGTTGTTATTGCTCTTCTGTGTGCCTAACAGCATCCTGATCACAGTTCGTCAATGGATGAAGGTGTGGGAGGGATAAATCTGTATCATCATTCTTGTGAAAAGATCACTGATGAAGAACTGCTAGAGATAAGTCCATATTCTTTAAATAATCTCTTGTACTTAACTGGTGACTTGGCAGCTTCTCTTGTTTTCCCTCAGCAATGCTGTAATGAAAGAATGGGGACAAATCCTAGGGCTATTTCCCTAGTTACTGTTGTCCTGGCAGAGCATTTAATGCACATTCATGACTATAGCATTCAAAATTATCATGGATTTCCACCTCCAGTCTCCCTCTCTTACACATATAAGCAGTTCACTGGTTTAGCACCATGTCAGACACGGCCACGTTTCTGCTGTACGGGCTTTACGACAGTTGCCAGCAGGCTGTTTTCTGCTGCTTTGCATGATCCCTTGTGCGAAGGAGTTTTCAGGACTGCCCTGAGTGCTGCCTATGCCAAATGAAGATGGTGAGAGTTGAAGAGTGGGAAAAGGGGCAGGGTGAAGCCATTAATTATTAGGAGGGTCCGAACCCACTTTCGGCTCAGCCTTTCAGAGTGGCAATATATTAAAATGCTGTCTATTTGTAAGACTTGACCAGTCTGTCAGATCCTCTATGTTTAAAGAAAGTGGGATATGAGACAAAAGATATTTTCAGAAAGCATCTGCTGTAAACAAAAATGTGCACGTGTGTGTGATTGCATATAATAGATATACACAATTTATGAGGGTGCTGCAAAACCAGCTAGATTTCGTGTGTGAGTACATACAGAGATCACTCTACAGTCTGCGTACGCACACATACACAGATTTAAAAACACAATGGTATGAGATCTCTTTTGTTGCTCAGTATTTTTCTGATCTCCAGTAGTCTTTTCACTCAGCAATGGTGGCAAGAATATCAGAATTCATGGTTAAAAATTGTGTTCCTGCACAGTAATGTACTAGGTGATCTTACTGCCTAGATGTGCCAACAAGCCTCCCCAATGGGAACTGGAATTGTGGTAACTGGACAAATATTTTTCACTAGTTACAGTATGTTTCATTAAAAAAATGCTATTTTTCAGAATGTAACTGATTGTAGCCATCCTCTCTCTAGTCAGGCATACCCACACAAGCATAAGGCATTCTCAGTGTTTAATGGTTTTGGACCTAGATATGGATTTCAGGGGTAACATCTCCCTTTAGTGAGAGCTGAACCCTTTCAGCTTTCCAGTGTGAACTGTGCCCATTCTGAAAGAGAACTGGAAAGGAAGTTCACATTATTCTACAATTCCAGGTTTGGGGTCCATTATAATTATGAATGACCAAAACTCACAAATAGCTTTTTTATACTGAAATCTAGATAATATGATATTAAGAGGAATGCTTGAAATGTGAATCTCAGGACAGGTAATTTTAGAACATACACAATGAAGTAAAAGGTAGAAATACAGCATGGGCTGAAACTTGTTTGTTTACTTGTAAAACTAATTCAGGTTTCAAAGTTTCTGTGTTAGTCAAAGAGCCCCAAATAGGACTTAGGGTAGAAACTACAGTTTATTTTCTGCTTTAGCTATTCAAAGGTTGATGCGAAACCACTGAAATATGAAAATTAATTAAAGCATTTTTACTGTAGCTACGTAAAGAGAGAGAAATTGTCTCAGATTTAGTAGCCCTCAATTTGCTGCATTTGAGTCATTCTGATTTGCTGTATGTGAATTTTTGTGAAGACTTCTTAATTTAGTGACTGAGCCAATTCAAATCATTGTGGTACAGAGGCTGCTTTCATAATGCAGCGTTTAGGTGTCTTTGGCAAAGTCCGTGCACTAATAGTTCAAATCCACTCTTCTGTCATACATGTTCTACAAACCATTTAAAAAATCAATAATTTAAAAATCTTTTTGTCTAATACAGCAAAACCAATTTATGCCCTTTATGGTTTGACAGCTTAATTTTTATTTCCTGAAGGAAAAAAACACTCAAATCCTAAACTGAATCTTGAGTTATACAATTGTTAAAAAGCCTCAGAAATTAGCAACCAGCTTTTAGAAATGTTTAACTTAAAAACAGCTAGGAAGGGTTTTTTTCTTTCCTTTTACATTTGTTTAAAAAATGTTAAAAAAATATTCCCTCAAAATGAGACCTTTGTGCCAAGTTTTATTCTGAAGCACAGCTTCACAGCTGAGCTAAAACCCCCTATAATAGGAGAAAAGTGACAGACCCTTAACTATAGTAGCATGAACAGCACTGCTATAATTCCTGGGTGAACTTTGTCCCTGGATGTGTGTTTTTTGGAGTGTGCCGGGGTGACATTCAGCCTCTACATTCATTTTTATGATAATTCAGAGTAAATTGTGGTGCAATAAACTCTTCAAGCCTGTCTTTCTTGTGAAAGCCATGAATCAATCAGCTGCAGGCTTTTTTGGGTCTTTTCAATGTATAGTGATCATTTAGATTTGACATGCATTGTGAGACCTTGGCTTAGCTCCTCTCTATGGTCTGTCATTAATTCCAGCCTTTACTGTTCTGAAGTACAGTGAAGGATGACTGAGAAATCATTGCCCCTCTTCAGCTCTGTTATTGCACAAAATAGCAGCGCAATAATTTTTTGTCAATGTTTTACTCTAAAAGCTTTCTACATCAGTTTTGAAAAGGAAGCAATAAAGCCCATTCAATGGTATGAATAAAAATCCTTTGAGGTTTAGGCGCAGGGCTGCTTTTCTTCAGCTGGTAATCAAATTGGAGCTAAAATGAAATTGAGTTTTCTTATGAAAATAGCCTTTGTTGCTGGGAAGGCTGGTAATTCATAAACAATAACCTGCTCTTTTGTGTGGATAATAATATATTCATGTTCTTTCAATAGGGTAAAAGCCAGACCTAGTGCATTATGGTACAGTAAAAATAGCAGAAGGAGCTTGCTGGAATAATCTTGAAGAAGAGATGTAGCATTCGGTGACTTAAGCTTTCAGCTCCCATCTGAAATTGTACTTTGCTTTTATTTGTGAGCCGGGTTTTAGTTGTTGATTTGTTGCCACTATACAATATTTGGTTAATTGTGGAAGATCTCAAGCTGTGCTCATCACTGCTCCTGCGAAAGCTGCTGCCAGCTGCTAGAAACAGAGCCTGCTGCTACAGGATGTACACTATTCACAGGAGCAGCCTCTCAGCGCTGATTATCACTGAAGAGTTCCCTGCTCTCCATCACTCTGCGCCCTGCACGCAACCGGACTGCGGAGCGCAGCGAGGTAGGCTGCCTGCCCTCTCCTCAGGGTAAGGTTAAAGGCGTGCAACGGGGCTGCCGAGGGCGCGGTGGGCAAACTTGGCTGGGGGTTTTCCGAGCGCTGCTTGGGAAACAGGCTCCCAGCCTCTGGGAGGATGGCGTGGGCTCGGCCACTTTGGAGCCAAGTGGAGGCTGGAGGAGGAGGTGAGGGGCAAAGAGTGAAGAGTCCAGATGGACTGTGAGGTGCTCTTGGAAATGTTGCCTCAGGGTTCAGTGATTTTTTTCTAACTAGCTGAGCGAGATTTTGGAGGTTTGATTCAGCACGGGTTCTTATTGTATTGGCATACCTCGTTGTCACATACGTGTTTTGTAACTCGATGCTAAAGGTCTCGGGTCGAGGATGCTCCCCAGGTACATTGTGTGAGCAAAGGCAAGAGGCTGGCACAAAACTCTTAGAGCACGTCCTGTCTAGTGACTCTTTGCTCAGGCGGAGTGGAGGGTAAACTTCAGTCTAAGTACCTGAAATTACCTCCCTCCTGCTCCTCTCCATCAGTCTATGCTTTTAAATTGTTGATAGCTTTGATAGTGTTGAGGTCTGAGAGATGATAAAAAAATTTGCATGCAGACACAGACAAACAAAAATGCTGATGTGGAATCTGTTTATGTGTAAGATGTAGACTTGATCAGATTCACCAATGCTGAGTTGAGAGATTGTTTAAGGATTTTGTTGAATTTTGACTAGTCTTCCTGCCTGGGTTGCAGAAGGAAAACTAAACCCACTCGTTAGAGTACCCAGGGAGATGCAGTGTGAGACACCACAGCCACTCAAAACTGTGTCATTAATTATGGATTTCAGTGACAAGGAGGACTAGAGGACTGACTGTGTCTTGGTGGCAAGTCGGAAGCAGCTTTGCAAAGGGCTTTCCTACAGTGAAAGGGTTTGTAATCCAGACTCTGCAAACCACAAACTTTAATCAAAATAAGGAATGGGTTAATACCAGGTGTATTGTTCTCCTTATAAACTTAGGCCTCAGAAAAGTTTTTAAAACCCCAAACCAGAGAATAAACTAAGCAGATAGAAAGTACATAAGAATGTGAAGTGCAAAGTCTTACAATGGGGTTTCTTTGCAAAGTAACATTGATGTTAGGTCTGCACCATATGTAAGGCTGTCTTGAAGTAGTTGTGAGGGTTTTTATTCATTTTAACAGTGAAATTACATGCTTAACAAAAGGAACTTTTAAAGGCACAGTGGTAACTGACAGTCAAAGCAATATATGTCATTATCCAATTAGTACACACAAGTGTGTTTTTATTATTCACTTAACATACCTCTGTGTTTGGCTCTCAGAAATACAGTGTTTTATTTCTCAAAGTATTCTAAGGCTGATATGTGTTTTACTGCTGCAATTGGAATAATATTTTTGTACATTGCAAGTATTTGCATTTTTGCTTGTTGGGTTGACTCTGTTTAAAGAAAAATATCTAAAATCAGAAATTGTGAGTAAATGCTTTTTAGACAAAATGCAGCACTCACTCAATTCCACTTTTCTTCAGAAATGGAAAATCTGCTTTACATTGCTTCTAAAGCTGAATTGAGATAAATAATATTGCTTGTGTTTAAAAGAATGATAATATAACTAATTTTTCAAGTGCATTTGAATGAAATGTATGTTAGCATATAATGGAGCATCTGTTGGTACTTGCTAATATGAGAACAGAGAGTCTATTCAATAGAACCAACCTTATTGTTTTGATGAAGAATAAACTATCTAGCAATGTTTTTTGGGCATTTGTTTCATTGGGAGACCAGCGAACTGACAGATGTGGTGGTGATATTACCCTTTTAGTTACAAGTTTAGTAGAGTTCTGGTTCATGGCACTACGAGAGTTCTTTAGGAGGAAGCATTTCAGCTGTAGTTGAACAATGTTGTTGTCCTAGCACCAAATATGTCAAACAGGTATAATAAGTTTGTCAAAGAATCCATATTGTCTACAGCTTCAGAAAGAATTTTATTTCTCTTGCTATACTTAAGATTAAGTGAGAGTGTTTGAAGTGAAACACGTTTCCTTATATTTCTGATGTTGAGTTCACCTTTGTCATAGAAATGCATGCTTTGTTCTGGGATTCATGCAGAAAGGATGCTTCATTTAGGGTGGTCTAATGAAGCTCTGGTATGTTGCATAAGTGTTCATGAAAACAACCATAGTCTTTAAATTTCATGAATATTTCCCATATTGATAGCACCAGAGTGGGAAAGAACGTGCAAGCCTTCCAAGAGAGAACTGCTAATGTGTCTTGTGCCCAAGTGTTATTCTGTTATTTGTAGCTGTGCTATGAATTATGAAGAATTACCTAACAGTGAAACACTGTAAGACCTCCAAACTAATTTCTTTCTGCCTATTTTAGACTATAATATAAATAAATGTGATGTTTATCAATGTTAATTTTATGTACTGCTGTAACTCACAAAAGTAGACCTTTTCAATTGCAGTTAGCATTTCTAAGTTTACAAAGGAATACATTTGCAGTCTATGCAATCATAAATTACATGCTACATATTGCAACACACAAAACTGTCCCCTGTTGACAAAGTTGGTCGGATGGCGCAGTGTACATTTGCCTTGAAATTTTAAGTGTCAGCTGATATTGGAGCATAAATTCTTTATTGAGTATGGATTCCCCTACGGATATAAGGCAAACAAGTTAATAGTAGTTATGTTGCAATAAAAGGCATGTTTTACTCATTGCATAAAATAATTGAAGGCTATAAAACTCTGTAGTAAAATAAAANAATCAAAACAACCCCATCCTTTAAGATGAGAAAGTAATCTAAGTGAATTAAGGTACAAATGTATTTTTACACATTTGCTTTCTCTGTATTGTTTTAAATTTTTCAGCCTTGTTTTTCAAGTAGTTTGTTGTCACCTTGGCTGGATTTGCATTTAGTTGTTTTTTGTAAAAGAATATTCAGTAAAAGCATATTTGGATCATTTATTCATATTAAAATTATGGTGTTAGAATACCTCTGGCACCAGGCTTATTTGACAGGCTTTAAAATGTGTAAAAATAATACTTAAGAAAATTCTACTAAAGGATTTTTATTAACAATAATGATAATGAAGGTCACAAAGTGCAACTCCTATCATATGAGTGAATATCTGTAGAGTGCTGTTTCACAGACCTTCCTGTTTGCTTAAACTTTGTGGATTTTAGTAAAATGCTGTACTTTATGTAAATTGCAGAGATAAAAGTTCAGAGCAGCATGAAGTTTCAACACTTTCATGCCTGTCTACTTCAATCCTTGAAAACACAGCTTGTTTACAGGTGACTTTTTACTTTCAAGTTAAATAAAAGGTTAGCAGGCTTCGATTTTTATTGTATTCTCAGTTTTCAATGCACTCTGTCTTATCAGTGTACTTGAATCCACATGGTGCATATAAAATGAAAAACTTCAAGTATTTTTATTAAGACATCCAGGAGCAGCTCTGTAAAAAAGGCTTTGCTTTCTACTGCTCAAGCTTTGCATTGTCACCTGTTGTAAACACACTCTTACTTTGTCATTCTGAAATGTGTCCAGAAAAAAACCAGATCTCTGTGTGTGGTGCCTTCTTAATGTACCTTATCAGTACCAATATTGTATTTGGAAATAGGAATTTTCTGTTTTATAAGGAGAGCTGGTCCCTCAACATTTTTCAGTGTGTGTGATGGCCTGAAGATAATGTTATTTTACAGTGTAATTCAGCTCATTTTACCCAAAGTGTCCTGAAAGACAGTTGAAGCAGCATCTTTCAAGACTCTCAAGAAATGTACAAATAAGCCAATAAAAGCAAAATATTTTGCTGGCAGGTGTGTTACTTAAGAGGCTTCAGGAGTTGAAAGAAAGTATGGAGCCCACTTTAGTAGTCTATAGTGGTTCAAAATGGGCTGGAAATAAGCAGAAGAAAATCAATTAAACAGTGGGCTGAAGCAAAATTCCTCTAATTTCCTGTTACAAATGGGAAACCAGCATCCTAACTCTCTACTGTCTGGTACTTTGCTGCTTCTTTGACAATTTCATAAAATAAATGAAAAAATGGAGGCTAGGATGGCAGATGCGCTGCAGTTCAAAGGCCAGGGCATCCTCCAGGTTAGATTGTAAAATTGTGGGAGAAAGAAATGGTGGCTGGGCACGACAAGTTTCTGGCATCACAGGCAACCTCACAACACTAGTGTTGTAAATATAAGAAAGTGCTTGCTGCAGCTGTAGGGAATTTTAAGTTATTCCACAAAGCTCTGAAGAATCAGATGTTTAAGGAAGTAAATTCTTGATCAAATGATCTCTCAAAGTATTTCTAGCATAATCTATGATGTCACTGGCCAGAAAGAATAGATGTTGTAAAACCAGACTTACTGGATATATTGAATATGTACGCCCAGAAGGAAATAGAAATTGGCAGCTTTTACGAGTCTGAAGAAGACTCCCACAAGGCATGAAACAGTCAATTTATTTGTTAAATTTACTTTTGCCTTCGTGATAGTATTTTTTTTCTTTACTCATCTATGGAATTTTTTTCCTCACTAGTTTTGCTACCTCTTTGCAAAACAATTTAATCCTATCTTAATTTTAGCTTATTATTGCTCAAAGTACTGTTCCTGATTTCCCCAGTGGATTCCATCACCTACAAATATCTGTAACTGATTAGAAATCAGATGTGAAAGTGATCTCATTTCCCAGAAACACTGGGAAATGAGGTGTGCATTCAGAGTAAAATGCTAGCTTTGCAAAAGTTTTTCAATCTTTTTTTTTTTTTTTTTTTTTTTTGTCAAATGTAAAAACATTGAAGCTTGTCTGTCTTGCTCCTTAAGCCATCCATGTTTCCTAGAATTAAGATAGTCTATAAAAAATTGTGCTTCCACTGCCACTGCCAAAGAGACAACAGCCATCTCAGAATAACTGGAACAGGAAGTAATTGGTGCATCCAGTACATAGTAATATAGTGAAAGGAAAAATTTTAGGGTGATCATTATTCTAAGTGTTATTGGTACTCATTTTCATGGTCTAGGCTTGTAGCACATCTGAAGTATTAAACAGCCATCCTCAGACACTTATACAGCCTTTTTCCATACACTGCTTACACTGAAGAAAGAGCACAGCTTATATTTCTACCAATCAGCAAAGATACAAAACTTACAGAGTTATAAAAATGTCATTTCAGTCTCCCTAGGAAATGGAACATCCAGCTGCAAAGCATTTATGAAGTACATCAAATACTTCATATCTCATAGCAGCTAGTAAAATATGTCTTGATTTATCTTAGAGCTCATCTCCAGTGTCTTTTTTGGAGCTGGTCTTAATCTTTCATCAAGGTCTTTCATAGAAGTTTTTAACCACATTGGAATTGTGAAAATGTTACTTTTGAACTGTATTGGAAATGTGATATTATGTTGCTTTAACTGAATTTTTTTAACAAAACCAATGCAAACATGCCAATAAATGTTAAAGGATAAAATTGCATCAGAATCTACAGTTGCTTTATTAGGCTGAGCTACTAATAAGTAAGATGAATAGCACACTACTGATTAAAAATTGACTTCACAGGCTGACATAACTGTACTGAAACCATTAACATAATTTGTAAGTTTGTAAGAAGACTTATTATGATGTTTTTAAAGTGATTTGAATACTTTTAACAGGTCTTCAAACCAGAATAGAAATTTGAATGAGAAACTACTGCCCGTTAACTTAATAAAGCATTGCAGCACTTATGATCAGGTGAAACTCTATTTAATTTAATAGAATAAGAGTGTGGGACCTGAGTTACACAGATTTGAGATACGCATCAAGGACATTGATGGCCAGCATCCTTGTCAGTCTTGAATCTAGAGTACAAAAGTCCTGACTTGAATGGATACAGAAAAAGGTCCATTTGATACAGATTGTTAATCTAGTGAGAACCTTGCCATTGAAGGTTCAGTTCTGGAAGACTAGTTTTTGTCTTCTATTTAGTACGAAAGCACATTGTGCTGAAGATGCTTCCTCGATATCTCAATACTAATCTAATCCAGAACAGACCAACACTTTTTTTGGTACTAAGTAAATAAAACATCCAACTTTGTATGTGTCTGACGTTTTATCATCCTGAAAAACTGTTTTGGAGTCAACTCTTTGCTGTCAACCTGCCCCAGAATAATACCAGTACATCATCTTAGTGAAATTCTCTCCAGTTAGGTATTTGTAGTGAGACTCGTGTGAGTAGGGAAAAGAGGACATTGATTCTCTTTCAGTGTGCTTCTCAACTTTGCATGCATGAAGATAAAACCAAAGCTTTTAATGTAGAGAAGGAGCTCACTATTTGGAACACTGAATTCACATTATCCCTTGAATCAAACTTTTGTATGTGTAAAGGCTGCCTTGGATGGCAGCACAGCACATCAAAAGTAAAAAAAATCCTGTTCAAAGAAGGAAAGAATTTTTAAACTGAGTCTGTGGTTTCAAAATAATGGCCTGTCTGAAAGTAGAGGTGTAGCTGTGTACAGAGAACCTGAAATGAAGGAACATATTATGATGAAAGGCTGCTGACAGTTCCATCCAGAAGCCACTGTAGAGATTGTCAAAGCTATACGCTCTGTGAACTTTTCAAACTTCCTGTCACATTTTTTTGGAGAACATGTCTTTTCATGGGCATTACACATCACTCAGTGGACGTGCTGTGCGTTTTTAAAGACTTTCTCTATCTAGTCAGACATGCTTAAGCAAAGTGCGTGTACTCTTTGTTATGTTATTCCTCCTATGAACAAGACATGGTAGGTAGTGCAGGCTTGAGCAGGTAGCCAGTGATATCACTGCACAATTTGTGGCTTGGATCTTGTACTGGAAGGGATAAGGAAGTTTCGAAATACCACTGAATAGATCTTGAAAGATTGTTTGGGCTTTATAACACAGGAAGGGGATGTATCAGCTCTGCAATCGATTAGCTGTATTCATTTTCCATGTAACTGGGAGAGGGTGGCTGTTGCTGCACAAAACTAACACAATATGAAATCCTTTCATTAGTGGATTCTCTGAAGAGAACATTAGGCTTGTTGTTTGGAAGGATGGATCCAATTGTGTCTTTTGTGTTGTAAAAATAGGTGTGAATCTAAAGCCAATGAGCTCTTTTCCTTTTTCAGCTTAAGAAAGTCACTAGTGACTATTTTCCTGGGTAATGTTGACAAACAGAAATGCTTTGAGGCTAACTGTTCATAAGGGATAGCACATGGCACAATTGTAGGTGGCAATAATTTACAGCTGCTCTCATTCTAGACTGGATATGACACAGAAACCTAAAGATAAAAAGATATTTGTCCAGTTAGTAAGCTTTAACAGCAGCCATGTGCTATAGTGATTCTGTTATCTGAAAGCTACATTTCTGTTCTGAATGTTCAGGGGACGTTATGCTTCCCATGATTTTCATTCTGCAAGAGAGTGAAATATCTACTAGCTTTATAAAATAACGCTTCTCTCAGTAGAGGATGGGATAATGTCTTACGCTCCATTGAAGCTTATTGTCAAAAGCAGCAATGAAGACTTACCAGTTCTTTTTGGTAGTGTGTCACATGGTGCTGACCTTGCATGGCAGTGGCATTTCACCATCTTTTATCTTAGGATTGGCTACAGAACACTGGCTGGCTGCACAGGAATTAGCATTCCCTAGGAGGCTGATGCAGGCAGAATACTACAGTGGGCTCCTCTCCTCACTGTCACCCTCCTCACACAGTACCTTCCTTGTGCGATTTTGTGCTGGATGCTTAAATGAAGTCAAGACAATGCTGTCAGAGCTTACTTCATTTTAATGTTGAGGAAGAAGAGGGATTACCTCTGCTTTCCTGCCTGACTTTCAGTCTGGGGAAAGGGAGAGCTAGCAAGCAGAACTGGGTCACAGAGGAAGCAATCACCTCCCTAAATCAGGACAATTTCCTTTTCCCTTGTTCTCTCCTGCTGCTGGCTTTACTCTATTTGCTGACAAGGGAGTTTTGGGGTCCTTTAGGCTCCATAGAGATTATTTTCCTTTGATTACACACAGAATTACACACACAGAATTAACAAGGTTGGAAAAGACTGTAGAGATCATCAAGTCCAACCTTTTACCTAACTTAACCTACCCAACACCAATCCATCATCTAAACCATCTAAACCACATCACTAAGTTCATCATCCAACCTCTCCCTAAACACATCCAGAGAAGGTGACTCCACCACCTCCCTGGGAAGCCCATTCCAATGGGTAATCACTGTCTCTGTGAAAAAGTTTCTCCTCATATCCAACCTAAACCTCCCCTGACACAGCCTAAGACTGTGCCCTCTAGTCTTGTCATTGGGAGCCTGAGAGAAGAGAAGAGACCAACCTTCACCTAACTACAACCTCTTGTCAGGTAGTTATGGACAGTGATAAGGTCACCCCTGATCCTCCTCTTCTCCAGGCTGAACAATCCCAGCTCCCTCAGACGCTCCTCACAGGGCTTGTACTCCAGCCCCTTCACCATCCTCGTTGCCCTTCTCTGGACACATTCCAGCCACTCAACATCTTTCTTAAACTGAGGGGCCCAGAACTGGACACAGTACTCAAGATGTGGCCTAACCAGTGCCAAGTACAAAGGAAGAATAACTTCCCTGGTCCTACTGGCAACACTATTCTTGATGCAGGCCAGGATGCCATTGGACTTCTTGGGCACCTGGGCACACCGCTGGTTCATATGACCTACCTTCCCTGCTTTTAACAAAGGAAGAGAAAAATCTCTGCATTGTTTCCTCTCCTTTAAATCCTGCAAAGTCTTTCTAGGACCTTAGGCTGTTGACCATCTAGTGCCAGTCTGAAGTCGTGCTGTGTCATCTGGAGCAGGCTTCCCAGGGAAGGAGTCACACATGCACCAAGCCTGACAGAATTCAATAAGTGTTTGGATGATACTTTCAGACACATGGTGTGACTCTTTGGGATCGTCTTGTGCAGGGCTAAGAGTTAGACTTGATGATCCTTGGGGATCCCTTCTAACTCAGCATGTTAGGTGATTCTGTGGTCTCTAACCTGCTAGGAAGATGCTGTGATTTGGAGCTCTGTAGTTACACTGGCAGAACATCTCGAGTTTCTTTGATGTATTTGTGGGCATGAGTTTCTGGAGTGTCTTCAGCTGTTCATTGACAGCAAGAAGAGAGCTTTTCCAAACTACTGACTCATACTCTTATGAAGGATGGAGCTCTGAAAAAGCCAGTTTCTGACTTGTACAGAGCCATGAGTCTGTGAGGTACCAGGTGCAGGATGTTTAGCTTGCTGACCTGATACAAAGGCCCTTGTTTCAATGCAGTCACAGGTTAAGTGATCCTACTTTGGGTTCATATTAAGACACTATCAAGGCTGAAGTGCAATTTAGTACTTTTTAGTACTAAATTTTAGTAGAGAAATAAACTCTAAGCATGTTTCAGCAGATGAATCTGCTATATCTGCTGGCACACAGAAGTGAATTGAGATAAGGAACATGATCCATTAAATCAGCTTTGAGTGAATAAAGAAACTGAATGGGTTATCTGCAGAAATCTTGTCAGGTGATGTCTACCACAAATTGACCAATTGGGGAAAATACATAAATCACTAGCCTCCGATACTTTCTTTAAGCATGCTTTTCAAGAAAAATGTGTCTAGGCATCAGAAGCATCTTTGGATTTCTGTCAAGCTACCCAGCAGGTACGTCACATGGCCCTTAGAAGCAATGGGAAACTTCTGTTTTCCCCAGATGCTTATTTTCAATTTTTAGTAGCAGTTCTGTGTTACTCCCTAAATACTCTGAAGAATTAAATACAGATGAAGATGAATTTGGTGTTAAAGGGCAATTTGCTGGTAATGCCAGTACAAATGTTGTGCTCGTTTGAAACTCAGGGGCATAGAAGGAAGCCACTGCACACACAAGTGGTATGATCAAGGTAGAGGCATGATCTCCAATATCTTTTTGCCTGTCAGAGAATCTTCTTACTCTTTACTTGTTACCAACAGACACTTTGTCTCCTCACCTTGGGATACCATGATATCACAGGGGTTGTAGAGCCTCTGGGGTTCTTTAAACATGAAGTAGATGTTGAGAGCAGAGAAATCTATTTAAGATGCCTATGTAAGAAGTATAAGATGAAATCTTCAAATTGTTCTACAGGTGTCAATTTTGCCATTTGTCTTTATTGAAGTATCCTATCACATCTTTTTGCTTCATCAAGGAGTAAAACCTGCTCATCTCTCTTAGTTGATTAGTATGCATTTGTCAATTAAAAATGTTTTCTCCAATGAACATTGTATCCTGTTCTGATGCAAACAACTAAAGGGCATAAACACACTTATCTTCTTGCTTGTTCTTGATTGAGACTGAATGTTCTGGTGACCCTCGACATGGGAAAAAAGTAGATTTGGGCAAATGACTTCCATTCCCTTTATTCTGCAGATACTTTCACAAGGAGTAGTTATCTATTGCTTTCATCTCTACTTTCAAGGTAAGTACTACTGCCATGATTTCACATGTCAGTCTGATGGGTCTACTTTTTCAAGCATTTTTTTATGAAATATATATGATGAAACCCAGCAGCAGTTAGAAATAAATACCTATGGCTTGTGAATAGATCAGTGACAATAGCAATATTCCAGAAATATTTTTATATTCATTAAGTCAATGTAAGATTAAGCAACATAAGCCACGCGATCCAACAACGATAGTTTAATGAGTGCTCTAATTCATGATAGCCAGTGTATCAAAATAATAAGTAATTGCAATACATTAGTTGCAAAAACGCTGCTTTGGGAAGTAAGGTATTCTGTTGGAATTATCGGAAAAAGATAATATCCACACTATCTGAAGGATAACACTATAAAAAAAAATTGCAAAATGTATGAAACTGTTAATTTCTTATGGTCTATCTTTATAAATGCCCCCATTTGATTACAGCAGAAGCTATAATTTCAAAATAAAAATTGACATGGAATTTCATTTCTTAATGCCTGGTGTTTCGGGAGATATGTTTTTAAATATTTGAAAATGAAATGTGAACACATTCTGAAAAGGGATATTGGGCATTATTACCTCAAAAATTTGAAATCTTGAAAATTGAGACTACAACTGATGAATGTAGATTATCATAAATATTTCAGTGAAATATTGTACGTGTTAACTGAAATATTTAAAGTAAATATAATAAAAGTAATAATAATTTTCAAGATTTCTCATTTTATGGATAATGACCATATTCTTAAGTTCATTTTGTGTTTAATAGGTCAAGTTTAAAAGTTGATAAATAGCAACTTGTACATCCAGTACAGAATTTTAGTGCAACACTATGAATTCAAGTTTTAGTAGCACACATAAGAATTTGTTAAAACCAATACCATTGTGCTGTTGAGGCTACCCAGTCATGTGCCTACGTGTATGAGGTCTGCAGGTCCCTATTCTGTCTCCAACTGCTTGTACGAAGGCAGATACTGTATTTGTCAGTGGTTAGAGAACTGTTTTTATGGCTCATGAGGGGTCATAGGATGGTTTCAGTAGGAATGGAAGCTTTGAACCCCTATGTAGTGTTGAAGAAGAAGATTTGATGGAGAGTATTGTAAAGCTGTTGCTCTGGTGCTAATCTCTATTAACGACTGTTATTTTTAGCTTTTCACGACTTTTTATAGTGTTAGAGGAATGTTTCATCTGCTTTTAGGTTGAAATAAGGCTGTTCTGTATTGCCTGATCTCTTTCTTCATGAAGTGTGAAAAGTCCTCTTTCAAGCTTAACTTTTTAGATACATCTACCACCTCACTTCTTATTTTTGCTTTTATTCTCTGCTTCCCTGGTAGATTTATCAGAGATAGAGTTGTTGACTAGGATTCAATTTTGGAGGTTATTGATTACACAGGAGTGGAATGTATGGAAAAACAGAAAAAAATAACACGCAAGCAGCGTTACTCTGTTTCCGAAATATCAAAGATAAAAGTGAAGATGAAGAGTTATGTTGTGATGTCATCCTTGTTCACAGAATTGGAAGAGCCTAAAAAAATATGTTATTTAACTCACTGAATTTTATATACTTTGAAGCGTGACAGAATGTGTCCCTCCTTGTGTACTTTGGTAATGTTTGAGTTAAATATTTGCTGTTGAAGATTTTCTGAAAATCAGTTCGGTTATCAAGTCACTGTGCAGGGTCCTCAGAGAGATGGCATGTGAGTGTTACAATGGGGATTTTTAGTAACTAAGTATGTAGTTGTGCAAAAGTCTGCATGTGAGAGAGTGTTGGTCTGATGTGTATGAGCATGAGGCCAACGTATTTATTATGGAAAGCCCACCAACTAGGAATAAAGTCCAACATGATGGAAGGTGAAAACCAGTAGAAAGGCAACCTGAAGTTGTAACACTTAAACCTTGGTCGCTCGTTTCTATCCTATACCAAATTTCACAGTGGAAAAAAGAAGTTTTGCAAGGATTCTTTAGACTGTTAGCTACACCCAGTCTTCTCATTTCTGATGTTGTCTGTGTTTTTCTGAGAGGAGTCAGTTTTGCAATGCAGTGCCGAGGTTAATCTGAGATAGCAAAACTTAGAAATCTTTCTCTAGCTGAAAGACTGTGATCTGAGGAGATGCCTGATATGATGCTGTGCTCAGCCTCTCCTCATATCGCACATGATCCAAGCTCTTCATCATCTTCGTGGCTCTTTTCTGTACTCGAGTGTGTCCATGTTCTTTTTGCACCAGGGAGCCCAGCACTAAACTCAGCACACCAGATGTGTCACAGCAATGTGAGTTCATTGCAAAAGATCAACTTCCATTATGTACTGACAGCACTTTTCCTAATGCAGCCTAGGATGCCAATATTTTCTTATGTCTAGAAAAAGCAGCAATCCTAAACCACTGGTCTACTACCTGCCAGTGTCTAAAATATTTTCAAAAAGTAGTGCTATAAGAGCTCTTGTGCTTTGCTGCTGCTCCAGGTGCATACAGCTATGCTAGCCTGTGTAAGAATGCTTACTAGTGTTAGATGGAAGTATTATAATGAAGTGAATGTGGTGAGCTTTTACTGGAAAGTGTGAGAAAAGTAGAAAGCTAGTTATCTTTTCCTGTTTATACAAAATAAGACATGAATGCAGGCCATGTCAATGTGTAGCAGCTGCATCTTCTATGTTACCTCAAACTTCCCTGTGTGATAGACAAACCAATGATTTTGATTTTTCTTTTTCTTTCCTGTGCTGATTTTATACTAGTGAAACTTTCAGGGAATTGGTGGAGTTACACGGATACAAATCACATTATAGCAGAATGCTCAATTGGACCCTTAGTTCCCACTGAAAGCATCCTCCAAGACCTAGTGTTGTCAGCATTGTAGGACATAAAGGCTATAACCTGTCAGCCTTAATTTCTTGAATTAAGTCTAAACATTTGTAATTAAATATAAGGCTACCTCCAACAGAGGGACATCAAAGCCAGTTTTGGATTCACCGGAACATAGACAGCAGTCTAGCTGCAATAATGAGGCCTCATGTCTGGAAGAAAATGACCTCCAAGTTGATGTATGCTAGGACTGTCCTGCTGGGAGAGAGAGAAACATGTCCAGTTTTTTCTTTGAAAACAGGTTTTTGACTCTATTGACCGTATTTTGGCGCTTCTGGTGCGAAACTGGAATATGCAGCTACATAATTTACAGTCATATGATAAAAAGCAATAGTTTGAAAACAGGTTTGCTGTGCTTTGAGCTCTAAAAGCATACAGAACAAAGCAACTTTTGAAAAAATTCTGGCAGGACTCTTCTGTTGTTACCATCATTAGGATGAGTTTGAATCAGTTTTTGCCTTGCTTCTCAAACATTAGAGGCTTTTCCAACTTGTTATAGATCTGAAGTTTTTTGAAAGGCTTGGTGTTTCACCAAAATAAAATGTACACAGTAGCATGGGCACAAAACAATTCCAAAAGACATAATGAAATAACTTGCTGATACTTTTCAGTATGTTTAAAATATTGTACAGTAAGTCCTCCAAGCACAGCATGGATAGCTGCTGGCTTTCTGGAAGTGTCTAATGGAGGCTTTCTGGAAGTGTCTAATGGAGGATGCCCCTCTGGGAAAGAACAGAAGGGATGAGCATGTGATTGGGACTCGACAAGTTGCAGTTCGCTTTTCATTGATTTTTAGGAAGGCTAATTGCTGTTTGGAGATATGTTGTGGATGTCGCTATGGTCATCAGCAAGCAAGAAGACAGATCTTACCTCATAAAACAAGTGAACTACACATACAGGAAAGACATAACGAAACAGAAATATTACATTTGAGTGAATGAGACCAAAAGACAACAAAGAATGTTGCAGAAAAGCAAAATTTTCAGCTCGTATTTTGCCTTGTTGGTGTCAGAAGGGAGAGAATGGTTTTTAAGAGGATGTCAGAGGTAATAAGAGAATAAAAGCCAATAAGCACAATTAAGACAGCTTGGAAAAGTGGGGAAATACTTCAGAAAGAAGCAAGAAAGCTGTGTTGACTCTGGCATTACTCGCAGCAGTAAGGCAAGGATCAGAATTCTGCTGGGGTACTCCATGGTGTTCTGGCCTAAGAATAAGAAGCTGTTACTGAAGTGATCCCTCATTCCAGTGAAGGAACTGGAGGAGTGGATAAGAGCAACTGGGATACTGAATTTGAAGGTTGGTTGTAGTAGCAGGGAAGTGAAATAAGTTTAAAGAGGCCTGATGTGGCTGATGTCAAGAGAGGGAAGGAGGAAACTCCTGGAACCAGGACAAGAGCTAGTGCAAAGCAGGAGGTAGAGACTTGAAGGTACAGATAGTCACCAGATGCAAAACTGTAGAGACACAATGAAGGCAGGCTTGGTCCAAATTTAAAATGGTGCTCTCTCTTCATAGATAGGCAACCTCTCAGGATGAGAACAGCAACAGTGTGTACAATGCAGTAGAAGGATGATGGCAGAATTCAGGTGAGTTCACCAGACTGGTAGCTTACAAGTGGAATTCACTTACACAGTAGTAGTAATAAAGAACGAGGTGCTCAGTATTGCTTAAAATTAGGAGACTGTATATTAGTAAGCTTAAGCTTATGCTTAAAAAAAGAAGCATATTAAAGACCACAAAACATTGCTGTTCCATAGTATAAGGGCTGCATCAATTCATCAGAAATATAGATGAGGAACCTCAGAGCAACGCTGTGACATAGTTAAGCATTTGTCCCATTACATATGAAAAAAAAAATGACAGAAAGGAGCTTAGTACCTCAGCTGCGTACTTGGAAAACGCATGAATGGTAAAATAGACTCATTGACTGCAATGACACTGCTGTTTCTCAAAGTTACATGGGGACATAAGTGCCTTGTTGAATTGAGATCCTGAGGGTAGGGATTAGAACTTGTGTTTTTTTGGCTCTCTGCCTGAGCAAAATTGGTTATGCCACACCAATCCTGAAACACAAGTTCTGTTTGTATTATTTGCAGAATGCTGTGGGGAAATGAAAGCTGGTAAGGCGTAATTTTATTTGTGTGCTTTGAAATGTTATATTATCACGTATTTCTTGCTGCACTGTAATGAAGATCTGATTTCCATATTAAAATTAATAAAATGGAAATAGTATGAATGCAATATTCCTGCTGAATGCACATTGACTGGAGAAGGTTTTCATATTATTCCACAGGTATATTTATGGCACTCTATTTCTTGAGAAGGCTGCAGGTCCAGAGGAATTCAGTCATTCACATTTTGGTTACCCAGTTACAACAGAACTCAAACAAAATCTACATTTGTATACCACTTTTCAACTAAGCAGTAGGAAAATAAATATCATTGTAATGATGTATAAGCATTTTTTTGTTATTTCTAACCTATAATGATGTGTTTATGAAAGCAACAATACTTACTGGAGAGAAACAATCTGCTAAAGTAGAGCTTATATTTCATAGTGAACAGTCCTTTGTTTTATCATGGGTATTGGACAGAGAACAAGTGCATCACAGCTTTGGTTTGAGTTTATATATCAAATTCATTCAGCTACAACTGTGTTATTTGGATCTCCCAATTTAGGAAAGACTGAATTGTTTGCAATAAATAATATCAGTGCTGTAGGTTTTGGCAAATGTGTTGTACATTCAGAAGGGGTGGTGGGTTTGACAGTTATGGTTGCCATCACTGGTTTTTTCTTCTCTGCAAAGGTATCATAACACAAATTACACTGGCATTTCAGTATATTAGAGTGCCCTCTGCTCAGTGTCCAATTACATAGGAAGCAGATCAGCAGGAAGAATGCAAGTGTCTCTACAGCATATGGAGGTTGAGATTAGACAATAGGAAATATTTTTTCTTTGAAAGAGTAGTTGGACATTAAAACAGGATGCCGAGGGAAGTGGTGGAATTGCCATTGCTGGAAGCGCACAAAAAACAGATGAGTGTGGCACTTGGGGACATGGTTTAGTGGTAAACATGACAGTGCTGGGTTAACAGTTGGACTTGATCTTAGAGAGCTTTTCAAATGTAAACAACCCCATGATTCTGTTTCATGCCTGTACCTTTGTTTGTGCAGTGTCTACTTGTTCCTCATCTGCCCCCTCGAAGCATTCATGGAGTTGCAAGAAGGGAGAGTATTTCACTGCAGGAGAGGGAAAGACAGAGGCTGGATGAGATTTTCCTAGGGCTTGTTGCTTGCTGCTAGTCCACTCTCTTAGGTCATCGACCTCATATCTCCCAAGATAACTTTTTGAGGATGGAGAAGTGATCTGACAAAACAACAAGCAAAAGGCATCTCTCAAGTCATCATCATAACGATTCTTCTTGTCATCTTGGTGAAACTTCTACCCATTGGATAGGAAAATAGCAAAAAAGTGTTTTGTAAAGGCGTTTTTCCTTTACACTCTTGCCCAGCTACCTCTTGTGGGATTTATGACTTTAGAAGCATTATGACAAATGAATCATTGTTTCACTAAAATTAATTCTAGGATGCCAGAAGGCTGTCATTTACATCATAATTTTGTTTTGTTTGGTAGTTCTCTGTCACTGTACATAAGAAAAAGCAAGCATCAATGGCAACAATTTGAATATTTTATTAGATGATACAGCAGCCTTCATTGAAAACTGCTATCACCGCCATTCACAGCACAGGCAGTGTGTGATGACATGTGGTGATGTTTCTTGCCTGAGCTGTTGAGCATATTCTGAATGAAGAAATGTTGTTGGGAGATGTTATTCCTGCTCTGGTTCCACAAATCTAGGTAATATTAGATAAACAAAGGAACTGTTTGTTCTCCGTGTTATTGAATAAAATCTCTTTTCTTCAGCTGGTCTATAGTCTTTAGTCTGGTCTTTTATGTCAGAAAAATAAGTTTTCCCAGCAGATTTTCTGGAAAGGAAACTTCTTTTTGGAGCATATTACCTAATATATGACGCCATATAATTTTATACAAATACATGTATATCACTTATAATGCAAACCCCAATACCATACTGTAATACTGCAATGCAATACCATTGCATGATTTTCAGTGTTTTAGTAATAGGACAGTTTTCCGATGAAGCTCCTTCTGTACCTCGTCCATAACGCTTCCAAAAGTATAACAATAAATGCACTTCTAGACTCTCTACCACCAGCAGTCTTACCAATCAGACAAACAGTGCCTTTGTTTGCATTCCTTCCCCTTATATTTGAATGTGCTTTGTGGTCAAGAATATTTAGAGTAATGAAGTCTTTATGGGTCGATTCCCTCCTTGAATCCGAAATAAACTTCAATTTTGATTATATGATCTCAAGAAGGACTCTGTTCAGAATAACTAAGATACATTAGATAATTTCAGGTTTTAATCTTTTCAGAAGAAGTGGTTTAATGTTAACTGAGAAGGCAGCATTGCAAAATAAAATTTAACTAATGGGTTGTACTAAATTGTACGTTTCTCAGGTTGCTTTGGTTTCTGGTAGTAAAGAAAGTACATTGAAGATCATACAAAACTATTGCAAACTGAAATGAACATCCCAATTGCTTTTCTGAACTGCCTGTCTATGTAAGAAAAATGCTGTACCTTCTCAGTATAACACTGTGTAATTTACTACTGATTTATGGCAGGGAGAAAAAGATTTATCCTAAAGCCATTGCCAGAAATGACCCTATTTTACTCTAGAGTCAAACTGCCTTTCAGTGGAGTGCCAGTAAAAAGGCATGTATCTGAACTGATCTCTTGTTCACATCACAGAATAAAATTACTTCTACTTGCATGTGAAAGATGTATTTTGGTATTGCAGCACTAATAAATATTTGAAGTTGCACTTTGACACCACTGCCCCTTTCTGTGAAGTGTTCTGGGTACAGATGATTTTTTCTTTTATTTTCTGCATACAGAAAATGAGGCAGGATAGGTTTCCATTTGTTACCTGGTATTTGGAAGGGGAAATTAGTTCAAGTGCACTGTACTCTTTATTTGATAGTTATTTGAAAGGGAAAACACATTAACCAAGCACTGACACCAAGGTGATGCAGGACTAGAAATGTTCCTCTTGCTTTTCTGTACGGCTCTCAAAAGCAGTGTCAGTCGCTATGGGGAACTATAAAAGGCCATAGCAACACCACAATAAAATGTTTTTGCTGCAGCTTTGGTGGGAACTTTTTGTTCCTTTTCCTTTGGCAAAGAGGGGTGTGGTCAGTGGTTTCTGATGGCGCTACACGGCAAAGATTCATGTTTTCTTCTTTCTCTGAATTTCTTTCGTGGCAAATACAACATTAGAGAAATGTGTGAATGTCACGGGCTGAATTAAATATCTGTTTTGGGAAAGATCTGCTGATGAAAATGCTGCCTAGTTGTGTTTTGGGCTTTAAAATAAATACAGTGCATTTCTATTTCGGAAAAAATGGTGGGAAATATTAAGGATTTTAATGATAGATTATTGATAATACTAGGCAGGGTTGCTTTTGTAAATATTCACATGTTCATCTCGCCCCACTTCAGAAGTCTACCTCTGAGCTAATTGCTCAGAATTTCTTACAATTGTTGTGCAGAAATGGACACGGTAAGAAAGTAGTTCACCTATTACTTTTGGGATGGAAGGAATTGTTTTCTAGAGGTGCTTCTTTCTCTCCATCTGCTGTAGGAGGAGCTAAGGGGATCACCTGCTGAGTGCTCATCTTCTGGATGCCTAAATTATGGCATAGCAACTCCATGAAGTAGCAGTGCTCTCCAAATTGACTATCCCAAGAACAGGAAATCTTCCTTAATGCAGCAACCCGACTTTTTAGTGGTAGATTTCTTGTGCCCATCCAGTTTGGACCATGGCAAACAAAGCAGAGCAGTACATCTACCTTTGTACCCTAATGTAGATCCTACCTCTCTCAGGGAGCCATGCATCTTCCCCTGCATTGCCAGGGTAGCCCTCGTCACCAGGTTTCTGCTATTGGCCTTTCACAAACTAACTGGGGCCTCCCTTCCCCGACCTGTCTCATGGTGCCCTTGCCAGCTGGCTACAAATTTTATTGGTTTTTCAGTCTTTCCTTCTCCACACCTATGTATTGTGAGTGCTTTTTTGTAAGTGGAGAAGTTTCCACCCAGCCCTGCTGGCAGCAGCCCACCTGCCATCATCATGGCACCTTCAGGAGGCTGGAGTGAATGACAGGCAGGAACCTACTTCAGGGCAGAGTGCTTGGAACCAGAAAACCATTATACAAAAAATGGGCAGGTTTGTCATGGGGGCTGGTGGTGTGCAGGGACTGCTCCTCACACAGGTGTTTTCTTCCAGAGGGACAGTCTTATGCAGCTGTCTGAGAGATGAACCATCTCCAGAGACCAGTCCAGATGTTTGCAAAACAAGGAGTTAGGTCTTGGTGGACATATCTGCAGATCTATTTAACTCCACCTCCATGCACTCAAGCTCCTTTTTGCATATGCTTTTTGCTGAGTGTTTTCTTCATTTGCAAATACTATGGGATAAAATAGATGCCAAAACATAGGGTAAGATACTTGATGTTCAAAACACTGTCTTTAAAATCCCTAAGTACAGGTGGTCTTTTAAACATCACAAAAGCTGGTAGGCATAAATGAAACCAGGGGACAGTATGTCAATACTTAAATACCTATTTACTTGAAATTCAAATGTAAAATATCTTACACTGAATTTTAGGGAGAATATTTTAGTGACCATTAGCTTTGTTTTCAGAATTATACTTGGCTGCTCATTAAAACCCACAGGAATGACAGGAGAGTTAAATCTTTCCCATTGTTGTAAAATGTTACAAGTTCAGCATTAAGGAAGAAAAGCATAGTGGAGTTTAATTAGTATTACTTCTATGAATACTCTGAACCAGGTCATTAAACATTATTATGCACTATGGTTATTTCTCCAGTCAATGGAAAGTGCCTCAATGTTAACTTGAAGAAAATATCTTGATCCACATGTAACATTTCCAGAGATTCTTAAGTTACTCTATAATCAAAGCCTCATTTGCTAATATTCTAAGTCTTAAGGTACTCAAAATTTAGACATGTTGCTGCCTGCTTTTTCCCATGGACTGCATTGTGAAAAAAAGGCCAGAATGCTTGTCTCTGCTCTCATCTCTACTTCTAGGTCACTGTGGAACTTCACATCACTACTTTTCCATGGTGTTTATTTTCTGTATTTTCATATTACAAATACTGAGTTGGATTACTTTAGGTAGGCTATGTAGCATCCTCAAATCTTGCTAAGGCAATTTTTTTTCCTTTGAAACTTCTGAGGTATGCAAAAATTCCTCACTGCTATACAACAGTATTTGTATGAGTTTATGCTTTTGCTCAAAATGGAAAACTACTTTGTTTAATGATACTCTGCTAGAAAAGCTCTAAGACAGTACTTTTACAGGGAGCTAAGTAAAGGCATGTGCTGTGCTACATCTAAAGTGTATCTGTTTTAAAATTTATGTTTATAGCAAACTACCCAGGTGCAAATCAGTCATGTGTTTTAACAACTGTTTAGGCTTAGGTTTGATGCTTTCATTCACAACTCCAGTAAAGATTGTAGATGCTTATCTTATCTCACTGATTGAATAAAAAGGTATAGGAAAAAAATTTTGCATTTAAGAGCCTTATTGTTTGTTAGTTTTCCTGGCATGGGAGATACATGTGGAGATAGCTGAAACAGTATTGCAAAGGCCTTGTTCTCTCACTCTAGGATTTTTTTGGATGACTTTTTTTAGACTTTCATTGAAATGATATTTCCTGACTCATACAGGATTTTTTTTGTTGTTGTTAGCATGTATTAAAATGAACTGGGGGGAGGAGGCGGGGGGGTGGGGTGAAGAAGTAAAACAGTGGAAATAAGCAGCTGGAAAATCTTGAAAGTATGAAATTACTGACTGAGATTTTTCAGTTATTATAACTAATAACTGAGACATGTAATTTCAAAATAACATGTATCTTACTTTCCTCTCTGAAAATACATCTCTTTCAAGACTGTCTTTCCAAATTTGTTATTAGTTTTCTGTAGTTTCTGTAATGAGGACTTCTACTGGCTTTGTATAAAAGTGTAACCTTCCTGAGGAGGAAATTCTCATTTAAACTGTTCCCTGTACCATGCCATAACATCCATCCATTTCTATGATTGTACCCCATAATGACAGTGGGATATTTTGAACAGGGAATGCCAGTTATAATGGCTCCCAGGAATAAAATTCAAACAGCAGTGAGACATATCAATCAACTACCAAAAAACAGTAAATCTGTCAGGAAAAACGAGACATCTTGTCTCTCTGGGGAATGTAATTTTTTAATTATTATTGTTTTATGATGTTGAAGGAAGTCACTTTCAGAATTAAAACCATACAGGTCTTCTTCAATGCAAAAGAAGCTGCCATATAAGGGATGTGTTTAACATGAACTAATGTGCTGTTTATGCTAGTCAAATCAACTTCAGCAATCTGTTTTAGAAAGAACTTGAAACTAAAGTGTGTACTTCTGTGCTGGAGCAGATAATAATGTGAATATGAATTCTTGATAGAGGAACAGTTAAGAAACAAGAATAGACTTTATTGGTGGAAATAAGTCACAATAGCAGTGGCATTACCTGTGTATTCCCAGCTTTTGTTGCCTTGAGGACAAGGTGGTTGCTAAGCAATGACAGAGCTGGACAGGCAGAGTCAGACTTTGTTAGCTCTGCTTGACATGGGAAGTTCACAATTCAGGAAGCATGTCCACTCCAAGGAAAGGATAAGCAGATAAATGAATGAATCCAGGAGTAAGCCACTCTGCTATATCTGGTAAACATGGGAGGAACCCTTTGAATGTCTGAGTTTCCTGAGTGGCACATCCTTTCCACATAATGACGATGTGTTCCGGAAGCATCTGATTGCACTTAGTTGCTCAACGTGCTGTCCCGAGCAGGTCTGTGTTGGACCACATCAGTGTTTCTCTCTGGCAGTTCTCAGTATTCTGTCTGCAGACACTGGCTCCTCAAAAGTTCATTTCTTCCAACAAAAGGGTGTATGAGTTGCAGGATTCGGAAAAAATGCCATACTTGGACCATCTGAACTTAGCACCACACCAGGGTACACATTTACAGCTTCTGCACAAGAAACTTCAAGAAACCATGTAAGCCCTTAAAGAATTAACTGTCTATGAGGTATTTTGTCTGGCAATAATATGTAATACTTGTCAAATTTAGAAATATCTAAGTAGCTATGGCTGGAAAAATGCTTTTGAAACACAGTTTGTCCTAGTGTTGTGAACTAAGATGCAAGTTGGGGTGAAAAAACATTACTTCCTACCTGTAAGGCAAATGAACAGTCCTGGTTTTATTATGAGCTCAGTATAGGAAAGAAAAAATTAAATCCTAAAAAGTTCAGTTCTTAGATGATTAAAAGATTAGGTCAAAAGAGAAACAAGTGTCCTCTAAAAATTTTTTTTAGTATACTATTACAAAAAAAATTAAGCTGAAAAAAAAGATGTTACTACTCAGAGGAAGATGGAGTAAAAGTGAAGCAGTTAGAACATGGTGACAGAGTCAGGATTTCCAGAAAACACAAATAAAACTTAATAGCTATACACAAAAGAACAAAAAATTATAGTCATGATGGGCAGAAATGGAGAGACAAAAAAGATGGAGATTCATTGAAAAACTCAGGCAATGAAAACTCTGCCTGAAGGTCAAATACAGTTAAGGCTGACTGACTCTTATTTTAAAGGAGGGTGTAAAAGGATAGCATAAGCAAATGAAGATAATATCAGAAAGGCCAAAGGAACTAAATGAGGTATAACTAGCTATAGACATCAGAAATGTACTGGGACTGACAGAGAAACACTAAGAGAAGAATTGGTCTACTGCACAGCAGCAAAAGAAAACTAGTGGCCAACAAAATGTCAGTTATATACCTTTTTTGTTTATCCTTACCGAAACTGAGATCTGATCAGACCAAACAACAGGAACCCAAAGCTATTAGTCTGGTTGCATTCAGCATGTAGTTGCAGGCACAGTAGTGATGTTTTATGCCATTCATGAAAACCTGAATGATGTGATAACTTTCTAATGCTACAGAAAGTCAACACCTAGGATTCAACACACACACACTGAGATGTTTCGAGGAACTTGGATGCCCTAAATTTTCCAATATTTTATGTTAAGGAGAAATTTAGAAAACTGAAGTAACAGCCTTTATTTTGCTCATGTTTTCTTATTTCACGTATTAGAAAGAAAATGAGTCTCTCTGAAAACAAAGTTTTGACCTGTGCTTACCTGGACAGGTCATGTAATTTCCTATTGTGTACTTGGCTGGACTGCATAATGTTTTAGTGCTAGCAATTTGGTAGCTATCCTATATGTGAAATACTGTACCAAGCCCAGGGAATTCAAGGTTCTCATTGCTGTAGAACAGCAATTAAATTTCATCAGCTTTTCCAATCACTTTAAGCAATTATCTCTGCAGACTTTTTCCTGAAATTTACATAAAATACATCCTTTCCTCTAATTCATTTTATCAGTGGCAGATTATTTCTCGCATTGAGCTGCCGAAGGTAAGGAACAGGAAAGGAGAATGTGCTTGGGCTACAACGGTTGCTGAGAGGGACTCCAAGAAGAGCAAGCTCCCAGCTCCCCTTATTGCCATCAGTTGGTATAATGGGAATGAGAGGTTAGCTGATCCCTGTTAGTGAAAGGAAGTCATCCATAAATGCTCTGAAAATGGAAGGTGGCTACATTTTTAGATCTGGAATTGGTAGACAATGAGAAAATTACTGCCAGTAAATGGAGGTAGATCAGCTACTCTAGAAGGGTTTAGATGGGCAAAGTATTTGAGACAATAAGAATACAGCTTGTTTGCATTCCCTTAGTTTCTCTGTCTGAAATTCAAATGAATATAGGATAAACAGTCAGTTGTGATGCCCACAGAATGGTTCTGCCACTGCCTGGAGTACCAGAGGCTATCCTATAGGGGAAAACCTCAGGATCCCAATGAAGGACTTTAAATGATCTAGGATGGGTTTTTTTTTCATGAACCAAGGCCATGTTAGGGATCACTTCTTGGAATTAACAGTCTGAGTAGTAACTGCTGAAATGTCATTATCCTAGCATCATACATAAAATTTTATATTTTTTCATTTGATGCTAGGCTATGGAGTCAAAGGAATCCTGCTGTATGGTAGACTGAATTGGCTCTCAAAATGCCTTTCAAAATGTTTAAGAGAGTTAGTGGTGTGGTGAGAAGGACTAGCTAGGCTGAAAGATCTCTTATGTGTCTTTAATGAATAGATTTGCTTTTATTTTGAACTCTTGTATGGATTATGTTATGGATATACAAAATAACTTTTTTATGATGTGTCAGTGCATTTAGAGTAGTTAAAACTGTTCTAAAGCTAAATTAATAGTCTCTGATATTCCACTTAAATGTCTTATTATAAAATGACATAATTATTTTCCATTCTTTTTCTCCTTACTTACCTAATTAGGATCAGATTTTTTTTATAGTTTGGAAAATGTAGGATACTTCTCAATATCAACTGAGTTTAGGTTTGCTCTTGTTTTCATCAGTGACTCATAATTTCTTTTATTTGCACTGTTGCCTCAATTTTGCAGTATTTCTGTACACCGAAATGTGGACGCATGCAGAGTAGTAACAAGTAAAAGGAAGAAAAGGGAAATACGTTCATGATCTGAACAGGAGATTCAAGGAGCTGGATGTGCTACATTGGATGACAGAAACCCTGTATGAATTCCTGTAATGCATACAAAGCTATGCCAGTGTTGAGAGAAGGAATAAGATAACCTTTACCAACCTCAGGAACTTCATGCTAGATAGCTTCTGATGCAAGAGCAGTTACCCTGTTTCCTGCTGGAGTGCACTCAAAATCAGATTTTGTACTGTAGCATCCCCAGAAGGGAGATTCAATGGTTAGACCTAGGAGTTCTGTTCTTACAAAGCATGCAATGTGACCTTTGTGTAATTCTCAGTCACAGATTCCCAAGAGCTGTTTAGACAAAGTCTCCTATGTTTCAGTTTTGTTGGCACGCAGAAGATGTCCATAGCTTTTGTGGTGGATGTTTGTACATGGATGAAAGTGATGCAGTCCAGTACTACAAAAATAGTAAACAAGGGAGATCGGTTAAAAATGTGCTTTCAAACATACAAAGCTAAAACGTATTACCTTTCTGTTAAACTTCTTGTATGTAGAAATGCTTTGTTCTACTGATTATATTTTAAGGACCTTTGGTTATGTTTCTGAAGGACAGAGATGCATTCTGGAAAGTTTTTCTTGACTTGTCTTCTCTTTTTCCACATCGCCTAACAATCAGAAGGAACTCAATACCCTGTATCATGCATGTGCTTGATTGCTTGTTAGCCTGCATTTGCTTTTCTAATGCTTCTGTATGGGTTTTTTATAGAGGCTAGATATGTTTTGATAAGTTGCTGTGAGCACATGGGACAGTTATATTATTCTGTTAAGAGTTTTATGATTTTACACTTGCAGAAGTTTGAAGTGCCTGAACATGACAGAATTCAAATTATATCTGAGGTAAATTTGTGTAATTTTTGGTGTAGAAAAAAGAATAGATGGAATTGACTTTAAAGCCTTTTAACTTCTTTGCTGTCTTTATTTTATGGTTGAATATTACATGAATAACTGGAGAGGGAGTGGGAAATACAATGCCACATTTGCTACTACATTTCTAAAAGCTTTCTCTCTGCATATATATACATACATGTAAAAAGATAGATTTTAAGTTTTCAGATAAATCAAAAGTTGGAAGTGGTGGAGACTGCCTCTATTTTTTTTAATTTTTTTTTTTCTTTTTAACCATGGATTTAATAATGTTTTCTTCCTAATCCCCTTTTTTTACCACTTGGTGTTTTCTGTTTCATTTTGCCAAAGAAATGAACTGAAATTCCAGTTTGTTACTGCCCTTTTCAGCATAGGTTCCATTTCCTGTTAAAGTAAGATTTTCCCATTCATATCATGCACCCACTAAAATTCATTGTCAGTTACAAGGTATGGGATGCCAGCATCTATTTGGACAAAACAAGTAACCATATAGAAGGATTTAAAGCTTTCAGATCAGGATTTGTGATAGTAAGAACAAATTATTTGGTTTTATTTTAACCTCCTCATACGAACTGGGTTTTCTTGGTGACTCCAAGTGTTATGAAGGCAACAGGTGAAAATAACCATCTCAAATTTGCAGTAGCATCAAAACAAAGCAAATAACAGTTTATTTCTTTTATGACTTTGGGCAGTGATGAAGGGAACAAGAAGATATAGGTAAGACTTACAATTGAAAGCTGAAAAATTTGTGTTGAAAAATCTTATACTGTGTCTTACAAAATTGTAGTTCCAGTATCTCCTTCTTTCATTATTTCCCATTAACTAAGTTCCCAATTAAGAGATAATATCTGATACATTAAGGATTTTCTTTCTCAGGACCAGAGCCATAAATCATGACAAGTTGTGAAGTACTGTTAAGTTGCAGTTACAGAGAGGAGACTAAATCCACACGGTTATTTTCACTAGATGGTGAGAGAAGCTCAAGAAATGTTTGGGGTTTTACAGTCTTGAAAACTGAACATTTGGTTTGCTTCATTCAACAAAGAATGTTGTGTGTGTGAAAAAAGGAGGAATTTGAACTAGTTAAGCCTGTTTTACCAAAAAGACACTTAGTGGTCACCAGCTGATTTGAAAAATAATGGGAGTTAACTCTTGCAGAAGACTTTACCATCTCCTATGTTGCCATTTGTTTCTGATTTGACTTGAGACTTTCCTTTTCTTAAAAGCTTTGAAGTTACTCTGTATTTGACTGAGTCTTTGAGTCATCAGAACAACTGTAGTCACAGCATCCGTTTATGATTTGTGAAACAGCACTAGGAATTGGACTGTTGTCATCCTTGACTGAGGCGGGTGCTACAATTGGACCTTGGAAAACCTGTGGGCTGTGCTATGCAGTGTTTCTGACTTATGTTAGTATCTTCTTTGGGACTGTGCTTTTGGACTTTAACTGTGTGAGGAAATCAGAGAAACTATGAAGCCTGTACTCTGATCCAAAATTATAATAGTTTAAGTTTATCTTTTGTGTACACAACAATTCCATAGAATTGCAGAATCGTTAGGTTGGGAAAGACCTCCAAGGTCATCGAGCCCAACCTTTGACTGATCAACACATTGTCAACTAGACCATGACACTAAGTGCCACAACAAGTAATTTCTTGAACTCCTCAAGGGATGCTGACTCCACCATGTCCCTGAAAAGTCTGTTTCAATGTTTAGCAACCCTTTCTGAGAAGAAATTCCTCCTAATGTCCAACCTGAACCACCCATGGCACAGCTTGAGGCTATGTCCTCTCATCCTATTGCTAATTGCCTGGGAGAAAAGGCCAACTCCCACGTGGCTACCTCCTTTCAGGTCGAAAACATGCTAGTCTTCTCTGTATCATTCCAATTTGACTGTATGTGCTTGACAATATCATAAGGTCAATATTATAATGTGAATTTTAAAAGTAATCAGGTTCCGCTTAGATATCAGTTGTGTTGAAATGCATATTCAGCATGGATATACTTCTTTCTGATTGTGTTTGGAAGCAGAATTTTACATGTCTAAGAGTACTGACTCTCCAAAGTGGCAGATCTTGCTAGTGCTTAGGTGCCAAAATGAAAGTGACCCCCTGAGATCCATTTGTAGGTTGATTTTAGTCTTCCATTAGTCAATTATTAATGACTTATATTTCCAGAGGTATGTTGGTGGTACACCAGGGCTCTGATCCAATCTGTACCTTACTGGATGATCAAATCGCTGTGTGGCAAAAACATTTCTGCAGCAGGTTGGATGATTGCTCCTCATCTCTCTTTCTCCTATACTTCTCCAATTAGTACTCTGTATAGACTCAAGTTCTTGAGTCAAGCTATTCACTTTGAAGAGTATAAAATATAGATGCTGAAATTTTATTTAAACAGATCAAAATATTGATGCTATACTGGGTTGTTAGGATGGAAAAATTTCTTTGTGTTTTTAAATATTAATCAATAGATTTTTTTAAATTATAAAAGCGCGCGTGTGTGTGTTCGAAATCATTCATCAGTCTGAACTGCTACATGTGTTAGAACAATCTGCAAGGACAATTGCCCCTCACTTTCTGACTACCACAATTTGTAGCATTTTGGTTTTGGGACAAAGCAACTCCTTGCACTTGGGGTTGGTTTGTAAGTGTGGGGTCTAAATCTTGGACTTTCAAGGATCTGAAACTGCCTGGTAGAGTTCAGTCTTGATTTAATGATAGCTTGAACAACTGAAATGCTTCTGATCAACTCAAACATATTCACTTCAGGCTGCTCCAAATAAATATATCTTCTACACTGCTGCAATTCTGGGAAGAGCAATGCAGTATCTTACAAAAGCTTGCTGACAGCATTCTCATCTTTTTGCCTGCTCAGTGTAAGCAAATATTTTTTCTTGAAATTTACTGTTTTTCTTTACAGCACGAAAAAGTACATAAATTTTTTATGTTTATTTGCAGAGATTGAAGGCAAAGTGCACTACTAGAAAGGAGTTAAGCAAGCTCTTCCAAAGTCAGGCTCATTAGAGAGGCGCCCATATGAAGGGTCTCTGTTGTCAATAAAAAGATGAAAAGAGAGTTCTCAGGAGGTTTATTCCACCAACAAATAACGTGTTTGTGCTCCCAGGCTAGGCAGCACCTTAGATGCTTACAGTGAAACGTAAAGAGAAGAAGGTCTCATGAACTGAGATATGAAATATTATTACACTACATTATAAACTTCCAGAAGTGGAAATGATAGGAAGGCATTGTTAAGTTTTCCCTCTCACCAAATATGAGCTGTGTCTGTGGCCTTTCAGTTGCCCACATTTATGTTACATCAGCTCATGGACACTAGGGGAAGAAGGACCACTTCATATTTGCTTTGTTTTTTTGTGCTCTTTACACAACATGTTGCTGGCCTGTGCCCACTTTAGCTCAGCAGTCGCCCGTGGTTGGGCCTCTCCTTTGACTTATGATGTCATTCTTATACATGTAAATGTTTATAATTGATCTTACATAGATATCAAAGTTGAAGAGGATTCTTAGGTGATGAACTTTGAAGAGAAGTATCAAAAGTCTCAGTCTTCAGCTAATCAACAGATTTTTTTTTCATAAAAGCAATAGAAGAAATCTATCCTTATCCTGCAAAATATGACAGCATGCTGGTTTTATTGACGGCACTAAAGATCAAATTAGTAGTGAACTCGGATTAGTTAAATTTTCTAATATAATTTAATTAAATATGAAGTAGTTGTAGCATTACAAGTCTGTATATATGTATTGAAAAGAATTACTTCTGAAAAGTTTAATCTTTAATCATATTATGTGTATTTTGAACTACTATATGCTAAAAAAACCTCAGAAATAAAACAGATACTTGTTTCAACAGATATCATGATTTCTTTCAGTCTGTTAGTCTGACATTTAAATCTTACCATATGTTTCCAATGTTTGCCTTGTGCTCAGTACTGTGAGATCTGATCAGAACTAACATGCAGATTTATGTAGAGTCTCTTCTAGATGGGTCTTCTTTCTGCTCTGAGCTCCAGAAGGACCAGAATAAGATAACTTTGCACCCTGGCTGATGTGATTTAGGTGGTAGCCAGTACTAAGCTTTGAATTTACTTCAGATAATAATGTGATCTCAGTACTATAGTCAAATCTGGGGGTCTGCTCAGTTCTTTTGTCACTTTTAGAAAATTGTTCTGTGTCATTGTGCCCCAACTTTAGCACATCAATGAAAAAGACAAAATGCCCAGCAGTCGTTACCCAGTTTCCTGGGGCTCATGACAGCTTCTCCATGAAGAGAACATACCTTTCCTCTGCTATGTCAGGTGCAATGGAGGACTTGTGATACAAACCTGCAACTGGGATGGATACATATTCCAGCACGGCACTTTAGACCATGCGTGTTGAGTGGCATGAAACTTGGGCTTCTGCAGCCTGGGATCTTTTCTCAGCCCCAGGTATGTGTCACATACCTCTGACCGATAAATCAGTGAAATGCCAGTGGCAATGCAGGCTTTTGATGCTGGACATAAATGACAGTACTGCCCACGGGCTGCAGGAGAGGCAGGAGGGAATGTGAAGCTGTGCTAAGGGGGTGAATATCACATAGAAAATGTGGAACTTGGCAGGTCTGTTAGACCGAGCCAAAGAACTTCCTGAGGAGATGTGAGGGACCCATTACCCAGATGTGCTTTCTTTGTGTTGCATATTCTTTTTTTCCTACACATTGAGTGAAATGACTTTTGCAAACATCTAGAAAAATTAATGGTAACTCGAAAGGGATGACTTAACAGAATTTGGGCTGACAGAGCAGTCCCACTAAAATTGCACAAGTATAATGTATAAGGGATCCATGTGAAGCCCAAAAGAAGCCTACCTCTCTCCATGCAGACTTGAATGTAAAACTAGAAATTAGGTGTAAGCTCAGAACAGGATATTTGTTCTCTGTTCAGCCAGACAGGGTTTATTTTAAAGGTATGATGCAGTTTTAGCAAAACATACCTTTATTTTCCAGAATACCTGTACTGAAAAATGCTTCGATGTTTGTGAAGGTATTCTGCAGAAAACTGTGTAATACAGAAGAGAAAGTTGTGCTAGTGATTTTGAAAGACAGAAAACAAAGGTTTGGCAAGCACTTTCGAGAATAAAGCACTCATTGATTAGAAATTTGTGAAGGTCGCCGCCATCTAGTGATGAGATGTTGAAGATGTTGCTTACAACTAAACAGTACCCAAACACGAGGCGTCTTTTCCAGCTGTGGCTGATTCACTCATCACACTATCTGCATCCTGGACTAGAGGGTTTTTTCATTGTGTATCTTGTGCCATATGCATTAGCTGGGAACAGTTACCTGTGACATCCGTGGGTGAAGTGCTGAAGCTGAGAAAGGCTGTGGAGCTGTGCTGCCACAGTCAGCAGTTGCTCAGAGGAGCTGCAGGAAAGTGTGGCAGCACCTTTTCACTATGACTCTTCTGAGACAAGTGGCTATACTTCTGCCACATCACCTAGCTGGCTATATGCTCGTGTCCTAGGTCCCAGTATGTGTATTGGACCCTGGAGAAGTCACTAACACCCTAACAGACGGGTAACAGAGGATTATGTAAGGATAGGGACAGCTTTCTACAGCAGGATTTTACTTCCGAAACTCTGTCCCAGTTCAGACAGAGAGGCCCACTCAGAAGTGACTGTGGAGCAGCCACATTGACTGAGGTGAAGGTATTATTGCCGTGGCAAAATTATAGTTCAGCAGACAGTGTGCATACATGTTTGTGAACCTTCCACAAGCTGCAGGCACTGGAAAGGTCCTGCTGGGACAGAATTGCAATAATCAAGCCTTTTGGCCCAAGTGTGTATGTTATTGTGGCGAGGTCGCTGAATTACCAAAAAGGGGCAGCTTGCGTCTCTGAAATTTGCTGCCTTTCCAAAGCTGATTGTTAACTACCAGCCAAAATATGATGACCTTTCTGAGGAAGGAGTATAATTGTCATCAAGATACTTAATCTGATTATGTCAGCACACATCTCTTCAACAACAGGTGCATGAAGGAAGAGAGCATCATCATAGCAGTGACCATGACCAATCTGCTAGACTTCTGATTTCCCTGAACAAAATTGTGCTAGCAGCATGTGTTACAGCAATAAAACTCGACCTGTTTTGTATCACTAGTCTGAGTTTATTATAGCTGACTTGCAGTTCTAAAGGGCCTGTTGCCCAGTCCTGTAGTTTAAATATTGTGCCAGGGACAAAGCTAATTGCTACTAAGTGAATGGGAGGCTCAAGCCTGAGCCAATCTCTTGGAGCTGCTTTTATATAAACAAACTTCTGTTTTTGTATTCTGCTGGAGGGCAGCTAAGAAGATTGTATTTTTACTAATACTGAAAAACAGTCTACTGTTTGGGTGGAAAAAACCCTACTTCCTTTAAATTTCTTCAATCCTTATTTTCCATCATGAAAATGTGGCCTTCTCAGGTCGCAGAGTATATATTTTACCTTCCCTGTAAATACAGCTCACTATGAGAGTAGACTATTGTCTCAATATTTTAAACTCAAGGAGAATACAAAGACTGACAATCAATTCTTATATATAGCCTCCAAAATGATTCATACTTGCCAAATCTAGCAGCTTTCACTAATGATCATAATCAGTGAAGATGAATCATGTTAGGGCATTCCTGTCACGTTTAAAATAAAACATGTTTTTCAGGAGTATAACACAACACACTGGCCCTCAGTACTGTGAAACTTTAGGCTATAGTTATAGCAGTTATAACTGAAACTGTTGAAAAGTGACCTTCTTATACATTAAAACCAGAACTTTAAAAAAATCTACACCTAGAGAATCTTTCATATAAATGTTTCTTCACATCAAACACACAAAATCTGACATTTGAGACACTGTTGTAGATACCCTATCCCTGGAATTGTTCAAGGCCAGGTTGGGGGGGACTTTGAGTAAGTTGGTCCTGTAGAAAATGTCCCTGCCCATGGCAGGGGGTTGGGATTTGATCTCTAAAGTCCCTTTCAACCCAGCCCATTCTATTGTTCTGTGCTTATATAATTTGCATTATGTTTCAGTCTGGGATTTAGAAATTTGTAATGCTCCTCTTCTCATTGAGCAACAGCCCATCTTCTGTAACGTGTTATCTTACAAAATAAAAACAGAATGCAAAGGAACCATGATGTTAGCTTTTTTAGTAAAGTGGGCTTAGATAGAGAGAAGGATCTCCTGTTCCAGCTCTGTCTCCAGCCAGGACCTTCTCTTGGGGTGTGACATGTTGAGCTCTTTCTGCCCAAGGGAGCAACTGAACTGAGATATCCTACTTCTTACAGCCAAATCAGGAGTTTGCTCTGTCCAGATAGGCAAAAATGCTTGGTGTTCTTGCCTTTAAGGGCAGAGTAGACTAGGAAGCAATTTTCAGCTGTGAAGCTCAGCCTCACGCTGGCAGAAATGCACTTTTCTTCGCAGTGCTGTTAGCTGCGTGCTGGAATCCTGCTGCTCAGCCTCCTGGCTTTTGGGACTTACACAGCTGTACACGGCCAACCGTATGGAGACCAGAGAACTCAGGTGTTTTTTTTGACTGTTAGTCTAAGTTCACTATCATCCCCAAGCTCTTGTCAATAAAAGAAAAAACCCCTTAAAAACTCTGCATACGCTTTAAGTCTCTGATCTAAATATGTGTGATGTTACTTTGCTCACTGTCTTTTTGCAGCTTTGCTTCAAAGACCAATATTTGCCACTGATTTGGTTTCTGCTGCTTTTGTGACTTTGGTAGACTTGGATCAGGTTCATGGATCCCCCTGGCTCCTCTTTAGGGATTGCATGAGATTGTCTGAAGTTCCTAAGGGAGCAAAGACAGCAACCAAGTGGTTTTCTGTACAGTTGACAACAGTAAGGACTGTTCTGTGCTTTAAGCAGTCCCATTCAGTTTTTTCACTGAAATACAAGAATTACGCAGGTTAGCGGAACCAGAGGACAAACTGGGACATTTAGGCCTCTTTCTAAGCCCAGTCTTAAGCAATACCTCTTAGTAGATAGTCTTCTGTGGTGTCGGCTGAGTTTAGGTTCTCTGGAATTAAAAGGAGAGCTAATAAGGTTTCCTCAGCCTTAGTGATCTCTAGATGATGCTGATCCACCTTTAAAGAGCAAGACAATTGCAATAAAGTATAGATATAGTGTATTTTTGATGTTTTGTGTAGCAGGTGTAGCCAAACCACAAACAGCAACGATTTTATTAGTGAAAAACTCACCTTGAAATGCATGGTGTAAAGGTTAGGTTTTACCTATATTGGTATGTGATGTCTGCTAGACATCACAGGCACTGCATGCAAAAGGTATAGAAGGTATCGGCGCCTGGTTTGCATATGATTTATCTCTTTTGTTTCTTCATTCCCTTCTGGCAGAGACTGAAAGAAAGTTCAAGATTTTGTGGACTCATTGTCACTATCATTAAATTTTGGCATTTTTTACTGGATTCATTTTGTGTAGTGTAGAGCCAAATGCTTGTGCCCTCATCTCTTTCCTTTTCAGATGGCAAGGGCTTTTAATGTGTTTTCAGGGTAAGGAATGCCAAAACCTACCACTTAACAGATCGTCTTTTGTATACAAGGCGTTCAATCATTTAATTAAGCAATAACATTAAGCCATTAATGTGTGCCTTGGACGTGCTGGGAGATGCAAGACTACAGGCAGAGTGACTTCAGTCACCTCAGCAGTGCTTTCATGCTTCGTAATGTGCATCCTGTAGTGGCCAGTTGCTGTCGTAATATGGACTTTCTCTATTTGAAAGAGCTTTTAAATTTTTTAAATTCCTTTCTTTTATGTTTTATTGACTGCATTTCTCCTTTGGAAAAACAGGCTATTGATGTTGGTCTGTTGAGATGCCTGCATGCTAACACTCTGTTGACCCTGTCTCTTTCCTCAGCTATTAGAATACATCCAAACAACCATTTTGCCAGCTTTGTGTAACTATAAATGATGAAAAAATGCCAGACTGAGAAATTTCTAATAAAAGCAGGGTCACAGTTTGGGGTCTCATTTTTAAATTTTTTTTTATTGGTTCTTTCAATAGTATATAAAAAGACCTATTACACATACATTGGCATATGCCAGTAATAAATATACACAATATCCTTATGTATTAATAAAATTATGATGTTCTCAATTGCACTTTTAAAATAGCAAAGTAAGTGTTTGAGAAGATCTGACAACAACTATATGAAAGTAGATAAGCGTTGTAAACTGAGATATACAGAAACTAAGGTTGCCCTTATACTGCCAAGCATTGATTTTGTTGTCACTCTTTTGACTGTATGTATTACTTTTCCAAAGCAGTAGAGAAAAATGCATGAGAATAATTAGGAATAAAATGTTGAGATTATGCCTAAGCAGCGTAATGATTCACGCTCAGCTAAACCCAGAAGCTTTAACTACACTGTGCCCTGAGGGAAATGTACTGTACTCTTGGTGTAGTTTAAATCCACTACTCTTATTCTTATCCTGAAGGATATATTCTCTATTGGCAGTTACTGCTTACATTTTTAAGGCAGTTCACAGACCCTCTTTTCTGTTTTCTCTTTTCTAGAGAAAGTTGTTACCTCAGGTTATGTTTTTTACACTTCTCTTCCCTCTCTGGACTCTCTCCACATGGCTTACGTCTTTCCTGAAGTGCCATGACCAAAACTAGACATCACACTCTTGCTGTTGCCTTACCAATGCTGAGTAGAGTTGAAGTTCCCATCAGGCAAGACGGAGTGGCTCACCAAGTACTTCAATGTGTGTCAGCTGCCAGCAGTGTCAATAGGCCACTCCAACAGTCAAGACTCACTGAGACACAAGAGAGTCCTTGTCATGTTCTCTCCTCCCCCCCACTCTTAGCAGTGCACCTACCATTACAGAGAAAAGTATGCTGCGCTCCTTGATTTCTAACTGTGGATTAGTCACAGTGCACTGGAGTCAAGGCTGCAATGATTATCTGAGGCTGACTCATTGTTGCCTTCTTTGAAAAGTGGAACCCCATCAACTGTGTCATTCCCAAGTTTCCAACTGTACTTCCCTCTCTTAATAGTGTCTATGATTCCTGAAAAGCAATACATGTTTGGTACATATATGTAGGAAACATAAACAAAAGAATTTTCTGGGAATACTCTATGTGCAGAAAAACACTTTTTTCTGAAAGATTATCATGAGAGGTTAGAGCTTATTTTGCTTAGATGTCTTCCCTGCCTGGAAGAGGCATTCTTTTTATTTTTTCCCACAAACAGCTTGGATGTCTCTCCTTCTCCAGCCTTGCAGAGCAGTTAATTCCCTGAAAAGATAAATGTTTTACAGACAGCCTTGGACCCTCTATGAGGGCTGTTACTATTTAATGTTCTTGCCTTTGAAAAGAAATTTTTTTAAGTCCTTCCACCGCCTGGCATTTTGGAAGTACCTGTGTTACCTTTCTTAAAAAATTCCTGTTTTCAGTAAGCATTAAACTACCCTGAACAAGAGCCCCCTCTTCTGTAGTTCAGGGAAACAAGGGGCACAATCTTTTTTTTCCAGCCTAGAAGACCTTGAGCTTAACTGTGGTGTAATCCATTCCTCAGGGCATTTCTCAAGCCAAATTCAAACTCTTGTTATATAGTAATTGTGCTTCTTCTCTATATTTGCATGCGATGATTCTAGTTTTGAATGGAGATGCCGAATGTACCAGGAAGGGAAAACTCAAGATGCCACTGATTTTCAGCTGTTTCATGGACATCAGGTTGAGTTAGAGCATCCAGGTGACTAGAGGTGAGCAGAATATTTATGATATTCAAATCCAAGAAATGGGTGGATATGACTGATATTGAGTAATTACAGCTCTTCCGAAAGTTCCTTTAAGGACTCCAAGGTAGGAAGGCTCCTAACTGTTGCTGCATGGGGATTTTTACAGTACTTCTAACAGGAGGCAGAACTAGAACTGAGAAAATTGTGTGCCCAAAATTTCCATTTTCCTCAACATGACCATGTTGTCAGCTGGCCCATGTCATAAATCAGGACAAGTGAGGATTCACTGGACCTAGTTCATGCTTGAAAGATGTATGCACAGGTCTTCTTAGCTACCTCCTATGCCTATAAATTTTGTAGGCAAAGTAATTATGACTTCCTAACTGTCAATGTGCTGATACCATAAAATCATAGAGTGGTTTGGGTTGGAAGCAACCTTAAAAGCCATTTATTTCCATCCCCCCTGCCATGGGCAGGGACACCTTTCACTAGACGATGTTTCTCAGAGCCTCATCCAAGCTGCCCTTGAACACTGCCAGAAATGGGGCATCCACAACTTCTTGGGGCGGATTAGATGTAATCTAGAGCCTGGCGCAGGAATCCCATGAGTTTCATTGGTTTGGACAGATAAAACTCAGCAATTTCAGCTGGAGTTTTCTTTGCAGATCAGAGTCAATCACACATGACTCTTAAATTTAGAAAATTAGCTGAAAAATCAAACTGAGAAGTTGACAAATTGCTCTTCCTTCAGGACTCCTAGAACTGGCTTATTCTTTTGCTTCATTTTGGAAGCTGGATGATACTTTCTTGAAAGTCTCAATCTCTTAAAAGCTTGCTATATTTGAAATATACTTAAACACCTAGTCTGTGTGCAATTTACTTTTCCAGTAAAATCATGAGTATTTTTTTTAGATCTGTTATTTCTACATTGAAGGATTTTCTGTATCTTGACATTCACACTGATGAGATACAGCCTGTTAGAGAGTTTGGAGTTCAGGCCTGTGTTCAGACCTCTGTTTTGCTGCGGCTACATTAGAAGGACAGCACAAATATTGTAAAGGGATAGTTATTAAATTGTATTTGGGATGACGGGACCTTAAGGATCACCTAGTTCCAACTACTCCTACAGTAAGATTTTTCTTAGTATCTGATCTTCAGAGTTCCCTATGACGCTGAACTTGCCTGGCGCCACCTAGTACTACTTAGGCCAAGGATATTTTTTCATCTCATCATCTGTCATAGTTTTGGCAGCATACTGTGAATAATTTTTTTCTCAGTAGCTGGTACAGTCCTGTGTTTTGGATTCAGTACGAAGATGATACATTGTTGTTTTGGTTGTTGTTAAGATGTGCTTACCCTAAGTCGAAGACTTTTTCAGTGTCTCATGCTCTGCCAGTGTGCAAGTGAAAAAGAAGCTGTGAGGGAGCCTGGCCAGGACAGGTGACTCGAACTGGCCAAAGGGACATTCCATATCACAGAATGTCATGCTCAGTATTCAGTGGAGGTGGGAGTGGGTTGAAAGCTGCTGGTGGTTGCTTGGGGACAGGCTGGACATCAGTCAGTGGGTGGTGAGTAATTGTACTGTACATCACTTGTCTGTCGTGGCTGTTATTCCTCTCTCTCTGCTTTTCATTACAATTATTATTTTTGTTATTATAATATTCACTTAGTTTGAATTATTGAAATTGTTCCTACCTCAACCCACGAGACATACCTTTCCGCCTCGACTGACTGTGCAGGGGGTGAGGGGGGTGAGCGAGCGGCTGCAGGGGGCTCAGCCGCCGGCTGGGGTTAAGCCACGGCACCGCCTTGTGCCCGGCCCACGCGCCCCCCGCCCCTTCCGAGCCCCGTCCTGCCGGGGGCGGCCGGCGCCGCGCCTGTGGCCGGTTCCTCCCGGCGCCACCAGATGTCGCTAGCATCCCTATGGAAAAGCAGCCTGGCGGCGGGAGCGAGGCGCCGGGTCCCGGGTTTCTGGGGCTGGCAAGCTGGGGCGGACACGTTCCCAGACCCTCTGGGCACCTCATGGCGGAACGGGAGGTGGATAAGGAGGGTCCGGTGAATTCTGAAGCCTCCTCCCGCCATCCGGACTGGGACCGTCCTCGGTGCCAGCGGGATGGGGAGAGCAGCGGCACAGGGGGCTGAGCTGGTGACCGGCGGCTCCAGGGAATTTCTTCGTGCAAATCCACACTGCGAGGCTTTGCTGAGGACACAAGTACAAAAATGCCAGATTTTGAGCAAATTTTGGTTATCATGAGCCTGACAACTCTGTGCTCAGCCAGGGACTCTGTGACAGTGCAGGAAGGTGAAAGGAAGTGAGAGCCTCAAAGGTCTTGACCTCAAGGCACTTTATCTCTGAGGAGCCTCTGAACACAGGTCCTTTGTCAAACCACTCCATCCTCTACTGCCCTTCTGCATGGCCCTGAGCAGTAAAATGCGTTCTTAAAAGATGTTCTTTAGCTTTCTGCGCTTTTGTTCTGAAAGAAGGTTGTCATGGACATTAAAGACCCAAAGTTCTGTGGCTAAATCAATGTGGTTCATCTCCTGCATTCCTGTAATTGCTTATTTCTTCTTTTGGCATCAAATTCAGTATCCTCAACCTCCAAATTATGTTTTTTAATTCTTTAGTGCCTATTTCTCAGTCAGCCTTTCATCCCACTGATCCCTCCATCCTGCTTTTACCACCAATTCTTAACTACTTTTATTTTCCTTATCAGGGTTAGTGTGGAACTCTGGACAGGAGACTTACCTTTACCTATCTAATTTTTGAATTCTTCTGACCTTAACTTTGGCATAGACCTATTGTTAGAACAGACCATTTTGCTTTAGCAGAGAGATTTTTTGTGTGTTTAATTCCAGCTGCTCTTGTCCCAGTGCTTTTTGTGTTAAGTTTTTAACTTAAGAAAAGTCAAGTTGAAGCAACGCAATATAGAATACATACCATTATATACATACCATATTATTTGAAATTGTGTAATAGCAAAAATAGCACGATGGTGGACTCGTTATAATATGCTTTTTTCCATATGAATTCCTATTAAGAACTAATATTTAAAAGTGTAAATGAGAGCAAAAAATAGATCATGTTTGTTACGTGTCTTGTTCAAGATGCAAAACTGGATGGGAACAGAGATAAATACATGTAATTAGATAAATGATTCATTCTTGATGCATTAGGATACGACTTCTGCTTAAATAATTCCAGCTGGAATGATGACCATCTCAGTCACATGGAAAGCAGGAAAAAATGCAGTGGCTGAATTTCTCACAGTTCTAATTTCAGTTGATATGAACCAGCATCCCAGATTGCGTGTCACTTGAACTTGCTCCTCCTTTTCCCTCAAAACCAGGTGTTTCCAGTTTGTTTTTTTTTCTTGACATGCTTTCCCAACAAAAACCAAATGAAAAAACAGTCTATTTGGGTTCAAAGACATCATGTTCTATCATATGGAAAGACTGTGACTGAGCCTATTTTAGGGACCTCAGTTGTAACCTTTCATCATACCTGGATGCAGTACAATCATGTACTGCCCCTTCTGCAGCTGCTTCAATCACAGTCTGCTGACAGGAGGTCCATGCTGGCCTTGGTGTGTACAAACACAGCATCACCTGTGCTGGAGGATGTCTGAGTGTTCTTCAGCATCCATGTGTCCTGGGAGCAGAGGTATCTGGGCAAACTTAATGGAGCTGATGGATTTCTGGACAGCACCTACTGCTGACTGTATAAACATCCCTAGAGTGTGTATATTCTGATCTCTGCTTAAGTCAGCTGTTCGAGCATTATATTAATGTTTTTGTCTGTATGTTTTTTTCATCCTTAATGTAGTATTTATTACACACTCCTGCATCTATTTATGTCTTTGGTTCCACTGTGCTCTGGTGTACAGTGGATGTTTACTTGTCTTTGTTTGTAATAAGATATAAATAAATTAGGCCACGCAAACTGTTAAACAGCAGCACTCTCTGGTTCGCAATCTTTGCAAAATGTGCCAAATCCTGCTATTGAGTGAGAAACTGGTCTGACAGCTACTCCTTTTGTCTCCTTTCTGTTGCATAACCAGGGGCCTGTTCAGTAGTGACCTTGGAAATGGGGAATATGCTCAAGGCCAGAGGGGGGTGAGGTGCAGAGCTTACTATTTCTCCTAACTGTTGCAGAGATAACAGGTTAAAAAGGGTTTCTGTGGAGGGAAAAAAAATGCCTTACTCATTGAAACCAGAATGCTTGACAGGACAGGTTGATTTGAACAAAATTATTTAGAAGAGAAGCTGGTGTGAAACGCAGCTACAGACCTTAGGATTTCACTGTTCAAAATTTTTCCTGTGGTGCAGAGCTCTGGAAGACAAGAGTTTTGGTCACTCCTCTATGATGCTGGAAGTCCTTTAGTCTCAGCTGAGCCCACTTTTAGGAGGCAGCAGGGAGATGATAAAACACTCACCATCAGCCCTTGAACACTCTCAGACTTTCTGAGCCTCCTGGGAGTGACTGTCCAGGGTGGCTAACTCAGCACAGATTACTGGTGTAGCTGGACTGAATGTCTTAGATTTCATCTCAGGTCAATAAGCAAAGTTAAGTCGATAAGGAGGCCTGAGGCTGAAACTAAAACGTCGCTTTACAGTCATGAACTGAAACTGCTTGTTGCAATACAGACATAAAGCAACAATAGTCTTCAAAGCACCTCACCCTCTCTCCATGCTAGCCTCACTCCTCCAGTGGTATCTCTGGAGTGGAGGGTGCCCATGCTCTGTGAATGATAAAGCTGTCTAGCAGGTTCATTCAGCCCTTCTGGATTTATTTTGTGGTTTAGGAGACTTTAATCTCAGAATGGATGGCTGACAGTTCTGTAAAACTTATCTTCCTATGACAAGTTGAAGTAAATCATAATAAACCATGTTACCTATCTTTCTGAAGAGATCTCACAGAAAATATGCCATCAACCACCTTCATAACAGGGCATCACATAGTCATTCACTTTAAATGTTTTTATACAATAAATCATCAGTAGAAAGCAAACAACAGTGCATTGTCCACCTTAATTTTCTGTCTTCTGGAGCTCTAAAAGCATTAAATAGACATTTCTTAAATCTAACAGTGCTCCTATGAGAAAATTATGTTGAAAAGTTGGGTAGCTTGTCTTACAGAAATAAAGAAAAAAATACCCTCATGTCTCCTGCAATGTGGAGCTACTCAAACCCCTTGAAATACGTTAAACTCCATTCAGAATATTTATATTCTTTGTCCACTCCGTTCTCCAAGGATATGGCTTAGTTTCAAATGTATTTTTGGATTTTAAGGAGTGGCATGTGATAATGAAAATGAGATAGTGAAATATGCTCTAAGGACACTGACAAGTTGCTTGTAAAGTTACTGGGCTGTGTCTTGATCTGCAGCAGCTGCTACAGCTAGACATGCTGTATCATGATTTCTGGGATGTTAGCAATGGGGATAAAGACAGGCAAATAATGATATAATTATCCGTAAATAAAAACAGACTAGTGGAGGTAGGGTCACTGCAAACAGAAGTGATGCACACTGTTCAGCTGAACAAATATCTGTCACACAATAAAGCGGACACAAGAATAGCCGTAATCAAGGGGATTAATAAAGTAATCCAACAGTTAAAATGTAAAATGCTTAATTCCTGTGACATCTGATTTTGGTTTAACCTGTGAATAGCAACTTATTTTAGAAAAAACTTTCATAACAGTGCAGAGTATTTAGGGTAACACTCACCAAAACAAGCATTTACTAGTATATAAATATAAACAAAAGCAATATTAATTTTCTTTATGCTTCCCCAGTGTCAATATTTAACATGTTCTATTGTTCTGACATCTGGGCCATTAAACAGATAAAGATAATAAGGACTGGAAAAATGGCCAGCCAAGCTTCTCAGGAAGTTGGGGTATTATGAAATACTGATTACAACTATGATGCCTGAATTTGAATTTGTAATCAAGCCTCTGGAAGTTAGAAAAAAAGAAAAAAAACCCCAACCAATAGTGACAAAAAACATTCCTCTCAAAACAAAACAACCTCTCCAGAAACTCTGTCAAAATTCTACGTAATTACATAAGCAAAGAACAATATATGCATGCAGTTCTCCATTCATTAATATCAGCTTTTGCAGCATAGTAAGTGTTTGTGTTTTTTTATTAAACTAAGCCAGACATTTGACTTGGTTGTCACATGAGGTCCCTCATTTTGCTGCCCTATGGAAGTGTGTGGGATAAACAGGCCATCAATAAGCAATGGTGTGGAGAGCTGTGCACATGGATTTCCTATGCAGAACAGAATGGATGGCTCCAGGATATAAATGCTCTTCTGACAATGAGGCTGCTTGACTTCTGTCTTTTCACTTTAAGATCTCTGAAAAAAGCACTAATTTATCCTTATGACCTGCTTTGTGATTTTACATCTTACACCTACCTTTTCTTTAATTGATATAATATATACATATATATGTATGAATATTTTCTTAACACAATATTACAAGTGCTTTTAATTCTCTTTGTGTGAAGTTCTCCAAAACTCACAACACTAATGCTCAAGGGTACAGCAAAAAGTTACATCCCTTTTGACTTTTTTGTAATTTACATCAGTTTTTCAAGTAACTTATAAGCCTTACATTTCAGTGATGATATCTCTTCAAAAAATAGCATCAATTCTCACTCAGAATAACCAGAACTATTTTTTTAAGGCAATATTTCTCAGAATGGAAAAGATCTGAAGAGCTAAGAAGCCTTAATTCAGCTATGGCGGAGTTTATATCCCTTAATATTAGATTGCTTGGTTATAGAGTAAAGGCTCATCCTTGAACTCTGGCTTCATATTCATGGCTGGGTTCATGTTCTAAATGGTGTTGACTGCGGTATTTAATGACACTATCTCTGATTCCTGATTTTTATTTTTTTTTATTACATGGTGGGCATTAACACTCGAATGACATATCATGAAATCAAATTAATCAGGAAGACTAATTTTATGCAACATACAAAGCCTTCTTGCTTCCATTCATTAAGGTTTCTAAAATGTGAATCACATCTTTACTGTGTGAGAGACTTTGCACTGGAACAGGCTGCTCAGAGAGGCTGTGGAGTCTCCCTCACTCGAGACATTCAAGGACCATCTAGTCATAATCCTGTGCAACGGGCTCTAAGACAGTCCTGCCTGAGCAGTGTGGTTCGACCAGATGACACACTGAGATCCCTTCTGTAATTCCATGAAAGATTGTAAGTGTTCCAAGAGATTTTCTGAGCAGTATATGTACAAATAATGTCTTCAGCAGGTAGTCAGAGATGTATGCAAACAAACTCACACAATACCAGATCTGGATGGCTGTAATTTTTGCTTTTCACAAGTATAAAAGTCTAACCATTAAGTCTCAGTGCACTGATTTTATGCTGTCAATGTATCCACAATAAACACCTGGGTGAAGTAATAAGGGTGACATTTAAAATACTTATTTACACAGGAAAGATTGTATGTGGCATGCAAAAGATGAGTTTACAGCGAATCAGCTACTTGATACTAACTCCCATGGATGTTGCTGGTGAGGGCTATAGATCCTTGCTACAATTTCAGAACTGAGGACTTTGAAGGGAAAGCAGTAAAGACAAGCCCTAAGAAAGTCTGGAAAAAGGAATGCACATTCACAATCTCACGGTCTTGTCCAGATGCCTTTTATATCTGTCAGAGCTGTCAGAATGGATGCTCCCTGCCTGCATAGGACTCACCACCCATTCTCAGCTCATGGCTGGGGCTGGAGTTGGTGCTGCTGTACAGAGGATGCCTGGTTCCCACTGCTGGAGATATACACAAGCTCCATGCAGCCTGTGTAGTGTCAAGAAGGGGTTTTGGTCTCTGGATAGAAGTGCTGTTGATTCAAGCCTGTTTTGACAAAGTAAAATGTATTGTTTTGGAAAGCACTTACACAACAAACCGTAATTACAGAGCAGTTAGCTTAATAGTGGAGCCAGACTTCTGACAGACTTGAGTTGATCCAACAGCCCAACCTACCCACTGAGCAAACTAGACAAAAACATTCCCTTAACCTTCCCCTTTTTATAATTTTGGTACATTCTGCTGTCTTATCTGTTCTAAAACCAGCAAGTACCGGTTTAACTTGAAATAAGTTTTTCTTCCTACCTGTCTACAATAGTAGGAACGGCAAAGTCTCAATTTCTGCTTGTTTCTAAGTTGAAGGAAACAAATAATTGTCTCTGTTCCCAGCATTTTTGATATGTGTGTTTGATTTAATGTGTAAAATAACGATCAAATTAGCTACTTATTTTGTGTTTTGCTTACTTCTCAGAACTTCAGTGCTGGTTTTGCATGAATCGTTAATAATTCAGTTCTGCCCTTATGAGCCAGTCTTGCAATACAGAAAATAATGTTTTCTCAGATGCCACAAATATGGCTCATTTTATGCAAAATGTTGCGCTTGTTGTGTGCCCCTCCTTGTACAGCCTGGCGCTTCCTCCACTGTGAGGAAGAGAGAGCTAGGCACCCCCTTCTTGGGACTCCTCACTGTCAGGATTTATGGGAGTGGAATGTGGGATGGCTGACTGTCACTGGGAAAGTTGTGGTGCCCTCAAAGACAAGCGGTTAGCTCCTGGTGAACACACGGCTATTGAACTATTTGGGGGATTGGTGGCATCAATTCACAACTAGACTTTGAGTTGCCTGGAGGAGAGGGCTGAAGAAGCTGCTTTTGTCTGAGACAGGGAGCCTTAGCTAGGCACCGGTAGAACTTGTTAACCAGATCTGAGAGCCTCTACCAGGGTAATTAGGTGCTGAAACACAGTATGGTTGCATATTGAGAAGTGTGCCTATCCACCTAGTGTTACACTGATGTGAGCTGCCACCTCATTGGTTGATGAACACATCCATATTTTCATCCCACTTTGAAAGGATGTTCACCTGTTTTAATTTCTTTCATTGTCTGTAATGTTACAAAATTTAAAACGTTTTACCTTTTGGATCAGTTTTTTGACAAGTGTTTGCTCCTTCAGTGAATGACAGGACTTTTTGTTTTCTCACTTATTTGTTAATGGTCTACTTTGCACCTATGACAATATATGGCTAACCAGTGGAAGAGACCCTGAAATGTAGGCAGGAAAAATCAGATACAGGGAAAATTGTCTTTCTCATCTAGTACCTGTGCCTTAAATGACTGCAAACACTTAAATATGGTGAATATTCACCCTGTAATTCAGCTTTTCAGGAATGTTAGTACCAGTTAACACTTCTGTCAGTAGCACTGAGCTAAAGATCACTGATAAGACAATGGCGTTCCCTTCAAGAAGAGGAGTAATGGTATTTCAGGGCACATAGCACAGCAGACATAATTGTGAAGTAATAGGACAGACGTATACCCCTCAATGTCATAGTGTTACAGATTCTTATCTGTAACAAACATGAATTCAGATTAACCCGATGCCTTGAAAGCTATCAAATGAAGATAACGGTATCTTTCTATAAAGCCTTGCTTGTGAGAGTTTTCTTGCCTGGAAATTTTGAAGGACAGAAGAAAAAGTGTCTAAGTAAAAGATGTGACTGATGTGGAAAAGGACAATTCAAGAAATAGGTGGACCTCAGATCTGTAAACTTGCCTATTACAATTTGAAGAAACAGGAATACCAGGTTATGGAATTTAATGAAAAAGCTGGCCAAGAAAAGGCAGGGCCAGAGTAGTTTACATCTAGCTGGTGTCAGCTTGAGGACCTGTTGGAATATATTCAGTTAAGCACTTTATGTAAAAAAATCAGTGGACTTATGCCATCCTTTTTTTTGCAATTGTTTTTTAATTAAATCTTTCAAAAGTATTTTAGGAATATTTTGCAAGATTGTTTTTGGAAACCTTGTACTGATGTGCCTATTCTAAGTTTCTATTAAATTATGATTGTCTTCTAAAAACAAGACAAATAAGCGGAAGAGAGTCAGACTGAGCAAAATAGGATGATGAATTCATCCCTGTTTTACTTATAGTTTTTAATTTTTCATTCAAGTTTATTATTCACAGAATGTACTTACCCTACACTTTGCTCTGCCTTTTGAATAGCCTGTCAGCATAATCCTGCACTTCATTAGACATAAATTTGCATAAATATTTACTTGAATAGAAAAGACCAAGGCAGTTGCCTGAATTGCACCATCCTGAAACAGGTCAAAAGGTGTCTACAGGAAAACTTAAAGAACAGTGGAAGCAGCACTGCTGAAAGCAGTGTCCTTAATGCCTTCTTCCAGTAACAAAGAACTTATTCCAGGTAGGGAATGCAGAGTACGGCAAACAGATTTGTTTCTGGTTGTCTGTTGGTTTCCTGAAATCCTGTGACATTGCTAAAGCTCTGCCTCTTTTTCATCTGTACCTGAGGTGCTTCGGTGATACAGTCAGCCTGCTTATTAAGTGACATGCATGTGTATGGAGAGAGATGTGCCACTGTGCCTGATGAAGAAAATATACAGGTGGTATTTTTTTCTTCCAACTTTTCTCCTGGTGTCTGCTTTTGCTTATTCTTCCATCAGCCACTGTTTTCCAGCCCTCGTTCAGATCAAAAGACCACTATCTGCCCTAAAAACTGTAAACTAATGACTCCGTATTCCCTACTCCTTTCTTCATTAAGTCAGTTTACCTTGGATAAGAATATGAGGAGGTACATTTTCTGTAGCTTTAACTTCAGCAGCTCCTGTACACTTGGATGTCTGGGTACTCAGCACCTCAGAAAATCCTACTTCAGGTGTTTAAAGTAATCTTTTATTGCTGAGCTGCTTCAAGCTGTGCGTAAGTAGATAAATTATGTGCACATTCTTCAGTAATACTAGGAATTAATAGATGTAAATACAATTTCCACAGCCAAGGAAATAAAATTCAAGCATTTTAGATTTGAGCTTTGAAAACCTGTAAATGTAAGACATAGGTAAGTAAAACAAATCTGCCAGGAAAACAATCTGTACTATACCTTACTGTTCCGTGAAAGACATCAAACCATTTTTTGCACAACATTATAATCTTAACACTAGTAAGTCCTCTGGTTTACTGGAAATCAGTTATTGATTTAATAATTCTGTGGTAATATTCTGCCTGTGGCTTTGGTCTGGTTGCCCCATTTCTCCTGGCACCAAGAAAAGAAGACAGCTTATTGCTTTCAAATCATCTTTGCTACGATGTCCTCACCAGGCAACCCGAGGATCTCAGACTGCCACACAGCTATTAATGTGGCTGTGGAGTAGCCAGTGAGAAAGCCGTGTTATCTCTGTTTCAGAGATGAGGTGGGCATGGGAGACAAAGGTGGATTAAATTACCTACTGAAGGCCACTGAAAAAGTTTTTCATTGAGGCATCTGTTCCTTTCGCTCCAGACCTAAATAGCCACCATGTAGTAAAATAACTGACGTGTTTTACTTGTTTAGGACTTCTGTCTTCTTTGGCACTTTCGCAGGACTAGGGATAGGTGAATCTCATCAGTGGTTATCCATATCCTGCTTCCCAGCTTCCAGTACCAGCATGGGATGAACTGGCAAAGATTACATTTCTGTCCCTCTTTTTCTTAATTTGCTTCCTTGAAACAGGAGGAAGAACACAAAGTGTGACTCTAAGGTAGCAGATTTAATGTTTTGGCATGAGGAATATTTAATTTAATTTTTCAGTGAGATTCCACTCTCATTGTGTAAACATTTTCTTCCCCTCTGAATTTCTTATTATGCTTATTTTTAAATATTCTTTGATCATGCTGCTTTAATGTTGTTTATCTGACAGTGTCACCCTTTTTCTCGCAAGGGTGGGTTCACTTCCTCCCTGCCTTGACTCATGCTTCCAAACCTGACTGAGTTCTTGCTGTGCAGTGGATCTATTCATGGTTTTATGACTGGAAAGGGCTGTTTGGTGTGTGGAGACCAGGAGGACTAACAGCACAATTTTTTCCTGAGCTATTATACCATTGGATTACTACCTGCTTTTTTATTATTTTGCGAGCTATTTACATGGTCAGCTGATAAGTGATAGGTAAGCTTACTACTAACTGAATTACTTTTTTAGGAGTGTAATTTGGGATGTACAGACCACATATATAAGGCATCCAGAATAATATTCCAGGAACATGTAGACTTTGACTCACATCAGTTATCAGGCTGAACTGTAAACTCCATGTGCTACATAACTTCATACGAGATATTCCCTTCCAAGAAGAAGCTCTGTACTTTACAGCAGAAGTTTCGGGAAGATGATATAACCTTGAATAGAGGAGGTACAGTTGAGGTTGTATATTCACTCAGCTACTCCTCTGTGTCAAAGCACTCTGTTTCCAGAAGCAGACAGCTATAATTTTCACTCTTGACTTTTACAATCAAAACCTTTTTACACATTTTTTCCAAGTTCACAATCAGCTATGTATGGTCCCCATTGCTTCCATGGAAAATTTGGGGTGGAGGAGGTACTGATGATAGGCTTTGAAAAAAGGGGTAAAAAAGCCCAGTTAACCATTATCCAGCCACCAACTTTAGAGGCAAATTTTAGGAGATTCTGCCAAAGCTGCAGACTGTTGCTGCTGACTAGGAAGTTCCCTCCACTCATTCAGAGCATAATCACAGTGCTTCAGTAGTTAACATTGTATAATAAATTGTTTGGGATTTCTTTAATAAAATTAATCACTGAGATCTGGAATGTATCACGGATTTATACATCACATTTTTATGTTTATACTGTATTTTCAGGATGTCCATTCAGAACTCAAACTGTCCTAAACCTTGCATGCAAAGCTGAAACTTGAAAACATCCAGGGAAAACATATTCAATGCTTTCTCTTAGACTATTCATCAATGAGTATAAAAACACAGAAGAGTTCCTTAGAGAATACAGTAAACATTATGAATGTAGGACTTGTGCTGTAGGACTCTGACCAGTGTTGTTTGGCCCATGTCCTGTCTACTGACCAATCCAAGATCAATCTCTTTGCTCATCTTGCCCTTTGTATAAAGGTGTTGGCTAGCAAAAAATAGAAGAAATGTACTCTAGTAACTGAAGATCATGTGGAGAAAAAAAGAAAAGGGATAGAAAGTAAAACAGGAAAATAAGAGAAAGAGAAAAGAGAAAGAAAAATTCTGATGGCAAAAGTGCATTATTGGTCACATTTAATTTAATTTATTTTAATTTCTTTTTCCCATCAGAAAGAGCTCTGGCAATATAATTACAAAATTAAATAAGTTCCACACCTTCTTTAGTTTGGAAGTTGTTACAATGTGTAAGCAGCAAGTAATTTCTAGATGCTATTTTCCTTGTATTGAAATCAGTAACATTTTTAATCTAGTTAACACAAAATAGATATGACAGGAAAATAAGAAAGAGAATGTAGAATTACCATGTACAAGCTCCTTTTTAAAAATAGGTATATTTTTTCCAACATATTTCATGTGCAACTAGTTTGGCCATGGGAAGAGTGTGTCATGAAACACTGGTTTTGTTTACATCAATGTTTTGTCATGAACTCTAATGGCAGAAGACTTCCCTTTCCAGTCCGGATATACTACCTCTCTCCCAACATATCTGGTGTCAAGATCTAGTACGTGATATTGTTTTCTGTGGTAATTCACCATAATTCTCATTGTTATGGTCTCCAAGTTTGTTCCTCCGAACTTTAAATCTGTTTCTACTTGGTTATCTTCTTGTGAGAATTATGCACCAGTTCTGACAATTTTCCTGCCTTTTTATGCCTTGACTAGTGGTGATATAATTAACAACACTGACAGATACAGCTCTGTGTTTAGTAACAGGATTATCAATCCTTTCAGTGAATGGAGTAACCTACATCTTAGAACTGCTGTTTCAGGCTCTCTTGAGATTCAGGAAGACCTCTTCAGAAATGCATTATTCAAGTAATATTTAAAAATTGCTCCTGCAATCTGACCACTTGTCTAGCAAAACAAATGAACAGAAAATGTGTTAGATGCCAACCCAACTATCATATTATTTTTAAAAAGAGTGGGAATAAAGTGGAAGTTATAGTGATCAAATCAGATTCTTGCTGGAAATGCACCCTTCGTGAAAGTATGATTTATGACTTACAAGTATGAATAAAATAAAGATCAGGTATAACTACATAACTACCTGATCCAGTACCTCTGAGACCAAGAAAAAACAATTAAGTGTTGTTGCATTAATATGAGTTTAAAAAGAAGTACTGTAAGTAGTACAATTAAATAGGCTACTGTAAAACTGCTGCGATTATCTGTTGCAATGAACATCCTGGACAATGTTCTGTCCTTATCTTTTAATTGTTCTTTCAACCCTTGTATCCTTTTCTTTTTTCATTGAGAGAAACAATGAAAAACATTTGTTTTCAGGATTTTGAAGAGAGCTACTATTCATTTATCCTTGAAAAGGTGTTAGTACTTCACACAAGGAGGTCTTGCTCATTTGCAGAAAAAAGTCTAGTCCAGGTGTACTGTGAATCTCACCACTGTTTTATATAAAAAAAATTAGAGCTTGTTTAGATCTCATATGTCTTTTCTAAAACATAAATAGCACTGAAAGGTATTGGCATCGGCAAGATGGTCCTCCTACTAGTATTCAAATCGATAATCTAGCCTTTGGGGAATCCTGCATGCATAGGCCTTCTGAATTCTGTTTAGGGACTCGGTTTTGTAAATCAGACCTCATTTTTGGGTCTCGCTGTGGTTGAATATTTTGTTGTGGTCGACTGGAAATCCCTCCCACTGTCACCAGGAACCAAGATATGGCTAAGAATTACATGAAAGCTCTGTCTTGTGTGTAAATAAATACTTAATGGGGAAAAAAAAGCCATGGCAGAATATTTTGTGACCGGAGCCTTGCTTCTTTGGATCAGACTTTTTCTAGTTGCTACCTCAACTGCCTTGTGCCTTGCTAAGTCATACTCCCCATACAGATTTTTACATAATGATGGCAAATTTCTTGTCTGAGGTCTCCAAGCCTTACTGCTGATGTTTTGCATGCTTGTTTTTTCTTCAGATAGTGTTAACCTAGGGCTGCACCATTCTGGTTTTGAGTGAGAGAAGGAAAATTCAAATTGATGGCCAATTCTCTCTTGTGGAATAACTGCATTATTATTGTCTTCCCTTTGAAACCTGGCTGCTTTTTCAGTAGCATGGCAGGTCTAGGGTTCAATTTCAGCTAGCTTGCTTGCTTTAATAAATGAGCAGTTTTCAGGGTGGCTCGTTTTACTGGAGAGCTGCTGCATGTTAGAGCTTCTGCTCCTGAAAGAGGCAGTTTTGACTGTGCCAGACCATGAAGATGCAAGAGATAGCAGAGGACAAATAGTCTTCTGAGAAAGACCACATTATCCAAATTTAGCAGTGGTTAGCTTTGATCCTCATGTAAGTCTTCTTTAGTGGAATTTAGTAAAAATTTTTCATCTGTCCTATCTAGAAAAAGGGAGATGAATGTTTTTTAGACTTCTATTTTGAGGACTCTTAGATAATTATAGCACAAGGAACTCTTCTCCCATTTAATGAAGAATTTTAAAATGGAAATCCTCAGACCTCCAAGCCAGCTCATCAGCTTTGAAATGAGCCATTATACAAGGTCCTAGAATAACTTAGAACAAATAAATTTTAAATTGCCCAACATTTTCCTCCTAGGTAAAGCACAAGAGGTATTTTTTTGCATGGAGAGTAAGTGGAGAATGCATAAATCAAGGACAGTATTTTGGACATAATGTACATCTGTACCCATAGGCCACTGGTGGTGTCTCAATTTTTAGATGGGTTTTGAGTAAAAATTGGAAAAGACCAGTGGGGTTGCTTTGTGGTTATTCACACAGTAGTCAGCCTAACCATAAAATAAAAAATTGTAGAAAGAACATTAGAATAATTGCTTGGAAAAAAATCATACATTTAGGAAAATTTCCTGTTAGAATGAACAGATTTCCCCTTCTTGCTATTAAATAGAAAATAGTGGATATAGTACATGGGCCTATGGCCTTTCTGACAAGCACTAGGTCAAGTTAAGAGAGAAGCTGAGCACATAGCAGAGTGTTTCACTTAGAAGTGCCCTGAATGAAGGCAAAGTCTGGGACATGATGGCTGGTAAGAAGAGGGAAAGAGCAGTTGTGAGAGAGGGGGCATGAAAACTGGGACTAAGGAAGACTTTGTTATATTCTTAGCCATCAAGCAATTGATGTTATTGGAATACATTTGCTAGAATGTACAAGCAGGAGGAAGCAAAGCTGTTCAGGTTGTTCATGCACATTTAGTCACAAATGGGTTACAGTCAGCCCCAGAACAGCACAACACTTGCAAAATGTGTTGTATACGAGATGCATTTTTTGCCTCCTTTAGAGTACAGACATGACATAAGAAGTTTGATTGCCTTTTCCTGAATAAGAATCTTCTGAATCTTGATCACTGGATTGTTACCACTGCCTCCCTTTCCCTTCCCTGGGATGTGAAAATGAGTGACCAAGTGTACTTCACGAAGTGGCCAGGGAATTATTTTTGGAAGGGGAAAGGAGAGGCTAATCTGTGGATCTGTGATTAAAGGAGCACCCAAATATTTTATTAAATAAACTCGTATTTAGGTCATTTAAAGATGCATAACAAATAGGTAAAGCAACAGGAAATTTGCTCGCACAGTTCTTTGCAGTCATTTTCTTATGCTTTTAGTCTGACTGCAGACCACTGAAGCTGGATCTTGCACTCTCCTGTCGCAGAAGAAGTGACTGCACTGTGTCTTCCTGTTTGTGTCCTTTGGTCATCAGTCCTCCTGCAATATCTGCTGCCCATACAAAGACTGAAAAAGTATTATAGGCATGTTATGCCACATAGACAGAAGAATGACATGTAAATGACATGTAAATGACATGTTAGCATGTATGACGTTAGGCATCTCACTTGTCCAGCAGTATTTATCACGTAGTGTTCATCTAACATTGCTATGACTGAAACTTCCAAGAGTACTTTGAAAGACAGAGGTGCCTCTATTTCACAAGTGCACGATGAGAAGAGCCTCACTTCCCAGAATTTAGAAGTATTTCTTATTGATCTGCTCTGTTCGCACCATTAGTATGTACATTGTAAACTCTTTTTATCACATGGAAACTTTCTGGAAAGACAATTGTTCTGTGCCCAGAAAGACAGTGTGCTCAGTTGTCACTGAAGCTCCTTGGTATTATGATGCTCTCCTTAAAGAACAACGCTGTGTATTTCTTATGTTAAAATTAGAAAAGGTACACCTATACATATCTGCAAAAAGAGGTCTTGCTCTGCACGATGTGAGCACTTGAGACACCTCTTAATCCCTGGCTTTGTGTGCTTATAATTTTCTAATCCCTTCTTCAAATAGTACATTAGTTTAATACCAGATAGTTACTGTAAACAACATTGTTTTTTATCTTTCTTAAGAAAAAATTAGATTGAATGTTTTTCGTTATTGATTGTGGTTGTGTTGTTTTTTCTTTTTTTTGTTGTTGTTGTTTTTTTTTAATATGGCAAAGAAAACTGTGCAGAACAAAAGGGCTCAATTCATTGCATAAAAGCAGCCTACATCTTTGCCACCAGCATGGTGACTCCAACTATGCACTCACATGCCATAAGAAAATAAAAGGAAAATCACATCAGTGACAGCTGTACAGGGATGACTTTTAACTCATTGGAGAGACTGTCATAACTCACAGTCCTAAGAGAGTGCCTATTTCTCACTGTCACTGGTGAGATAAGCTATATTTAATGCTGCAATATCAAAGCTGCCGATTTTACATTTGCATTTAGTGGTACAGTTATGAACTAAATACACTGCCTGCCTGGTTTTGGTTTGCAGAAGGTAAAGTGATGTAATTACATTAGAAGGGGAAAAGAACTTACTTAAAGAAAAAGTTTCAAAGGGTAGGGTTTGGCATTTTAGGAACATTGGACAGGTATGGATTAAAATTATGTGAATTTATATGTTATCAGCAATACTACATCAAAAATGTGTATGAGATTATTGACTTCAGTCTTCTTATTCTGTAAATTACTATAGAGTAACCATGAATAGCTCACTTTAAATATAAAAGAAAATCAACAACCAGTCTGCTATAACTAGTACTGAAAAAGGGAATTTTTATTACTGACAATAGATGCAATATATATTTTTGACTGTAGGCAGTGGTGGGGTATGATTAGAATGAGAATATCTCGGTTGCTTATCTGTTTGTTTAAATGAGGAAAAATGCATCAAGTTCCTTTCAGGTAGTGGACTATATAACAAAGTACCAATCAGGATTAAGCATCCCTTCTTATTTTCTTTAAAAGGCTAGTGAAATAATTGGAAAACACTGTTGTACTAAGACAGTATAAATCTAAAGTACAGGAGACAAACATACAATGGTTACACTTCTTCACTATCCATGTGTCCTATGGCTGAACTATTTATTAACTGAAATGTGAATGGGCAATGAAGGGCCAATTTATACGTTACACCAAGAGATGTATTATAACTGCCTTAAGCATTGATTTCCTTCCTTTGCCTATTCTTGATTGGGATATACACACATAGAACTGCAATAATGTGGGGTTTCCTTATCAGATCTTGGATATTTCCCCAGACTGTCTGCAACCATTAACCTTGCATATTATCTGACTTTAGTGATTAGTACAAGCCACATAAAACCGTATTGATGGCCAGCCCTGGGTTAGAATGGTGAGCTGAATTATTGGAGGTTAGATTTTGCTGACTTTGTGATACAAATGATAGTATTATGTTAGTTCTGTGAAATTGCTAATTTGTCATTTCTTTCATGGTGTAGTCAGTGATGTGGTACTAATGAATGAGGCACATAATTGTGTGATACTGAACTGTAGCTTCTTGCTGATGCCTTCTGCACCTGTATTAAGAGGAAGCGAATGTCAAGACTCTCTTTGTTCATTCACTAGTTCCTCTCACATTTCTGTGCCTTGCTGCTTGATGATCAGAAATAATGTTTGTAATTAAAGTTAAGGATATTGCAGTTCTGTTTATAAGCCTAGTTTTTTTTGGTTGCACCCATTACTTTTATGAAGTGCTTTTGGTAGGATTCCATCACTTCTTTACTCTTGCAGGTCTGCTGTGAGATGTGTGTGCTGCATCTGCAGTGAACTTCAGCAAATGATGTCCTGAACAATTCCAGGATCTTATAGTTGCTACCATTCTGAGATCTCCTCAAGAAGTTTATTTTCAGTGTATATCTCAGAGACTATCCAGCAAAGTGGGATTCCAAAAGGATTTGGAAGACAAACTACGGTGGGGTGAATTGGGACAGTGTTTGAAACATGTTGTCTTTTGTCTACTGTTCTATTTTTGATTAAGTGGTTGTGCAAGGAGACCTAACTGGATCAGATTAGAACATTGCAGTATTCAATGAAAATGCTTCTCATTCTTACGACTGATTTGGGATTTCCTTTCATTATTTTTTTCACTCCCTTCTTCTTATTAAAAATTTTATTACAAAGAAGAATGAGAACCAGGGGAGAAAGAGAAAAAAAGAAAAAAACCACAAAAAAGGGACTAAGTCTTTTTAATCAATAAAATAGAGTTTGTTACTGCTCACAAGTGTAATTTTAGCTTGTGTTATTAAATACTCTTCAGTGCTTATAGAATCATATAATATTTTGGGTTGGAACGGACACAAAATTATCCAGGTGCAAGGCATTGAAGAAATGGATATACAGATATCTATTTTCATTCCAGCTGGCATCAGTTAGCAGTTGGGTCAGACTTTTAGTTTACTTGTGCAACGATGGACCTCCCTAGTAGCCTGAAGGGAGGCAAATTCTCCTGCAGTGAGGGCTGTTGGGCAGCACCAGCTCTGGCACCGCTGCCCTCATGAGCATTTTGGCGGTCCCATGGCATCTGGTATTGTACCTAAAGCTCTAGCTTCAGAAAATAAAGATTAGAAAATCTCAGTCTGTATTAAAATAAGACAGAAAGATGAATGTAGAATAAGAAATAATATTTATTGTGAGAAAAAAATAAAAATTATCATGATGGGTGAAGAAGATTGAAAAACAACCTTAACTGGATTTTGAAGGCTTGAAACCCAAAAAGTGTGTGTGGTGGAGAGAGAAACTAGGATTCACAATGCTATTTTTTCTAAAAAAACCTGGTTCATGTTATTTGGATGCTTAGGTTTGGCTGTGTTTATGAATTTTGCAGATTTGAATCCTAGAGTCTCATGTTTATAGGATATCATTGAGCTCAAAAAAATGGGCTCAGGCAGAAGTCCTTGAATCCCCTTCCTTAACTGGTCTGAACAGTTTAAGCATGAGAATATCACGTTGGAAATGAGCTTTTTAGCCTTTTTATATGTCAAATGGAAATAGCAACATTTGTTCATGTCTGAAAAGTGTTTTCCAGTTTATATAAGAATGACTCAGTGTCCAGCTGCTATGAAGAGTGCAAAAAAAGTGTTCTGCTTCCTCCATCGAATTTACAGTTGCAGAAATACATGCTCCACAAATGTGAGAGTCAAAATTCCACTTAATTTGGTATGCTTAAATTGAATTAGAAGCGCCTTCAGTCTTTTTAGTCTCATAATTCTGTTCTTCGGTTATTTACTAAGTGTAGCTCATAGTGCTCTAACAAACATTCTCTGAAGTTGTAGTTGTATTTCTTAAAATTCCATCAGTATTAATAGTCTACTTTTATAACAAACTGTGTACTTATTGCATTAGTTTTCGAGACAGTAGTCATGATGTTCTAAAATGTATTATTAATGTCTCTGAGTTTGGAGTGATGTCCTCCTGCTGCAGAAGGACTCAAGCTCTGATAGTGACACACTTACAAATTGCTCTGCTGCTTGAAGCCTTGTTACAGGAGGTAAGAAGGCAGTTGTTTTTCAGATCCAGGTTGTCTCAGTGAGAAGAACATTTTAGGAGAACAATATACTCAGGAGATTGAGTCTTTGTGAATTAACAAATAAATTTTCCCATCAGAATTATTCAGAANAGCTTGTCATTTTTTTTTTTTTTTTTTTTTTTTTTTCCTTTACTCATTCCATAAGTATTTGTGGACTGAAGGATGCATGAGATTTTCTGTTAGGTGTGGTATGACAACAAGATTCACCAGAAAATACAGAAAATAAAGAAATATTAGGGTCTCACTAATTCAGAACTAGTATCTTTTGGATAGTAGGATTTGGAGAGACACAGCAGGGAGCACATGCCATTTGTGCATTGTGAAGAACTTCTACAGGACTATTTCCCATGGGCCAAGGCAGTGCAATTTAGCAAATGACTCAATGAACCAGTTGCTATTCCTAGTTCTGCCCCCAAGCATATCTGTGGAATTTAAATTTTATCTTTCGAATTTAGACTTTGTGATGATCTCTTATAATGTTTTTGCCTGAAGCCAGGAATAAAAAGGGTTGAAATCAAGTAGATACACTTATTTTCTTCTGTGTGATGTGTGAATTCACTCTAGGTTGTAGCATTTGTTTTGCCTACTCAATTTCTGTGTATAAAATATTCTATGTGCTGTGAAATGCTGTTATTCAAAGATTTAGAATGTTTTGTTTACCTATTCTGATGTTAGGCAGAAGTGTTGGCAAGTTTCCTACTTATCAAACAAGACAGTTTAGATCCATGAAGTATTTTTTTGGACTATATAAACTTTTTGTCTTTGTAGTGTAATAAACTGAGGAGGATACTTGAAGGCTAGGAAAATTTGTGTTGAGAATATATCTTTGAAGGTAAAATCTCCTTTTGAGAGCCGTTTACAATTTTTTAACGACCTCCTCCATGGTTTCCAGAGACTGGTGGAATGTGTTGTTGAATGTGATCATTGAGTTATCTGTTGTTTGTGGTTTTTTTCATAACTGGGTATTTTCAGTAGCTGTGCACTGTGTATATATGAGTCTTCTGTGTATTTATTTTTTGATAACTTAAGTGGTAACTTGCATCAAATAGAGAAAAAGTAAGTTATTTATTCTTTGAGTCCACCTCACAACAACTGCAACACCTTCAGAAGAATTCTACTAAGTTTTGTTTAATTCAGGTTCTACTTGTTTAGATCTGGGGGTTTGAGTTTTGTTGGGATTTTTTGTTTTGTCGTTTTGTTTTTTGTTTTTTTATCTTGGTAATTAGCAAAGTTTTTCCTGCTTTCTGTCTTGCTGTTCTGGTTAGAAAGGAGTATTGCAGAGCTTTAAGACAGTGCTGCATGTTTTCTCTGAACAGCTGAACAGCATTTGAAACAGCTCAAAATAGTATCTTCTGATGTCAGGGAGTCCCACCATCCTTTTTGGCTATTAGCAAGACAGCCTCCACTGATGCTAAAAATGCAAGGAACTCTGCCTTGTGTTTCCGTGGATCATGAGTAGCCATACTCTTTGAAGACCTGTAGTTGTCCTTTCAAGACTAATTCCCACGTTGCTGGACCCCATCGAGATCAAGTTAAGTTTTATGCTAGCATACATCATCAGGTGTAGTCTGACAAATACATAATCTGTACACTATTTCCCTCCCCATGGGCACAAACTACAAAAGTTTATCTCTAAAAATCACTGAGAAGGTAGCTATGTCTTTCACCAAATCTGTTCATTCAGACTCTATACACATTGCTGGTGGGTCTTTCTGTTGTGATAGTAGAGAATTGAAATAAATCTGACTTGTTAATGGTTAATTTCAATCAAGAAAGGATATTTTTGACCTGAAATCCTGTGCATTACTTGTTCAACTGATAAAAGAACTGCCATTGTTGCTACAAAGTATCTGTTTTGTCCACTATAAAATATAATACATTTCTGTTGAAGGAAAATACAGCACCATAAATAATTAACACTATTCCAATTGACTTTTTTGGTCAATTTTAATCTGAGCTTAAATCAGAGTGGTCAGCCATTTTATTATTTATTTTTTTAATTACTGATTATTTAGAGAGATTACTCTAAGCAATTACTAGTTAATATCCTTAATAGCCAGTTTTACATGTAGTCCACTGCTATGTTGCTACTGGCCCTGCTTGAGAAATATAATACACTCAATATCAGATCACATCCTGTACGTCCCCAGTATTAAAGAGAACAAAATGAAAGTAATATGAATTTCACTGATAAGGGCTACTTTTCCTGTGATTATAATTCTATCAAAATGTACCAGTCTAATATTAAGCACAGCTTTACATATCTTTGAAATAATGCAATAATGTATAAGAAACCTTGCTTTTGCAATTAAGACAATGGGATCCGCTTCATGGTGTTATAGGGAGAAATACACTTTTTTTTTTTATCCAGATAGGGTGTTTTTTTCTTCTTGATGTTATTGACAGCAACAGCCCTTTCTTTTCCTGGAGGGTTGCAGTTATTCTGTCAGTGATACTTGGATTACATATTAAGTGGCCTTGTAGAGGCTCCTGTTTTATTGTAATCAACCATTTAGCAACAGCTGGATGGTATATTTATCCCTCATAGTTAGTTGTTTCACTGAGATTAAGGAACTATAGACCTTCTATATGTGTTATTGTTTATTGAACCGTGTTTGAAGAAATTTGCCTACAGCTTTTTATTGATGGGAGTTTCTGGCTAACAGCACTTTAAATAAGTGGAAAATGCTCAGTTATCACCCAATGTGAACAGGATCAATAATAGTTTAGTAGTGTCTGATAATTGCAGTGGCTGTTATATACGAGAGCTTGCATCTTCTTGAGTGACTCTTATCAATCTATTGTCCCTCATCATCTGATAATCAGGCCGAAAATACAGTGGGGAATTATCCTTTTTTGAATCAAGCTTGTGAAAAACATCTGAAATAATGGTAAAAAATCCTCATTATTCCACTCAGCAGGGAGAAAAATTTAGTATCTGGGTGACTATAGTGGGAAAGGGACAAAAAAATATAGTGTGCACTTGCTAAGCAGAAAAATATGTGTAGCACAATATGAGGGCAAAATATTTTTGCAATATTTGGAGATTGTATTGAAATATTTGCAGTTGTATTCTGCAGGAGTCATGGCCCTTTGTAACTCTCAGGACTATGTCGATGACTTGAAAGAAAACCATAAGTCACTGATGGCAAGAAAGGTATGCTAGAGTGCAGCAGAGTGCAGCTCTTGTTGTTTTGTTCCTGAGGGCAGCAGCATCTACACTTCACAGCACAAGTCACCCAAGGCTGTGATGGAGTGCAGCCTTGCCTGTTCCCTCCTGCTCTTGGAAATAATGTTGCTCTTGGACACAGAGTTCACTTGTAACACCTCCCCACCTCCTCTTTCTACGGCTTTTTTATTTTACTCTTGCTTCATTTTTCTCTCTTCATTTTCCTTTCCCCTTTTTAATTTATCTTTTACCTTGTTACTTCCCATAACACATATAGCCTGTCCATCTTCAGTTTTGTGGCCTTTCTCCTCTGCTAACAACAGACAGGATTGCCAGAAGTCTGTCTCGGCACAGATTTTAGTATTTCTAGGGTTCAGTTAGCTAAGACAATCCTTTGCCTCCTTTCACGTATTTGTTCTCAGAATTATGAAAAGAAATAAATAAAAAAGCATTTAAATTTTATGTGTTTCTGTAGACCGGTGGCTCTATGAGTGTATTCTGTTATGATAAGAACTTGACAGTTTGTGTGTTGTCTAGCAGGAGCAAAGGTTATGTTTTCTTTGTGATAAGTTTATGGCTTTGGTGTCTATTGTATCAGGCCACCTCTTTGTCAGATGCATATGTTGATGGCAGAAGCAGAATCTTGTGCTCTTACCCCTTACTGTTGTATTTTTAACTGCTTATCATAGAGTAATTCAGGTTGAAAGAGACCCACTCAAAGCAGTTCAGTTAGTTTAGGTTTATCAGGGACTGTACTGACAAGTCAGAATTTGGATACCCGGAACAATCTCCACAACTTTTCTGCATTCCTGTTTCAATGTTTGATCCCACTCATAATAGTAAAAAAAATAAAAATTAAAAAATTAACATATTTTTTTAACTCACAGAAAATTGTAAAGTTCTGTATTTAAGCTCATAACTATTCCCTCTTAAATTATCACTGTGGATCTTCGAGAAGAGTCAGGCTTCATCTGCTCTAAACCTCCCATTAAGGAGATGTATTACGGCCTCACCTTATCTCTGTCGTCTTAAAATCAAGCAAGCTGACTCCTTTAGTCTCTCCTTGTACATCCTGTGCTCCAGCCAACTGATCATATTGGAATCTCTGTGCTGGAATGCTCCAGTTATGCCAATGTCATTCTTCTACTGGAGAGCCCCAAACTAGACACAGTACTCCAGATGTGGTCTTACCTGTGCTTACCTCCCTTGACCTACGGGTTGTCCTCTACCGTGGGTAGCCCAGTTGTTTGCTGCAAAGAGTAACATCTCATATTCAAAGTGAACATGAGTGCAAAAATTTTGTTTAATTGTATCTACTCTTTGGCATCAAAGTTGTGGTTTAGAGAGTTTTTCAGAAACATTATATCAAGCCATATCCCAGACTACTGTATTTAGAGTATCTCAATTTAGGACTTATTGAATAATTGTTGCAATAATCTTAAGTAATATTTAAACCAAAAACTTCAGTTGCCCTAGTTATACTGTCTTTAATAAACTCTTTTGTCTACTTTTGAATGAAAACTTGATTTCTGCCATATGGTTGTCAATGTGAAACGTTGAGTTAAATACAGTATTTCTGTATTGGCATGCTTTCTTTCCTTATATTTATTTAAAAGTTGGTTTCAGACTTGAGTGTGGTCTGATCTCTTGGACTATTCAGAGTGGAATGAAATTACACCAGCCCTAATTTCCTGAGAAATTACTTTGACTGAGCAAATAGGAAATTTAACTGGTGGATGCTTCTGCAATCCCGTAGTCCTCTACCAGATAATTAGAGCACAATCAGGTTACTCTACTGAAACAAAGAAAAATGTACTGGCAGTCAAAGAGTAATTCCTTTGAAATATTAATCTCTTGTATGTACCTGCAGCGCTTCCTCTCAGCAAGGATATTGTCTTTTTCTCCATATGTCACTGAGTAAGGATTTACATCAGGTCAACAACTACCCCCTCTCTGCCTTCCCCCCCCCCTCCACTTTTTCTGTCTGAAAAGGGAGCAACAAGTGATTGCCCATCAAACTCATGAAACGAGTGTTACTGAAGATACTGAGAATTGGTTTCAAGTTCCTGTTTTAGTATAGTTCTTATTGCCTTATATGCCACACTGGATTCCCTTATATGCCACACTAGATTCCCTTATGTGTAACACTGTGGGCTGCTGCTGAGTGTCTTCTCATGTCGTGTGCTAGAGATGATGTGCTCCTTCTGTCTGTTCTTAGGTGTAGGACTTCAACAGGAGCATGAGCACAATAAAGGCAATGAGCTAAGTACTAAGTTATGGTATATGTCACCTTTCAAAATAAACACTTTGGACCTGAAAGATAAGAATGGTGCAAATTTCCACTGCATTGGCATTACTCTTGCAGAAAAAATAAGTCCAGTTTTTGGTTCAGCTCCTTTGTGTCCTTACATTTGTTTTAAGGCAGCTTGTCTGACAAAAAAACTCCAAAAAATCAAAAGTGCAGGTGAAACATGCTTAGCTACCTACATCAAAAATGACTTGCAGGTGATGCTGCTAAGATACAGGTAATTTTTATATTTCAACCCAGAACTATGCATTTTGATTTTTTTAGAAAATTCAGCCCTTAAAAATGAAAGTGCCATGGAAGAACATTCTTATCTGATCTCAGGTAATTCCTGTAATACTGTAAACTTAACAATGAAAGAATACTACTAATGAACCAATATATGGGATGTCTGTGAGAAACTTTGTCACTTCTCTCCACGGAGTAGAGTGAAGAACAACTAGGCTGTGATTTGGCTGTCTCAGGTAAATGCCCAAAGTTAGGGCAGGATGACTTTGGTTTCCAGCAGCTTGTTACCAACATAGAGTAAAGCCGAAATTCAGCCAACTAGGAAGTGGAAAATTATTTAATTGAGGGGAAAAAGATTTAATTTCCTTTCTCAGTTTCTCAGTTTAATTTGTACTTCTCTTAAAGAGAATGAAAGTTGCCACACTTTATATTAAGATTTAATGATATTTTGCAAATGCTTCATAAAACGCCATAGTCTTAAGGCAGTAGTACGTGCTACGGATGGATTCTGAAATGATAAGCATTTTAGGTGGAAATATGGATGACTGGAATTCAAAACAGGCATTTATAAGTCACCTTCTAATCTTCAGCTTTCTATAAACCAACTCCAAGAAGAACAAATGAGATGCTTGTCTACAACACTCAAGCTCCCATATAATTTTAGGAAAGCAGTGTCAACCTCTTGTTTGACTCAGAAACAGTCCAAACAGATGAGTGTGGGTTTCCATTCAGGTAGATAGCTTGGTTGCACCCAGTCTAGCTGAATACCTGCTTACCTAGATTTTTTAATCTTGTAACTAATTTTTCTCTAGGGCCTACTGATTACAATAAAGTTTTATTTTTCCTCTGCAGCAGTATGCTTTGGCTTGGAAGGTGTGAAGAAGCTCCTTTTGGAGACAATCTTTGCTCTTGCCAGAGCTGCAGAGCAGTATTGTGCCTTTTTTCCCCCCATTTTGCAAGCTAGGGCTGCCTGAGCATGAACAGAGGGTTTCAGCAGACCCACGTAGCAAGCTGTCTTCAAGCTCTAGGACCAGTCCTATCTCCTGTCTTTATTCTCCAAAATATTGACAACCAGATATCTGATATCTAGAAAGTCAGTGGGAGTTGTGCTCTTCTATTTTTAATCGAGATAAGTGAGTGTCAATTGTTCATTTTACAGCCAACCTCCAGGATAAGCTCTATAACTTAAGAGCATTGTAATGTTATCCACAGCATGTGTCCTTCACATCATCATAGAATGGATTACATTGGAAGGGACCTTAACTATCATCTAGCTCCAACCTACTTGCCACAGGCAAGGACACCTTACACTAAACCAGGTTTCTCAAAGCCCAATCCATCCTGGCCTTGAACATTTTCAGGGATGGGGCATCCACAACTTCTCTAGGAAACCTGTTCCAGTGTCTCACTCCCTTCACAGTAAAGAATTTCTTCCTAATATCTAATTTCAACCTACTCTCTTTCAATTTGTAGCCATGCCCCCTTGTCTTATCACTACATGATTTTTTTAAAAACATCCCTCTCCAGCTTTAGGGCAGAATAGGTCACACAAGTGAACCCAAGACTTCTCTGAGTTATTAGTTCCCTTTCTAAGACAAGGAGAAGTTCGTAGGATATAGAGAACAATACAAAAATTCATCTAAACTAGAACTGAATAATGGCATTGTTGCTGGAGGGTTAAAGGAAACATCAAATATACTGAAGAACTTGTGCTCTCTTACTTGAGACATTTTTTATAGAAAATATAGTTGAAGTATCTCTATCCAATCTTATTCCAAGATAGTCCTGAAGACTGCCATTTCTTAGGTGCTATTCATCATCCAGCTTGACACCTTCTGAGACAGTTTCCCGCAGCTGCATTTAATATTCTAGTTAATTTATTTATAATTCTGGCTGCTCAACAAATGGCAAGATCAGACAGATTAGATATGGGGTCTCCCTGCAAAACACCCATATTATGAAGTTAAATATGTCCCTTAGGACATATATGTCCCCCCACATCCAAAGTACAGTGCAGCATTTAGGGCTCACAAAAAGCATCACAGACATTTAATTTTTTTTGGTAAGCAGACCTGTTCACAGTAAAATTTGGTCTGAATACTACTTCTATTATTTTTGTTGTCAACTGATTTGCAGCAGGGAGATGACCCACTCAGCTGTGTAAACATCTCAAACAACCATAGGTTAAAAAATCCAAGGAAAACATATTCTGCTTTGTGACATGTATTCGATTGATATATAAAATAACCTACCTTTGTGAAGCAGGTGCATACATTAATGGGAGCTTTAGTGGTTGATTTCTCTGTTTCTGTCATCATTATAATATTATTTAATCACAGCTTTTTGTGTCAAATTTACCCAAGAGTATTTTTAATAGAAGCATAAAAGAAGTTCATTGTTGAGTATGAAAAGAAAAGGAATTGGGGTCCAGTTTCTTTGGCAAGTACTCCATAACAAGGTAATTCTTTAAAAGCATTTCACATAACTCTGAGAGAATAAAACAAATGCTTCAGGTTAATTCTGGTCTTTTAGAAAAAATACATAATTAGATTACATGATTTACATTAGATGATGTTAGTTTACATACAAAAACATATGAAGCATTCCCAAGAAGTAAGACAGATCTATATAACTGAAGAGACCTTTAACATGCCCATGCATCTCTTAAATAATAAAACAGAAATAATGTTTGAGTGTTAGAGATTTTGTGATATATTTGAGAGCCTTTTTTACAAATTATGAATAAATTAACTGCTACGCATTCTTATGTATGCTATCAAGTTCTAATAAACCAATGTATCAAGGTTTTTTACAATGGCATACTAACACATGCACATCATTAACATTCACAAGACTTGAATGAACACATCTAAGAACCAGTAGGTAACTTACTTATAAAAAGTAAAAAAAGTCAACTGTATAATTAAGAATATGTTTTTGGATTTATGAAATAGAAATTAGGAAGACCTTATTAATGGAATGTGGAAAGAATTTGCTTTCTATGTAATTCTACTAAATAAAGTTTTTATTTGCACTTAGAATAGACATATCACAGAATCATTTAGGACGGAAAAGACCTCTGAGATCACTGTGTCCAACTTTTGACCAATCACAATGTTGTCAACTAGACCATGGCATTAATTGCCACACTGAATAACTTCTTGAACACCTCCGGGGATACTGACTCCACCAGGTCCCTGGAAAGTCTGTTCCCATGTTTAGTAACCCTTTCTGAGAAGAAATTCCTTCTAATGTCCAACCTGAACCTCCCCTGGCACAGCTTGAGGCTGTGTCCTCTCAACCCATTTCTAATTGCCTAGGAGAAGAAGATGATCTCACCTTGGTACAACCTCCTTTCAGATAGGGAGTGATGAAGTCACATCTGAGCCTGCTTCTTTCCAGGCTAAACAATCCCTAGATATTCCTATATATTCCTAAATATGACTTAAGATAGACAAAAGGCATGAAGTGGTGGGAACTGTGGTAAGTCTGTTTTTCCTGGAAGATAGTGCAGCAGACAAGTGAATGTATTATGGTGAGTTTTCCCAACCCGCTCCAAAATCTTTTTTCAATTGATTCCTTCCTTCAATTCAAGTGAAGGTGTTTCATGTCAGTAAAGACTGTAGGATTGTCTCCACTCTGACAAAATCTGGAAGGGAACTCTCCCTTAATGCTGCCACAAAGAATGTGCTTTATTTCCAGCACATCTAATTACCTGTTTGTATCTTTTGTCCTTTAGCCTGGCAACAGGGGTGTTTTCCTAGAAATGTTTAAAACTATACACATCTGATACAGAATGTGGACATCATTGTGATAAAATAAAAAAATATGCTTTACAACGTGATATGTATCACTAAATCATAACTTGTGTTTGCAATACCGTCAACCTACCTACCCTTGACAGTTAAGGTTGCCACTTGCGTTTCAAATGAGTGGCAAATCTGGCAGATGAGTTAGGAGTGAGCCACACAGCTGCTTGCTTCCTGAGCTTTATATATAAAGAAATAAAAGATGCTTGGATGTTAGAATTTATAAGATGCCCACTCTAAATGTAATAATTAAAATTAGCAGAAACAATAGGAATCATATATGTTGCAATGGTCTCCTATTTTTTCCACTTGCTTTCCTGCCCTGACTTGGATGGTTTGTGTAATTAATAATAGTTTTATTTATTAGCATTAGTATTGCTTATTGGTAAGCACATGCTAGTTTGAATAGACAAATGATATTTTATATTTATTCATGGTGCTGTTTATAGGCGAGTAAAACATGCAGGGTTAAATGTGAGGAGTACATCTTCAAGATTTCTTGACCATACCTGCATATATATATGCATCACTGTAGGTCAGGGTCCTCCTTTTTTGAGACATAGAAATTACCCTATAAGAAAACCAGCAAACCCCTAGAAGAATACAAAACACAATGAAGGACTCAGATTTTAAGAGGAGTATAGCTTGGGATTTTTTTTCCTACTTCTTTGTCATAACCACATATACCTGACATAGGTACAGTATCGATCTGCCTACTGGTGGTGAAGCTGACTTTTTGTTCATTTGGTGGTTGTGTTACCCTAAAGCTGCATGTCAGCTTATCAAAATCAATTCTCTTTTGATTTTTGCAACAGTCGAGATGGGTCAGCTAACAAATGACAAAGAGCCCTATTCATGATAAAGCGATTGTTGCATTACAAGTACAATTTTGTAGGAATTTAACAGAAAAAAGCACAAGAACACAATTTTACCGCATCATTTACGGTCTCGCATGATTCCTCAGACCTCCTGAATGTCACATAATGCAGTGTTTAGATTGTCTTCAGAGTAGTCACCTTCTTAAAGAGAAACACACTAGGTTCCACAGTGTATATTTTTTCAGTAGAAAAAATTTTCTTAATTTAACTGTATTTCCTAACATTTTGCAATAAAATCAGAAACACCTTAACTGACCAAACCAAAGCAGCTCGACATTACTCACAATAGTATCTTCTAGTTATTTTGGTTACTTAGAACAGATTATATATGTGTGGGAAGAGCTCACTGATTCATTGTGTGAATTGACCATTTCTTCTGTTGAACAGTTACAAATGTCTCCTGCAAAGCTGTCTTGGCTGCAAAGCTCAGACACAAATCTGCAAAAAGATCTGATTGATAATGTTGCAGAGATTTTTACCAGCTCAATGCCGATGACTGACGCAAATGTATGAATTAGAGGGAGGGTATGAATTATCGTTTTCAGGAAACAAAATTTTAAAGCAGACATTTTTGACTGAATGAGAGTTTTTGTTTGAGAAAAACTGAGCCCACACAAACCATAGATGTCTTTCTTAATACACATTTATCAGTTGAATGGCAAATCTGTACATAAAAATCCAGTTTAAACACTTCAGCTTAGACACAAGCATAAGTGTGAAAGTTTTCCATGGGATGGTGTGTCCTTACTTGTGTCCATGTGTAGAACATCCTGGACATACGTTTTAGCTCTGTTGTATTGCAGTAGTTACAACTGAGTTTGAAAGAATGATGATTTACGGGTTGGAAGCTCAGGTTTTGGAGTAGCTCTTGGATGCCACAGAGTTTAGAGGTACTCTATAATCTCTGTTTTCAACAGCCCTGGCGGAGGTCTTTAGGCAAGCAAAGATTTAGCGAGCTGATTGAGCTAGTTCCTTGTCTCTGATCATTGTTAACTTTTGTCTCAAGCCAGGATACTGTCACCTACTTGATACCTAACTAGCAACACGATTACCCCTAAGATTGGTATGCCTGGAAGAGTTTTGTGCCTAGGAAGTTGTTTAATCACGTTTTCTGAGCTTTTTTTCTCCAGTAATTCTTGAAAGAACAGTTGATATTTGTTTAGTTTTAATGTGGGGCAGAAAAGGCTGTCTCATTATTAACTAATCTGAGAGTGGTTTGTAAATGTTGCCAGGTCGGTGGACTTGCACTGATGGCAAGTTTCTTGGGCACATAACAAGTGGTGGCTGTGGGGCATGCTGGTACCCTCACTAGAATTCGGACTGCATCTACTTCAAACTTTCTGTATCTCCACAGATCCATGGTCAGGACAACTATTGGGTCACTCTCAGGTTGTCCTTGTTGTTGTTGGGGATTTTTTAATTTTTTAAAAGAGTAGCAATTGCTGTTTGTCAGTCAAAGGGCATAAAAATGCAAACAATGATAGTATTATGTCTTTATGAATGTATTATTTGCATTTAGATTTATGTAAATAGATATGGAAATTATGTTGGTGGTTTTAGGTTACTGGCGTGGTTCAGGAAGTTGTAAAGTTTGAAGAGATATTTTAGTTTCTTTGGTCCCAGGAGTAACTCTTCACTGCTTAAACAGTAGACTGGTCACTATTAGTTTTAATTTTTTTTGCAAGATGTGAGACAATTTCCCCCAGTCATGAATATGAAACTATTTAAACTGTTTGTTTTTAGCCCCGGAAGTTTCAAGCATGCAGANATTGGGGTTTTTTTTTTGCATGTGCATATTCTTGTTGGTTTTGTTTGTAGGCACAGGTACATCACTTTAGTGATCTTCTGCAGAGGGATTAGATATTAGTATGCAAGACCATATTGGGACAGCCTTTTCACAGCTCTTTAAGCATAGAATAAAAACCCTTATTGATTCTACTGAAACACCTAGTACAGGGCTATTATTATTACATATCCATTTGTCCTCTGGAGTTACATTTGTCTTACAGACAACACTCTTTAACTGTGGTATTGTCCAGACTTCTGGCAAAATGTATTACTCTGGGGGATATTCTACTATTTGTCCATTCTACTATTTGTGTGCTGTGAAATAAGACAATTCGTATCTTATTTCTGATATGAATGGGAGAATCACAGTAACCTCATTCAGAATAGACTAAGTCTGCCAAGCTTGGTTGAATATGTATATTTAAATGTTGCTTTGGGAATTGTGCAGCTCTGATATGCCTTTTCCTTAGGACTAGTTTAAGGTCATAATATCTAGAAGTGTTTAAACATATGTTTCATTTGCCTATTTCATATTTTCTGAAATTTTGAATAAAATTTGCTTATTTTCTAATAAAAAGTCCAAGTGCCATTCCTCTTCTCTGGCACACACATGATTCAACTTGAGATCTGCATGGTACAGAGATTCTGGGAGTTTATAAGGGCATTTTTTTTTCTCCCAGCAGTCTCCTTCTGGGGAGTTTGTCAGTTTGCAGGCTATAATGAGAAGTAGGTTAAAAGAAAAAGGGCATTTCAGTGGAGAAGGGAATTAAAATTCAGCAGCCTAATATCAGCAGTAGTTTATAACAGGGCCTTATAAAAAGCAGTTCTGTGTCTTTTTTTGTGTGTGCACTTTTATTTCCTTTGATATCAGCAGGGGAATTTTCTCTGCAAGACCCATTCCCATCTCACTTTTCTGCTTTCAGATCCCTGCTGCTCTGGGTTTTCTCCTTTCATTTTGATATATGTTATAGTCTTCAACCTTCCCACTTGAAGGTTGTAGAAAGCTCGATATTGCCCTTAAAATAGAGAACACAATTGACGTGAAAAATTCTTCAAGGGGTGGTCCTGTTTTTCATATATGTTTAAAAGAATACTTCCACTTACTGGAAGGCCTTGGCAGTGATCAAGGTGAAATCTTCTGGACACTATCCTATGTCTAATGAAATTGCACTAGAAATGGTAACTTGCTACTGGCAGTTTCAGTTGTACCATATCTTTATCAAAAATGCAATTGTGTATTATATAATTACACAATAATAAGATATAATTGTGGGTTTATGAATATACACCTATCTGTAACGCTGCTACTGAATGAAAAATGTGCTGCAATGAATTGCTGCTCAGATGTTTGCCCTCTGTGAAATGTGGCAAATTCCACAGTTTGAAGCCAGTTCTTTTCTATGCTTCCCAGAGCAGATTCGGAAAAACTGGTTAGGTGCTTCTGCCAAAGTGGATAATTTCTTTCTAGTCACTGATCATTAACATGCTCCTAATAAAAATGTGCTTAAACCTCCTGTGCCAATTCCCTCAAACTCCTCGGTGGCTCTGGCTTTTTGGTGACCCCAGGGTGCATTGGGAGGCAGCATGCAGGGGAGACGTCCTTATCCCACACAACCATCCAGCAGTAGCCTCCGGTGCATTTCTGGTTGTTACAAATAGATGGCACTTTTGACTTGTACTAGAGCAATTCACTTAGTAGGATGCAATACCTGAAAAAACCCCACTTGCTGGGGTTTTCGTAAATCAGGCACATATTTTTTATTACTTCTATGGGGGCAAAAGAAATGAGGATGATTCAAATAGCCTGCCATGTATATCTCAGGTAGTGAAAGCTTAGAAATACTCAAAATTAAACAGCAGAATGGACAAATCATGTACATTTATAATATATTTTGAGACTCATGCACTGGATTCTCAGGGCAAGCTGGAAGAATATTGTTTTAATACTGACTTGCTTTAAATGCGAACAAGGCAATTGCTACAGAAGTCTCTTATTTGCTGTTTTTCTGGTCTACACGTGTGCACACAGAGACACATACACACAGGGGGGAAAAATCAGCCTGTTGTCTTGCAAGTGTTACTTATCATATTAATTAAAATCTGGTGACACGATAACACTAGCAGCTGTGTGGGAAAGCGAGGGAAATTAACAAACGTTTGATTTGTTGTGTTGCTAATGTGACACTTATTATACAGGTCACAGTAAAACAATACCTCAGCCAAAATATGCTAATACTGGTGGAGAACTGTTGCAGTTGTAAAAACATTGATGTTTATTATGGTGAGGCAAAATAGCACATTACCTTTAGCAGAGTGAATTGCTCCTTCTTAGAGCAAGCATAACATGTCTCGGAAGGTTTAATAATTAAAAAAACCCCCTAAAACACAGAGACAGAATAAAGTGAAATTGTTATACATATAAAGCCAATAACACAAAAACAACCTCAGGTGTGAAAAGGATGTAAAGGTCCTAGAAAGCAAAATATGGAATTTTTAACAGACACTGATTAAATGGAGGATGCCTGCAGCTTCTTCGTTTAGCATTCCAGGGAACTTTATTACAAGAACAAAAGAAAATAATTTACTAAGATAGAAGTTATGCTATAAAATGCCCATAGCACTGGAAATGTAATTACATTTAGAAATGAATGTATTAACTGCCCTTTTTCCACTGAGGAAAACTACTATGTAAACTTCTTTTTTAATGGTAGCTTATATACAATCAACCAGATTTATGACATTTCTGAACAAAGACCTTTGGACTTTAAATAATTATTCTCATGAAATTGTTGGATCACATATAATTTCTTGCTCTTTAACACACTTTCCCAAACTTAATTCCACTATACTCTGCCTCTGAAAGGTTTTTTATATATAGATGCAGAAATAAAGTTACAGAGGTCAATTCTGAAATAGGAAATATACTTCCCAAAATTATACTAAAATTAAGAGTATGCATTCAGCATTTTGTAGTTACTCGCATCCTCAGAGGAATAATTTAATTTTTACCTTTTCAAAGCTTGCTTTCCTTTCCAGGGTATTTCTCAATATTTGTATGACATTTTTGAACCCAAGGAAGGATTTTTTTTTCCTTTCTGTTGTTTTGATCATTTTACTGAAATGGAGTGTATGAAGTCAACCATTTGTTTGACAGTCTTTGACAGCAGATTATGTAGATTTTGCCTGACAGAACACTAGTCATTCAGAACTGAATTCCGAGTGAGCAATCTAGATCAGAGGTCAGGCTTCAGAGTACAAATGGTGAACAGATATTTCACCTTGCTGTGCAAAAGGACACAAAAAAAGCAGACAAATCAGGAATTGGTGAGAACTGAAAGGTTAAAGCACAGTTGATGCAATTACACAATATTTACAGCCTAAGATTGTGCTAAAGCCAAGATTGTGCTAAAGTCCTTTTGAACCTCCTGCTCCTCCAGTTCATGGAGGAAGCAGGCTCTGATTTGGAAGTCTTCCCTGAAGAAGTGTAAATGCACTCTTTAAAGATGTGCCCTGTGTGGAAATGCTAAAATATGTCTGTTCTCACTTGCATTTCCCATCATTCACCTTGTTTTCGGTTTCAGATGGTTCTCAGAGTACATAGGTGCACATTCCAGAAAATAATTCCNGAAGCGGAGAGGCAGGGTAAGGAAAAAGAGCAAAAGAAAAAGAAACTTATCTAGAGCAAAACTCAGATATAGAACCCAGGGACAACACATTTTGATTTTTCATATTAAAATTGTGAAATGCAAATATGTAGTACTGAAACACTGATTTCAACTATTAGAGGTAAAAAAACCCCCAAAAGCCAATGTAAAAAACAAAACCAACCCATAATTTGCAAGTATCTTAAGCTCTCCACAAAAAATTCTGATTTTTTTTTAACTATGTTCTAACTATTACCAGTTACACATACAAAATTCACAGGAGCATTTGAGTTAGAGATATACAAAGAAAATAAGGTCTAGATAGAAAAGGTAGTTTGTTTTAATTTTTTACCACTGAATTACTTGTAACTGGAGATAATTTTCAGAGAAACATTACTGTAGCATTTATTATTTATCCTTATCTATTACATTCTTTCTTTTATTGATGTCTTTCAAAATCTAGCAAAAGTCAAAGGAGAAAAGATTAAGGAAATTCCAGAAAGTGATTAAGTTTTGGTTTTGTTTTTTTTTGAGAATCTGTATAAATTAGATAGAACTTTAGTGAAAATGTCCACCTCATAAAATATATGTGTACCTATATATTATACATATTCAAAGACGTTAAGAGTAACTGAATCAATAATAAAAATGCCAAGAGAACAATTTAAATCTACTAAGTACCTAAAATCCTAAAACCATTATGTCAGAAAAAAAGGAGAGAAAGAAAAAAGAAAACACTTAAGGCTGATGAAATATCAAGGTTTATTATTCTATTAGACTTTGACAATGAAATGAAATACACAGACCTCTAACAATGTTATTAAAATAAAATTTCAAAGCTTGATTTTTCAATCATGCAGTCAAAGAAAGGAAGACATTTTACAGTCATATCCTGTAGAGTATAGGAATGTTCTCTGTCAAAGCCGTGTAACATTTTGATTAAGTGTTTGATAGATTATAAATATAATTCAAAGCTAGCAAGACACTGTAATAAATGGATCTTCTAAGAATGACTTTTGATCAATTTCAAATTACAGAAGTTTGTAATACACTTATTTCTTCCCTACATACACTCTCCTTAATAATGCCTTCAATTAGATGTGTGTTGTTTTGCCTGTATATAGGTACTCACTGTAGAAACAGAAACATGCTGGAATACGTGTACATATGTTTACACACCCACATTTCCTTTTAGATGGTTTCAAGTAGAGCTTCTCTTCCACAGAGTTTTTGTTTTGGTTTGGTTTCATTAATGTTATTTTGCGTGTCATTAGACTATTTAAATCAGTGGAATGCCTGGCATGCATAGGTTTTGGATGAGCAGACCAGACCTGGGAAGTCAGTAGCAAATGCAATGCCACAAAAAGGGAAGTGCAGAGCTGTTCCTGTTGGATAACAGTGAGGAAAAAAACACACTGCTTTATTTTGCAGTCTGTTATTTCCACTGCAGCATAACTTTGCAAGATCTTTTTCTGGGGAGAAAATACTTTGGTATGAACTGAGCAGTAGCTGATTCAGTTCTATGCTCTCAACTTTTGTTACCAGTACTGTTCATTGAAATAATATAATTTATTGATATAATTTAACCTCTCTTATATGAATTGTTTGAAAGCAACCAGTCTCTTAAGTACTATTGATCTATGCTCTACTCTGATTTTAATGGGCCCTCTTATAATACTCTCTCTGGAAACTATTTGTCCCTAAGTACATTAATCTAAATAATTACAATTATATTCATTACAAATGTACTCTATGTAGGACCTAAAAAATTTGACTCTTAGCTGGAATTAACTTGTCATTATCTTATTCTGAACTGAAAGAAATCAAAACAATATGAAATGGCTAGAGAAAGAAGATAAAAATTCCAGAGGGTTTGTCTAACAAAGGAGAGACCATTTCCAGTGAAAGTTATACCACACATCATGTTTTTAATGCATACATTCAATACCGTAATAAGTTTACAGTCAATTGTTGGATCATAGGTCATTGGTCATGAATTATAGTCTGAAATGACTTTCCTATGAATAAGCTTCAAAGCTTGCAACATTTTCATATATCTGGATCTTTGCAGTTCACTAGGAAAGATTCATTATCAATGCAAGTCTGATAAATTTGGCAAAATGTTAACTTCTATTACTACCATTTGTTTGTTTAGTTTACTGTAGCAGGCTGTACAGTTTATTTATAATAAGCATTAGACTAACAATAATAGGAACTTTACTTCTGAAATGTCACGAATGTGGTATTCCCTTTAATTTTCCATATATATGGGAAACAGTGATAGAGAAAGGGTGGAGAAAAAGAGGGGGGGGGGGGGGGCGCCTATCAAAACATGTAATTTGGGTTTTAGGAAGAATTTTTTAAAAGACTAATTTCCATATATCTACACTTCTTAGTGAGTTCCATGAAACATTTTGATATGATTTACCAAAAACAGTTTTTGCATCAGGAACATTACAGTAGCTAATCTGCATCTGTAAAGAGTGGGAAATGGAATCACATTAGATATAAATGTAATGCAAAAAAGAAAAAAGTTAATGCAACATTATGGTAGAGAATTTAAATGTACAATAGTGAGGATATTCAAAGTTATGGTTCCCACAGCAACAGTAACTCAGTTTTATTTACATTGTAGATTTATATATGTTTTATTCCTTAAAGGAAAACTGATTTGTTTTTCTAAACAATGCAGGATAATATTTATACATCAGGAAATATTTCTCTCTGAGATGAAACTGTGAACACCAAAAATATACATTTAGTGAAACTGTGTTCTTCTGACTGTGACCATTGAACTACCTCTCTCCTTAAAATGTGAGAGAAATTTGGCTTGGTGGAAGTGCATTTAAATTAGTGTGCAATAATTCAGTGCAGTTAACTCTTTAATTTATGACTCGCCATGAGATTTGATAGAAGTACTCGAGTATTTCAGCTAGAACTCCTTGAATTTTAAACATTAAACTTCTGCTTAAATATTAGATGCTCTTAGTTATTTTACATTTAACTTGACTGGACAATTTTTAATGTGTTTACTGTTTTCATTTTATGCTGGTGGGATCATCCATGGTATAACATTTCAGCAAAATTGGTGAACTTTATTACAAGCTTCAGTGAGCCTACTAAACTGATTTCATCTCTCTGTTCTAAAGATAACAGATGAGAAAGAACCAAAACGCTAATTATCTGTATTTGGCTGCATGCTTCACCGTAATGTGGGCTTTACAGTGATTGAAACATGAACCTCATTTTCATTTCACTTTCTTTGAATAAAATTAACTCATTACAAACCTACTTTATCCTGCCATTAGGCTACTCCCATGTGTATCATTAGGCTAATGTGAACCCTGAACCTTCAGATTCCTCCACTGTAGACATTTAACACTCAAGTGACAATGCACCTGTTAACCTCTTTTTTGGTACCAATACCAACGCAGATATTTGAAGCACTTATGGCTACTAGGTTATGTACAGAAATCTCAACTCTCTGTACCTATGACACAAGGATATGGTTCAGCAGCTGGCAACAGGATAACAAAAGCTCGACCCGTTTATATATGAAGGTTTGAATTATGAGGCATTTGGTTGCAATTGTCTTCCTGGGGGAATTTGCCTTTAGTGCAAAATTCATCACACTTGAGATGCCACAATATTTATTAGGACAAGATTGGTGAGGTCCTCTATAGTGTAAGAGGTCTTCTATAGTGTAAGAGAGATATCTAGATGATGGTGCCATGTTTAGAAACAAAACAAAGCCAAGCCATAGTCTGGGTCATTGTCACACCATCAATTGTAGTATATTCTCTTCCATGGAACAGGGGATAGTACATTACAGGAACTACTCCTAAGGGGTACTGTGATGGAGGGGAGGTTATACCCATAAAAGTGAGCTTTGTCATGGCACATGATCTATTCAATTGTCAGCATAGGCATCCTCTGGCTCATCCAGCACAGATTACCAGAGAAGCTTAGGGATCTCTCTATACTATTAAACTGTGTGTCCTTCTGTAGATGATTCCCAGCCCTTGGCCCAAGAAAATCACGGCACTTTGTGCCCACCCAAACCCTTCTTAGATTTTTCTGTGAGATAAGTATTTGGAGCACCTAAAAAAAAAAAGACAGGAGATAAATTTTGTAGTTTTGACTATCATAAGGTCTATAGTTTGAACCTGGTTCTCACAGTGCTTTAATTGGCAGTGAGTTTGTGTGCTAGTAAGCCAAAGAATGGTGAAAAATGTGGTACCATGAAGCTAGTTACTTGGTGCAAACAGGATTTTTTTAGGTCTTAGAGTCTGTGAATTTTAGTGGCTACCATCTGGTGGTTAGGTGGGCTGTGGGGAAAAGTGCTGTTCATAGACCATCCATCACACATTTGCTGCCCAGATGTCTGGTCTGATGTTAACAATGCTTTAGCAAGCTGTGCTAAATTAAACCCTGGACTTTCTGTGACCTACCTAAAATTGTGTTTGTCATCTGAATAGTGTCTGTAAATCCTTACATGCTTCTATTCTGATAAATAATATATGCAATGTTCTTTGAGTGTCCTATATACGAAATTCAACTGAAATTCCTGGCTTGTTTGTTTATATTCCCCTTAAATATAAGATTTTTTTAGACAAAAGTAAAAACAGATTCATATTACATTAGTCATCATACTCCTTACAATTTTGCTACAGAAAACTGTAATTTCACATAGGGACTAAAAAAGATTTTGACTTGAGTGAAATTCCTCTATTTCTCATGGGTCTGACTATTGAAGTGTTCTGAAAGATCTACATCCTACTGTTCACATTTCTGGAAGGTGGTAGGCATAGGCAGCACAGCTCTCAACTGCTTTACTTTTGAGTGTTCCTTCCCTTAACCCTCATGTGATCACTAACTCTGGGTACCTATTCTCCCAGGCCTTCCTCAGGATGATTTCACACCAAGAAATACCTGTTTACTTTGTGAATGTCTTCTTTGTTTCAAAACATAAAAACTTAATCATAGTCAACTTTTGCATTAACTCGCACTAAGCACAGCTCTCATCAAGGGTCTGCTTTGACTCAGGGAAGACTTCGAGTAGTTCATGATTATTTTAAGTCTGATCAAGTCTGGATCATCTATAGTCTTCTCAGTATTGTGATAGCAATAATTAGTACTACAGTGTGCTTACTGATGTCTAATTGTCAGAATCAGAGATGAGATGTGTCAACTGGAATACATTTGAAATTGTTTAACAAAATGTACAGAAGTCCCATGGTTAGGCTGGCTGTTAGACTGTTCTTGGTGAATTTAAGTACACTGGAAGACTCTTTACACATTCAATACTCAAAAAAAGGGTATGTACTTTTACAGACATTGATAAATGTCAAGATGATGCATATTACTTTTGATATTCACAGCCTGCCCTGAGCTACTCATGTCTGTTGCTGGCCAGAGATGCCTCCTTCCTCTGTCTTTTAACTCTTTAAACATATTTCTGCTGAAGTGAGAATATGTGTAAAATGGTAACTGGTATTTCCCTGATTTGTATGTTTAAAAGGCAAATGTTCCTCAATATTCATTTTTGCTTGGATTTTTTTTTAATTGGCAAAAGCCGAATAAAAAAATACTAACTATTGGATAAACTAAGAACTCAATAGTTTTATACCACACGATCATTGCTAACAAGTGAATTACATATTTGAATTTGTCTTTGGAGGTCAGAATGGACAACCTAAATACTTTTGGTAGATGGAAAGTCATGCTGATCGTACAGCACTTATTACCAAACATTTTTATCTCTAGGTGAGTTTTATACTGTATCATAATTTCATGTTTTCCAGATTGTAAATATTCACTTAATTACTGTAATTCCTCCAAAGAGTTTGTTTTATTTTTCTGTGCTGTGGGTAAGCCTTTCCCTATGACAATTTAGAAATTAATTCGCTCAGCTATAGTAAAGATCTTTTGGTTTATAGTCTCTTTGTTCTTAATCTCCCTTAGGGTTTGTCTCAATGTCTTTTTTTCTTATGTAACCATGTCCTTCATGCCAACTTAAAATTTGTTGCTTTGAAATTAACCAGTCCTGATTTTAGATCAGCACACCAAAAAGAAAAAAAAAAACCATATTGGAACCCAGATTTGAACCTGAGCTTTTTGCTACATTGTGGTTCTCATTGGGAATGGAAGTGGTTAATACACTGCAAGCACAGGAATAGTGCTTGCCCTGTTAAGTTCAGCCTGGTCAAACTATTGGTTAAAATCTAAAGCCAAAAAACTTTTCCTTTCCAGCTATTGTTTAAAACTCGCTGTTGACAGCTCTTTCCAGGTTTGAAAAAAACGCTTTCTTTCCTTGGTTTAATTCCGCTGACCATACAATTAACCTACTTGTATAGTGTCTGCTTTTGATTAATAACTTCTTATTTTTTTCACAAGAGTGCATAGTTTTATTTAGTTTCACATTGTTGATGGGATTCCACTTGAAAATATCAAGACTTCAAATGAGTTTTTGAAGTCTTTCCAGAGGCAAGAAGGACTTTACACATGTATTACATTATAGATATTCTCCCTGTGGCCTTTACTTTGGTATAAACTTCTTTGGGCCTCACAGCTTCTTTAATTTGGAAACAGCACTTCAATTTTCTTTATCATTTTGTCTCTAGTATTATTTTCTCATCTTTCAAAAAAAAAAACACGC
>VXBA01001106.1:0-55765 GCA_013399895.1 Serilophus lunatus | reverse complement strand
TTTTTTTTTTTTTTTGTAGAGTAAAGGTACTTAGCCAACCCCAAACTAATTTTTAAAATTATGTTAGTAAATAATTAATGCATAAATCTAATGCATCCTGTGCTTGTTACAGCCTATCCAGATTTGGCTTACTACAATATTAGAAACATCAGCCTAAACTGCATTTCAGATCAATCAGTTATATCCTTGGCTAGGGACAGTGGGTCATAATTAAAATGAGAATTCTGAATTTGCACAGTTATTTAAAGGAATAGCTGCTTTCCTAGTCTCAATAATTCTGCCCAGCATTTTAGATACAGCCATATTTTTAAACATAGTATGGATAGGAATTATTTTACAAAAACACATAACAATAATTTTATATTCTTTCTGCCAAAACTTTTTTTCCTCTTCAGCAATAATTTAGCACTTGCCATTTACAATCCTTTCCAGATTTGAAAATATACACACTCTTTTGGATTTCATTCTACTAACCATGCAATTAACCTATTTGGTTAGTGTCTGGTTTTGATTAATAACTTCTTATTTTATCACATGGATGAATAATTTTATTTGCATAATTTTAATATAGACCAAATATAATTAACTCTTTTTTATAATAATTGTGATCTTTCTCATACAGAAGAATTTAAAAGACTATTTAGAATTTCAACCCTTGTTACAGCCCTTAAAAACCGAAATAAAACCTGTTCGAACACAATGAAAATGTCAGAAACTAATGACGATAACAGAACAGACTCCCACTTTAAGCGGCAGTAGAAAAACTCGATTTTATTTTTTATATTTTTTCCATATTTGAATTATTTCAAAAAGTGGTTTAAGAACTCTATGCACTGTTAAGAGCATAATTTAAGAAAGAAGCCCTCCAATAGTTCATTTACTTCACAATAAAATAGCTGCAGAAATAGATTCACATATAGTAGGGGTTAGCTATAATCTGGGGCATTCAATTTGTAGTAATTGACTGTCAGGTAAAATGACAAAATAAGGAACAACCAAATAAATTTCTGTTATGAATAATGGTGGTTTGTTCCTTGTAATGACTTTGCTGCAGGAGGAAGCTCAGTGCCTCTTGACTTTTACCACATAAAATCTGCATCTTTGAAAACTAATTTGAAATAATTCTGAAGGAGGATGTTGTCAGCAGTGACTCTGTGTTAATGGCAGCCAGCCTGTGGCAAGATTCCTTTCCTTTTGCTTTCCAAGTAAAAGAATCAAACCTAGTGATCAAACATTCTTCTACAAGCTTGATGTACAGACATCTTCTCTGAAAATGTAAATTAGTAGACAATCTTGAAACAGTTGTCCAGGACAGTTGTAAACTAATATTGTCATCAACACTTTTGTCATCAGCAGGAGTTGTGAAATTTCTTCTTGTTTCAGAACCAGTTATTTGTGTTCTTTTAAAAAGAACTAATTCTTTTTTAAGAAATTAAAATTACTATTTTCACTTGTAGAGTCAAAGCTAGGTAAATAAGGCTGACAATTCTACCAAGGAATAGGTCAGGGAGTCTAAGTGGTGGGAACCAGTAGTGGAATTATTCATGAGACAGACATACAGTCAAAAGAAATGGTGATTTAAGGGATTGACCCTTTCTCCCACCCAAATCATAAACCCTGTCTCAACTGCTTTTGCTTGGAGCCTCATATCCTGCACTGTTATGATGAAACTTGAATATCTGTTGAGTAGTCAAGACAGTCTTTATTCTAATTGTATCATATATAAAGTATCATGACAGGCATCTCACATACAACTTAGGTGCATCAGGTGTATATATATTACGCTAGATTTTAATGCATATGCTATATTACTAATAAAGATACTCATTAGGAGCATGCATATAGTTATTATACTACAGGACTAGCTGAGTAAATATGCAGGCTGTGTGCACATCAGGAATTTAAAAATGAAAGGACTGTTGATGGAGAGGAACTGCAAAACCCATAAGTTCTGAAGAAGTCAGAATAAGATCAATACCGCAAAACCACAAAGGACAGAGTCCTGAAAATAATTTTCTTATAGTCTAGAAATAGCTTCTAGACTGGAAGGAGATTAAAGTTGGTTAAAGATATTTAAGTTAAAAGCAAGAGAAGGTAGAAAGAAAGTTGAGGAAGAGAGTCTTACAGTAGAAAGAAAAGCAACAGCAGTGTTTTGGGATAACACTTGAAGCAAACTGGCAAGGGAGATTAGGAGACATCTCTTGTAAAATGAGCCTACAGCAGAGAGGTCCGTGGATTTTCAGAAGATTGGATGATGGTAGATAAAAATGTAGGAAGTAGACAGTAAGCCACAAGGACTTCTCCCAGTGGTGCTCTACTACTCTAGACTCATACAACCATGAAAGAAGCCAATCACTGTTAACACAAGTGAGCGTCACTATTCATACTATGCCTAGGAAGAGAACAAAGTCATGGACCAAATCAGGTCATTTATATTTTTAATCAATTAGAACTGAGGTGCTGTGACCTGAAAACTTGCTAATAATGTATAAACTGAGCTCAAATTCAAAGTAAAATTTAAACCACAGGAAAGGACATTCACTCAGGGGAGACATACATGACTTCTATTGAAACATCGTTTTCCAACTGACTGCCTTGCTTCAGTCAAGCCTCTTTAGTAATGAACTTCCTTGAGATTTCTAATGTGTCTTTCCTGGATAACATTAGCAGCCTAGATCTCTGCTGAATGTGCTAACGAAGGTGGCCCTACTTCTCCTGCCTGCCTTGCCAACCCTACAGCTAGCAAAGGAGCTGCTTTGAGACCACCAAAGTGGGAACTCCCATTGTTAGAATGCTTTGCCATGCACTGAACATTTCCTGAATTTGTTGTATTTAACTTACTGTGAATGTGATCACAAGGAAGCACATGGAAAAATGAGGCAAGATGAATATTTTCTTCATAGTGGTATTTTTGAAATAATTTTCTCTTTTGTGTCAGGAGACCGTGAGATTTACTTAAGGCGTTCTATCTGCAACCAGGCCAGTGACAACCACAAACCCTAAATGATAATTTCTTCTGCTTTTCATCTTATTTTACATCTTTGAAGGAACTGTTTATTTCAGTCACTGGAGTTCCAGGGGCCTGACAACCAGCTACTTAAATCTGCTGGTACAATGAATTAACCAGTTCCCATTTCTAATTTCTGCTGCTCCTGCTCTGCCACCATGACACTTTTTCTCTAAAGATCCCAAAGACAGGGACTGAAAAAAAAGGTTTCACATTGAAACAAGAATATGGGTGTGTATAACAAGGAAAAAAGTACCATCATGTAAAATTCAGATATTTGTATACTCTCAGCAAATATCATGTTGGTAAAACTCTGATGGTTAAGACTAGAAAGCTGCACTGTTACTGCTCAGTCTGCAGATTTCAACCCACCATCATTTTAAATTTACTTTTTTAAGCTTTGAGGACTGCAGTATGACTCTCTGATCAAATCACTAACCCATAATGAGAATATTAGTCTTTTTTAGACTTATAAAAAAAAGAAGGATAAAACAAAGCACTGCAGAAACTACCTTAAATACCGTCAGCAAAATGGAGCTACCATGCCGACTGTAACATAGAAGATTTTGCCCTCCTGATTTTTAATGCTTAGAGTTTGAAATTATTTGATTCAGCACAGTCCATTTCCTTTCAGGTTCATTTCTTTATCATGCTACAAGAGGAATAACTTTCAGCTTCCAGCCACCCACAGAAGGTACAGTGTAGTGCATCTGGTTTATGTGCTTTGTGTACACAGTGGCTGCTGATTATATATTATTCACCAACATATTAAGTACAAAAGCAGATAGTTGCCATGTTTGATAGGTTAATTTTAAAGGGGGTTTGTTAGCAAACAGGTCTTAGAAATAAAGCAGAAAAATGCCCAAATTTTGTTCCAGCCTCTCCTTCTCCTCACCCAGGGAGGAGCTACTTGCCTCTTCAGCAAGAATTCAAATGAATTGAAAATTCCTTTAGAACTGACAGCCCAAGTGTAAGAATGATAAACGGCTTTGGCCTTGATGATTTTTATTAAGCACTAAATGTCACATTTAACCTGCATTACTGAAAGCAATTACCCATGTATCAACAGTCAAGCAGTGCAGAGCTAGACGCCTGAAGCAGTAGCATTATGCTCCATCTGGGAATAAGGATTTTCAATTAGAAGGCAAATAGCTGGAGAGGGGATCAAGTCCTCCAGTGGCTCCCAAAGGAGGTCTATGAGAAGCAAAGTCTTCATATCCAAGTAATCGCAGGCAATGTCAACAGAGCATTCCAAACCATCTGCTGCCAGAGTAGCGTTTACTTTATCAAATCTCAATATTTACAGAACACTGATCAGCTCGTGGGACCAGGATGGCTCACTGCCAGGGTGTTCTGGGAAATTCATTTTAAGGTGTGTTTCAGTAGGCTAATTAATTTACAAGCACCTGTTTCATCACTGGGAGCTGTTAGCACACCAGATGAGCTGCAGCAAGGGAAGGGGACTTTTTATCCTAGCTAAATTGATTTCAATTGATTTTCATTTACTGATGACATGGTTGTAGTTTAATATGAGCATGGCCTAAAGAGTTTTTGTTTATTAATGTGTAAACCAGATACTCATTAATAAATGCATAAATAAATAATAATAGGTAATTTATTATTTTTAAATATACTTTGGCTTTAGGAGACCTATAAGATTTTTTAAGTTAAATATAGCATGCACTTTTCTACAGGAAATGTTGTGTACATATGTATAGTATGCATCCTATTCCATTTTGGTTGTTTGTGGGGTTTTTTTGAATTCTATGTATTTTATGTAAAAAAACCAAACAGGCTTTTCTATTAATACTCTGTTAGTATGTCATTCAGAAAGTCCTTATGAAGGAAGCATCGTGTTGTAAACATCTTTATATCTAGCATTAGTAATCATGCCACCTGACCTCACGCTGCTCTGACGTGATAGGCATTGAGATTCCTAATTTCTGTCTCAGTTTCCTCCATCAACAAAGAAACTAGAATAACTTACTACACTATGTCTTCATATCATGGAGTCAATTTAGAATTAATTCATTCATGTTTGAATGTCATTTTGCAAATGGAGAGTTCAGGATAGACTTGTTAAGATGTGACAAGTGGCACAGAGGAGTGATTTGTAAAGCCAAATTAATAATTTTTGTTTCATATGTATGGTGTTTGGAATTAGGTCTGTCTAAGGCTGCAGAGCTTTCATAATCTCTGTGTGCTACCTCAGAAATAGTCAAGAGGTACATTGTAGAAAAAGAGTCTTCTTCAAAGCAGGTTCAACTGTTGGATAGAGTATTTTCCCAAAAAACTACTCAGACTGGAGTAAAAACCCAGAAATTACAAATATTATTTTGCTAAAATTTTAGAGTGATAGGTTGGAGAAAATAAATCAGAGAGTATCTTGAGAAGAAATTGTGTCAAAAAAAACTAGGATAAGATTTAAGAGGCTTGGGAAGTCCTGGAACGCTTAGTCTGCCTGGGGGATTTTCCACAGATCTTTGTTATTCAGTTCCCACTTTGTAAAATGAGGATAATATCTGCCTTGTTTAGTACCTTTAAACTGAGCATTGATGACTGTGTCTTGCCATGTGCAATTGCAGAGGCTTGCAACTTACTGGTCCAGTATCGTTTGGTTCCTCTTGACACTGCAGTAATAGAAAGAGGGAATGATGATAGTTTTATTACAGTAACGTCAAGATAACCCAACCCAAATCAACTTCATCTTCACATGCCTTAGTACAGTTATTGTCCTTCTGAATTGCTGGTCTAGATCTTCTTTACACTGTGGATGTATGCTGCCTATATGAGGTGGAGGAAACAGGAGGAAGCTGATGATGAAATTCTGTGGCCTGCTGTGTCCTGAAAATAGAGCAAGCATATTAGTTTTTGATTTGCTTTTAACCTCAGGTCTGTATTTCCCTGGTTTCAGGGAACAATAAAAATTATTTTTTAAAAAATCAATTCCATATTATGTTTTATAGTGGTCTACACATATGAAGGAGCTTGACCCAGGTTCTATGAGTTTTAAAGGTCTATGAATGGGAAAAATATTTGGAACTATTTGTCTGGTGAACTAATGGTGTTTCATTGCTTTAAAATTCAGTCTATAGTTTTGTGTTTCATCCTCTGGAAAGAAGGAGAAAGAGCATGGGTCTTTTTGTGCCCTCATGGTCAGAAGGTGCTTCAATGGGTGCCATGGATCAGCAGTGATCCTGGAATGTCTGTGGCTGATCAAGGCTGATCTTGTCCTTGGCATCTTCCCAGGCACATTGTCTGTGTTATAAATTGCACTGAGGACCTTACAGGATAGTCACAGAGACTTATTTGCCACTGACTAATTGCAGAACTGCCACAGATATTTAGAATATGCGCCCATAGGGTGAAAATATTCCTCCCTACAAATGTGTAATACTGCATTTAGGATTACTTAACTTATATGGTGATGAAAGTTTTTTTCACTGTAAATATTTTCATTTGCTTTAAATTTATTCCTTCCATAGTCATGATCTGACATATTTTATGTCTTTGGATTCAGTTTAACAGAAGAGAGCTTATTTCCAACCTTTGCATTTGTTATCCACTGGCTAGAGAGATTTTTCTAAGAGAATTATTTAAGCATGAAGATATTATGAATTAGCTTGTTTATATATTGCTGATAGAGCAAAATGAACTGGAACTACTTGCAGAAGGATGAAACACTTTTTAGGCGTATCCACAACTTTCAACCTTATGGTTATCCCACAGCCATGATCTTACCCAGTTTCTCATGTAAAGAGCAGTGTGTTGGGATTTATTTGTCTTTTTCTTATCCTTACATGCAGAGAAGGGATTTTGTGGTTTTCATGGTGTGGGTTGGTGGCTTGGGTTTGGTTTTTTATTTATGAAATATGTGTTATTGTTCTCATCTCAGGATGTTTGACTGCAGTATTTCGGTGTCTAAGGAGTTTCCTTCGTGTGGAAAATGAGGAAAAATAAATAATGCTGTAAGGCTGAGAGGGGCCTTTAGTTTGCTCAAGATCTGAGAGAAGGGTAGTTGAACATAATCAGAAATTTGTTTATTATAGTGTGTTGACCAAGTGCTTGGGTTTGTGTGAAACAGAAAAGGTGGCATTTCTTGCTGCAAAGAGCTACTGTAATCTAATTCAGTTGCTTAAAACATTGTCCCTATTCTATTTCTGATCTTCAGCTGACACGTTCATCAAAAATTCTAGCATTTCAAGGGGGAGGAGGTAACTTAAAAAATGAGAAAGCTGTAGCTTTTTAAGACAGTTGGGATTGGCTTTGACTTCTCAAATCTGAAAAAAACATATTTGAAGAAGGAAACTGACAGAACACATCAACACATTGAAAAGCTGGTCTGCAAAAAAAGTCACTATTGTTTATACTTAAAAGTGGCTTTTTCTTTCCAAAATCTTCCCAATTCAGTAAGAAAGAATTATTTATTCCACAATATTATTTTTTCCATGCTGCAATCAGTACAGTGATGGATATTTTACATTTGAAAGAAATTTCAGTAGCTATGTAGTTCAGGTAAATTGCGATAGAGCAAATTGTGACTTTTTAGGACCATTTTGGTATATCTTAGGATGTCAGAACAAGATGAAATTATTTTCACCTACAAAGAGAGTGGCACTAACCATTTAACGTGCACATAAATACCAAGAGGGTAAAATCCTGGACTCTGAAGTTGGTGGCAAAATGTTTCACAGAATCTGAAATTTTATACAGTAAGTTTTGAGAAACCATGTCAAATTTTCTCCTGCAGTAATTATCTTGAAATAATTTTTAAATGCCTTATAAAAGCTGCAGAGAATAACATGGTCAGCTAGCCTGGGATTGCCAGCCAGCAATTCACAGAATGGTGGAGGGAGATGATGTAGTGATGCAACTACATAGCAGAAAATAGAATGAAAATCCCATTTATTCCCCCAAAAGCCTTATAATACCCTACCACTACAATCATGGGTTTGTGCCAGGCATTTTTTGACAAGCATACTAGCCTGATGATTCCCCTGCACTGTTAGTTGTGGTGTTTTATTGTTATTTTTTTTTTGCATGCACTGTGACATGTTCTTTATTTGACAATGCAATGCAATAAATGTTTAAAATGTTACAGTCTGAGCACAGCCAATTAACAGCTGCCAGATAAAGTTCTGTATGTGTTCAGTTTTGCTATTTATTTTAGTGGAGATTTGTTCCTTGCAATACATAGTTGCCTCTTAAGTCCTGGACATCGTGTGACCATTGACTTGTTCAAAGAGAAATCACCACACAGTTTTAATTACTACGTATAAAAGTCTGGCTCCATTCTCTCCTGTGACCTAGATGTGAAAGAATCTATATTTAACTTTTAGCAGGGTCTCTAATTTGTTCACGCCCCATTGTTCACTTTATTGCTCTACTTCAGTACCCTTTCACAACCTGGCTTCCACAATGCTCTCTCAAGGGTGATTCAGCATACTGTAATTTTATTTCTGCTAGTTCTCCTTTATTTAATGGGATTTGTTTTACTTTGCAATATTACTTTAAGCTCTGATCTGTTGTAGGATAAAGATGTTATTATGACAGTTTTAGTTTCTCTGTAAATTACAGTGCCTTGAGGATTGCATTTTGAGACTTCATGTAAACACTTTACAGAGCTAATAACATAGCTACCATATGTAAAGCTTGAAAATTATTTAAATAGGGCACATTTGAAGGAATAAAACAATCAAAAGCCTTTTGGGGGATAATGCAGATTACACTGAATTGTTTAAACTCAATGAGCAGCTTTTAAAACATAACCCATGTATCACCATCCGTTTTTCCTTTTCTTCCCGCTTACCTACAATTTATTTGAACTACTGAAATACATTTTCTGCAGAATTCCTTCCCAGTAATTGACTAGATCTTGGGATAATGTCTTTTGAACAATAACCTTCATTTAATGCAGCAATTATTAGTCATTTTTGTTAACAGGCTTGCCCAAAAGAAATAAAAAAATTACAAAAATGAAAACAAACAAGCTAGCTAGCAGCTTCAACAGAAATGTGCCACTTTCTCAGATGGCAGTAATAGTGTCTTAATATTTTTGTTGGCTCCAATTGGGTTTTTTTAAACCCCTTTGCAAGAAAAATAGCTGCAAGATTGCTATTGGTAGTTTCAGTTACAGTGGAACTGCAGTCAGCAAAAGTTACTACTAATATAATATTTTCAATATAACAATTTCTTTGGAAAATGAACCACAAGACCAACCTTTGATAAAATGTAGCATTCATTATTCTTACAATACTTGTTCCATTCTATAGTATGGAACACTTCTTCGTTTTCTTCAGCATCCAAGTTGTGGTGGTGTTTTTTCGCTCAGTTGGATTTGTTTTGATTTGGGTTTTTTCTTGTGGGAGGGAAATAAAAATAGTGCATGTGGTTTTTATTGACAAATTTCATGTTTTTCTTCAGTTCTCTATGGGATTTAGACAAAGCCCCACTTTTTCAATTAATCCATGGAGCTAGTTGCTTGCCTTTCTTCAATGCAAATTCTGATCTGTGTTTGTATGTGCCACAGTCCTGTGGTCATGGTTCTTAATGAGCAGAGCCCACAAAAATAACCAATGATGGGAGCTGGTACTTGGTGCTATGGTTTAGTTAATAGGGTGGTGTTTGGTCAAAGCGTGGACTCAATCATCTTGGAAGTCTTTTGCAATCCTAATGATTCTATGATTCTATGATCCTAAAAATAAGTTAATTTTCCTGAGGAATTAGTTCTGAAGTGAATGGTGTTACTTGTTTTAGTAAATGCCTCTCTCTTCAGGTGCCAGGATAGTCAGATCCTGGTACTGCATCTTTGAGGAGACACCAGGAAATCATGGACAGATTACTTGCACATTATTCTGCTGACCCTATCTGAGTACTGCCATTTAAATCCACCTCCTGTCATCTACCTCTTCTTTTTCTTTGTTCTCAAGTCTATTTCTTACTGTCAAGGAATCTGAAGACTTGGAACTAGAGCCTGAATCATCAGAAAATGGCACACACTGTGTTACTGTCCTTCTCCAGTGTGAGGCTGAATGGCTCTGTGGTTTCGTATATAAAAAGTGTCTTTTGTGAGATTGCCTCTTTGTTTAAACAAAAAGAGAGAAAGGGAGAGAATGAAATATACTATGGAATACTCAAGCAGATGCTTGGCATTATATTAACACATGTATTATGGCGTATCATGTAATGGTACACTGTGGGGAATAGTAATGAATAGTTTGGAGCACAATAATGTGCATTGTTGATGTTTGTTAAAATAAAGATATTCAATTTATAATAAAAGGGATTAAAAGCTTAATTCATGGCTATGTTAATATTTGTCTGTAAGTACACAGATAAATGGTAACGTACCTTATCACATTAAACACCTGCACGTACAAGTTCCCCTGCTGAGATCTCCATGGGATTGTATGTTTTACAGAGCTTAAACTTTCATTTCCCAAAATAATGATATCATTCATTTACAGATATAGATAGGCTCTTCTTACTCAAACTCTATCCTGAAATGAGAATTGTTACTTCAACTACAAAAATGTGGGATTAATTACCACAGTGATTGCCTGCTGCATCATCTGATGGTATTTGTATTTAGAATTTATATATTTTGCAACAATCTGATTGCCTGACAGAAGTGAATTAACACTTTCTAAAATACACTGCTGGTAAAGGTAAACGATACATACAACACAGATGTGATGAGCCAGGCGGTGGTGGCAAACAGATCTCATCTCGACATAGATCTGCCAGTGTCTTCCTTCTATTTCCCACATGGCAGCCTCTGTGAACAACAGAAAAGAATGTGTGTTTGTGAAGAAAATGCATAATTAAGGAGGGTGATTGATGTCTGAACTATTTAATTGTTTAGTTCTGCTGTGCAAGTGTTTACAGGCATACTGGATGCCTGTGTAGTCTCTGTGTATGTACTTGGAAGGATCCAAAAGACCAATATCATCTGAAGGAATCACCATATTCCTCTCCATGAAAAACATAATCCAAAATAAATTGGTGATGATTCAGATTCTCTTTGCTTCCCAACTTTTCTAAAAGTAGGAACAGAAAAAGAAAGCCAGTGCATCGTGCAAGCACCAAACACAATCATAGCTGCTTATGAATTAAGCTTTTTATTTAAAAGTTTGATATGAAAGACATTTTCCATGCACTGCCAGGTTTATGGCTGCATTATATAGTCAGAATTTCCTGGCTAACACACATACAGCAAACCTGCATAAAACTCTCAATTTTGCTGTCTTGTCCCCTACTCAGGCAGGACACAAGGACAACACGTGTCTTCTAATCCTCTCTTCAGTGCCAGTCCTACAGAACCACATTTTCCCTCTTATGCTCTTCTCCCACACATACACTCATTTGGACTTGTCCTACCAGGCATACTATTTAACACATTTTCTATTGACTAACAATTTAATAGCAGCATAGAGTTTTCTAATTGATTGTGCCTTTTATTCACAGTATCACAGTATCAGCAAGGTTGGAAGAGACCCTAAAGATCATCAAGTCCAACCCATAATCTAACAGCCCATCAACTAAATCATGGCACCAAGTGCCTCATCCAGCCTGCTCTTGAACACCTCCAGGGTCAGTGATTCCACCATCTCCCTGGGCAGCCCATTCCAATGGTGGATCTCCCTTTCAGTGAAGAATTTCTTTCTAATATCAAGTCTAAACCTCCCCTGATGGAGCTTGAGACTGTGTCCTCTTGTTCTGTCACCAGCTGCCGGAGAGAAGAGACCGACCCCTGCCTGACTACTCCCTCCTTTCAGGTAGTTACAGACAGCAATAAGGTCACCCCTGAGCCTCCTCTTCTCTGAACAACCCCAGCTCCCTCAGCCGTTCCTCATAGGGCTTGTGCCCCAGCCCCTTCACCATCCTCGTTGCCCTTCCCTGAACACCTTCCAATAACTCAACATCTCCCCTACGCTGAGGGGCACAGACACGGACTCAAGGTGAGGNCCAGGATGCCATTGGCCTTCTTGGCCGCCTGGGCACACTGCTGGCTCATGACAAGTCTCCCACCCACTAGCACTCCCAAGTCTCTCTCTGTCTGCCCACTCTCCAGCCACTCTGACCCCAGCCTATAGCTCTGCATGGGGTTATTGCCACCAAAGCGTAAGACCCGGCACTTGGACTTGTTGAATCTCATCCCATTGGAATCTGCCCATCTCTTCAGTCTGTCCAGATCTCTCTGCAGGGACCTCCTTACCCTCCAACAGATCAACACCTGCTCCGAGCTTGGTGTCATCTGCAAACTTACTAATGAAGGACTCCATCCCGTCATCAAGGTCATCAATGAAGATATTAAACCTCATTTACTTTTTATTCTGCAAATACATTCTCAATGAAAAGAAAGATTTTGTGTTTGAAATATTCTTTTTTAGCATGAAGTTTGATTGTTGGATACTGAAGCACAATGGAGTGATTATGACCCTCTTGGCTGTGTCAGGTGCAGTTGTCTAGTATAGGGCTGCAGTCAGAGTTCTGGTCTCTGTTGTGCTGTGAAAATTAAGCCTCTCCTAGTGTGGGGGGTGTGTGTGTGTGTGTGCCTGTGGCTTGTGCAAAGGAATGACCGCTTTGTGAAACAGAAGAACCAGGGAGTCAATAATTTGAATGTCATCCTGTACCTCCTGAAGTAGCTGTTTGTTTGATGAACACTTTGGATGTGTTCAAATCCATACACTACCAAAGTTCATTTTTCTACAGCTTTGTGTCCCCTGCCCTGCTCCTGGAGACCACGGTGGTGGTTCTCCCCATCCTCCCTTTCTCCTGACTCAGTGATCAGTTGGTAAGGAGACTACCACTGCTGACACTCAGGTCTTGGAACTCATGGGAATTTTCTGTGTATCAGACTTGAAAGTTGATTGACATTTTCCAGGAGGTTAGAAGGAATAAGAGAGGAAAAGGAGGCTCAGCAGCAGTACAGCCACACAAGCAGGAAAGACAAAACTCATGGACTAACTCGGTCCAATAGATCCCCCTGTCATGGCTAGTCATAATTCTCAACCTCTTTATTTTTAACTATCTCATGGAGCACAACATTTTAATGTACTGTAAGAAGAAGTGTTCTTGATAGGTCTCCATTTGTATCTTACATTCATGTCAGCAAAACAAGCTTTAATTTTTTACATTCCTATTCCAGTTCATGCTCTTCTGAGCCTTCTTTCTTCTGGCTATGCCTAGTTACTACAGACCTCCTCATAACACCTTTCTCTGTGAGGTGATGCATTCGGGATCCTGAGTAAACCATAAACTTCTTATCAATAAATAAGAAGCAAGAGACTGATAAATCTAAGTTGGACTCTGAGTCTTGCTACTTCTGCCTTTTCAGAGACATCTGAACTTGTTTGTAGATTCAGACTTTAAAAAGTGCCCGTCACCATGGAACCAATATACTGCAAAAAGACTGATATGCGTTATTTCAGCAGTGGCAGCAGCTCTTTAGATGAAGTGACATGCACAGAGCATCTGACAAAGAAAGGGGTGATTGTGAGCTGTGAACCTGGGGCGAGCTGTACTCTGTGCACTATTAAGAGAGCTGGTGGGCAGTGAGGCAAGACAGCACAGACTGGCAGGCTGCTGAGACACTGGATCACCCTCATGGAAAAGAGGTGTATTCGGGCTTTCTGTGGCTGCTGCAGGGTCTTGGCTGCTGGCACCTCCTCCAAGGGGTTCTCGTCACCAGCAGAGCAGTAAAGAAATGTGTCACGTCACACAGTAATTTGGGATGATAAAACAGTATCTCTTAGAGGCAACACTCTGACAAGACAAAAATTTTCCCTGAACTATGACGCAGAAAGTTTTGAACTCTGTGAAGTACTTCTTTGATTTTCTTGCTCCTGCATGCATGCTGCAAGCATGCAGATACACTATTAACACAAAACCTTTTTATCTAACTAAGGAAACAGTGCTGAAAACACTTGATTTAAAAAACATGAGTATTTATTCCTTTTTCTTATGTATTATGGAGATGAGACTAATAAAATATCTTTTTTACATATTAAACAGCCTTAATAACCTACACACAAATGAAATAAAAGTTGATGATTTTTTCCAATAGTTATATCTTCACACAACTTTATTTTTTTGAAATAATAAAGCATGCACATTTATTTTAATTTTTAGCTCCATTCCTTTGGATTTAAAAGTTTCCATTTTTAAAATTTATATTCCCAAATTTTAATTTGAAATTTTTAATTAGAATGTCTATTATTTATATGCAATAAATTGAGGAAATTATGCTGGAGACATTTTCAAATCATATTCTTCTATTAAGAAAGATGCATGTTTCTGAGTGTTAAAAAAACTGTTAAAATGCTCCTTATTCACACTAGCTTTTTAGATCTTTGTATGTATATTTTTGAGATAACTACTGTTGTTTGGAGGAAGATCAGTTTCTTTCTCCCTCCCCCTCCCCATTTTTTTTCTGCAGAATGACTTTCTTTTTAGACATGGGGGCTTTTGTTATGTTAATCAGTCAGGGAACATTTCCAATTCAATTTTACCTGAGCGCTGGTCAGCTAGAGTTTCCATTGTTTGATGTCCCTTGAGTTTTCCCTTGTCTTTTAAACTGTAATTTAGTTGGAGCTGCTGTCAATTTACTCTGTCCATTACATTTGCAGTGATATTCCAGACATTGTCTTCTATTCAGTCCTAGAGAAGTTTTCTGACCTAAACAAAGTGTGCAGGGTAAAATCCTATAGAAACTGGAAGTGCGAGTGGTCACCTATGTGCAATGCATGCATACAAATGAAATTGTTGCTACCTACCAAGATTATTGCTCTTTTATTTTTAATCTAACAGATCCTTACATCCAAGAGAGATATTAAATGATAATTAATTAGGATTTTCAATGAAGTGGACGTGTCCTATACAAATAGGCAGCCAGCCTTCTCTCCTTTGCCATGCCTCTGTAGTAAGGGGATTTTAAACCCTACTACCTTTTAACTCCACAGAACAGACTTTAACATTGAGGTGGATTTTTTTATCATAATTGCCAGCTGTCATGGAGTTCAACAAATAGCGCAATTTTCTTGCCCTTAGTCCATATCAGCAAGTTCCTAAGGCTTCAGTGTGCCGGGTGAGAAATTGTTGCTTTGAGTAGTTGCTTTCAGTAGGACAAGAAGGCAAAAAGCCCCAGAAAGAGGGTGTTAGAGCCAATTTTAACCATTGAGCTACCTTGACTGAGGGTGATACCAATATCTGTGATAGCAGAAAAGCAAAGTATTGCCTGCCTGAGCTTCCATGTGCACCTCCGAGAGCTGTTACCTAGGACTGGAGAGCTCAAAGGCAAAACATCGGAATGCTGTGTCCTTTCCTGCAGTTAAATGGCAAATGGCAGAGAATAAAACTTTCAGTCCATGGAAGAAGAGAGTGTAAGGACTTTGAGAAAGTTGAGAAAGATGGAAACAGGTGGAAGTACGTCATACATGTCCATACATGTCTGTGGTTCTACAGTCATTACAAAGAAGCTGAATTGTCTTTGCTACAAAGCTTCCCATGCTGCCCAAGTTAGTTCTTGGAGCACCCTGCTTTGCTGGCATTGGACTCTCAGGCCTTGGGTAGGGAACAGGTGCTGTATTGGCAGCGGAATACTTTGGGGCATGTTCCCTAGGGCCTTGAGGTCTAGGATACATGTGATGTAGAGGGACAAACCCCACTGTAGCAGAGTGCTCTGGGAAGCTCTGCAAGGACTTAACAAAGGGGTTTCTATCCTTCTGAGTCCAGTCAATCTGGGGGACAATCAATCCATTGCCAAAAGGCCACAGATCCACATTCACTAGGAACAGAAATCTCCCATTTCAAACAACAGCATTATGGCCTGACCCTGCAATGCCTACTCAGATGCAAGTCCTCCTGTGTTGAAATTGCATCTAAAGGTATAGTAGACTTGATTCTTGGAGCCAAGGGAGGTTGCATTCATCGGCATTGACTCCGAAACAAAGAGAGCGAGTCAGTTTCAGAAATGGCTCTGTTTCAAGATATTTGCTCAGAATCTCTGCTTTTTCCATTTGGTTTTATATGTACAGGGCTTTTCCCCCTGAGAATAGGCTTTGGGAATGTCTTTGGAACAGCCAAATAATTAAGCTGTCAATTTATTAATTTGCCACTATTGTGAAGCTCAAAAATAGGAAGTGATCAATAGTTAATGACAGAGAGGATAGAAGAGCAGGACCTGCCTGACTCTGCCCACAGGCTTGACAAGGTGAATGTTCTGACAGTATGCAAACACTTGTACAGCCCTAACCTTCATCAGCATTGCTTGTTGTAATTAACATGGGTCTTTCCCAGCATTTACCTTCCGTCATTCACAAACAATTCTCATATTGTTTTCCATTATAAATTGTATTTGGTACCCAGAATTTGAAAGGAATTTGAAAGAGCTGAGTTATGGATTTCTTTTTCTGACCTGTTAGGTTGGTTTTGTTTTTCCTCTTAATTATGATGGGAAATGGTCTATGTGCTCGGTTTAATTGCATTCAGTCCCACTGATACACTCATGTTCTGTACATGCTGCATGTTTCAGCCATGTGTATGGATTTGCATTTCATTATATGTACAGTCAATGAACTTGCTTTAAAAGCCACGGCAAAATAAGAAAGCAATTTCTGTAGACTGTGATTCTCTGTGTAGGACAGCTAATGTATTGCAATGCAGAAGCTGAGCAATGGATCTCAAGGATATCCTTCAGCCAAGATGAACTGGAAGGTTCCCAGCATCCATAGCCTTTGCTCAGCGAGTCTGTGAGCTCAGGTAACTCAACCATGCCTCAGTGTTACTGGCCTCTGCAACTACAAAAGACAGGTGCATAACCAGGCCTAACCTTGTTTGATGGGAATTTTGTGATTGACTTTGGCTAATTCAGGGTTTAGCAGTTATGTTTAAGAGAAGATCAGATCCCAATGGTCTCTGATGTTTACTGTCTAAGGCCAGCACTGGTTATTGCCTGTGCTTAAAGTATCCTTGAAAATCATTTATTTTTCTGCTGGTTGCATTAAAAAAATAAAGGCTATTTTCTTACAGGGAACAGTTAATTATGTGTGGAAAGTAATTGGTTCCATATCAAAGAAATTATTATTATTTATTTCTATTTCACCATCTATCTGGGCTATAAAGTGGAGCAATAATTTTATACCCTTACAGTGCTTGATAGAAATAGATGTTGGATGTATGTGGGTTTCGGGCAATACAATTTAAAAGTATTTTTTCTGAGAGTTTTTCTGTTGCTTACAAAAACATCAAGAAAGGTGTTTATCTTTCAAAGCTGACAGTACCAACAAAATTTGCTCAGCAAGGCAAGGACTGCTACAAAATACTTAAGTATAACAAAAATAATTACAATTAAACCAGCTTAAGATTATCTCTTAAATAACACTGACTTTTTTAGCTAGGTGAACTGAGAAGTATTATCAGTGCTACCTATGTACCAAATTCTAAATAAGGGGAAATAATACATCAGAAAGGCCCTGAATGTTGTTAACTGTGTAACATGACTGTAAAGACATTTGTATGGGTTATATTGATGGGGTGGCCTATTCAAAAATATCAGCAGAGGAAAGCCACATTTTAGGTTAGTACAGTTAGACTTTCTGGGGAAAAAGTAATCTCTGCTAAAACTGAAGATTTAGTGCACCTTGCTGATTTTTTTCAGAATTACTTTTTTTCCTTTTTTAATAACATTTCAAGTTACATTTCAGAATAAAGATTATTTAAAACCAGAAAATCTGTTGAAGTGAATTTTCCCTTCAACATTATGTTTGCTAAATTTGACCTGAATTGGTGACTGTTTCAGCAACGACATCTGCTCTGCTGTCTTTGTAATTAACTACATAAGCTCCTGCCATGCCTCTGTACCAACTTTCCCTGGACACACACTGAGTTCAGATCATAAGCTGGGAAGAATCAGCTGTGGCAGCACCAGAGAAATGGAGGACAGGCCGTGATATAGGACAGCAATGAAGCCACTCCTCTTAAATTCCATACTGGCTAGGCACTGATGGCTGTTCAAGGAGATTAATAGCTGACTTTGCTCTTATGTTCTTCTTGTCCTCTTCTACAGCTGATTCTTCATCCTGCCAACAGGTCTTGCTTCATCATTTATATAATTATCACATTTTAATTAGGGTCATTTCTCTCCTTCTAGCCTTGCTGAAGTGGTATTTTCCAAAAATTGCTATTTTTAATATTTCTTCTAACCTTCATCTCAGCATTCCTTGTCATTGCCAATAATGAAGCAAAGCTGGATTTAACTGCAGTGACATTTCTAGGTGCATCCCAGAGTCCTGGTTCCTTAAGCATATAAGACAGCATATGAATATGCTGGACAGTCTGTCCTTTGACTGTGTGCCAGGCTTGTATTTGGTGGAGAATACAGTGTTTAAAGAAAAGGGAAAATGTGTCCAGTTGTGTTTTGGGATCCCTTAGAACAGGAATTGGTCAATTTGGCAGCGTTGGGATTGAGACCCTCTGAAATCACAGCTGCCCACAAGATATTGAGGCCTTGTGTGTATGGTGCTGTTAATCAGAGGATCCAGGAAAGAAAGACAGACTATGTACAATCTGTACAAGGGCCAAAATGGTGAGGAAGCTCCTTTGTTGCAAATTCATCTGGTTTTATAGTGCAAGGATTGTTTAGGTTAACATAGCCAATAGACAAAACGAAAAGCGGTCACATGCCATTGTCTCAGAGCTACAAGAAAGTCACAAGATGATGTTTACATATTTAAGGCATTATATCATAGTCTGGACACACTGTAATACAGCCTACTGCTACAGGAAAATCTGTATTCATCAAGCAGTGGATCACAGCACTAAAGAGTACTGAGATTCATTTAGGCCCATAAAGTCTTGCATTCTTTAATTCACATTTAGGGACAGCCATCAGGTGTCATTTCAGGACATCCTTAGATGTGTTATTGCAGTTGTTTTGGTATCCAATGTTTAGTTTTCAAAAAATGAAAATATTCTGGAAATCATCTGGTTTATATCATCATTGCATGGGACTTTTTAGTCTCACTGTCTTGACTGAATCAACACAAGAGTCCATCCTGTATGATTTTTTTTTGTCACTTGACAAGAGTTTGGAAAACCTGATTCCTGTTTAGTAGACCAAACAAAATGTACAAAACAGCTGAATTTCTTCCTAGTGCACATCTAAATGTACTCTCTATCAGAAAATAGCAGTTATTGAATGCATCACATACAATGACATCAGGGAGAAAAATGTTCCTCACACTGCCCAATGGAACATGCTAAACACCTGTTTCATATCATGAAAGCATTTATAATTATTACTAAAAAAGTGAAAGCTGAAATGTCATCATTAAATCTGCTCCTGCCATTCATGTCTTTGCCAGAAAAAATCCCTGGGGGATGTGAAGGGGAAAAAATAAAACATATTGAAAACACATTCATTCATTTTCCTGTATCTTAAATCATGAAGCCACAGAGACAAGCAAATATTGATACTGCATGTAGTCTTGGATAGTTACTTCCATTACTGTACATTGGCAAATAATCATTAAATACCCTTTCTTTACCCCTGGAAGATGATAAGGGAGTGATATTTTCAAACCATCTCACATTGCTGTATTACCTGTCTTGGACTCTACTCCTTGTAAAAAAGCATACATCTTGTGCTTTTTTAATTGTTTCTATGACAGTAAGTGGCTTTGAAGCAGTAAACCTCTTTTGTTATGTAGGGTTCCTGAATGGCCCTTATAGTAAATATCCCCATTTGCCTGTAACTAGATGGAATTTGTGAATCGGGCTTTCTTCTTGCAGCCTGGACAAGGGAAGCCACATAGGAAATCCATGCTTTGTTATTGCATTTCATTAAATTTTGGTTTGAGTGAAAATACCACTGGAAATTCAAAACTGGAAAAGAAAAAGTGACATAAGTGGCTCTGAGACATCTGTAGGTAGCAATGAAGCAGGAACAGACATGCAGCCCTGCGGGCCATCTGGAACCTCTGCCCGCATTAAAATAGTAAGTTATGGTCTGAGATGCTTTATTTGAATACAAAGCCTGGTACAACTGCACTGAATGTACAGAAGTTATTTTTAATTAGGGCATATAATCTTATTCCCAGTTCAGAGAGAACTAACACTGCATTGGATGTAAAATATCTTTCAAAAACTTACTCTGGTTATCCAAAGCCTTCCACGGGAATTGTCTTCTTTTCCTAGAATGGGCCATGACCCCAAGACTTCCTATTCTCAATACATTCTAAGTGGGCAGAAGGAGGATGCTTAAGCACAAGCCACATTTTTATGAGTTGGGAATATAGTACTTCTCTCCCAAAGAGTAACAAAACATCTCATCATTTCTGTTACTGACTGGCAAACTTACTTTTTTCACAGAGAGTGATTTCCCATTGGAATCGGCTGCCCGGGGAGGTGATGGAGTTATCGTCCCTGGATGTGTTTAAGGAGAGGTTGGATAGTGTACTTAGTGACATGATTTAGATGGTTTAGATGATGGGTTGGTGTTAGTTAGGTTGTTAAGTTAGGTAAAAGGTTGGACTTGATCTCTATGGTCTTTTCCAACCTTGTAAATTCTGTGTAATTCTGTGTAATATATTTTGTTCCTATTATTTCTGTGAAGAACGTAATGCATAGAATATATTTCTGTATCCCTATATTAAGGGAGTGCTGAAATACTCTAACAGCGAAAACACACGTCGTACCTTGATAGTTATCAGTTGGCTAAATAACAAATTGGAATAAGGAGATGATACACAACTATAAAGGATGTGAATTTGACATGACTAGGGAGTCAACAAAAAATTTCCAAATGGGTGATGGCAAGTCACCCATGGGTGATGTTCTAGCAAATGCCAAGAAATACCAGTGAGAGACTTGGAAGAGAGCTTCAGAGTGGTGTCTGTGACTGGGTTTTTAAATCTAATTTGACATGGGAAACAGAAAAATAGTAGGCATGCGGCAGAAAGGCTAGTGACGCAATGGACAGAGATGAGTTTTGAGAGGATTTTGAGTGATAGTTTTTGAGTTAATTTGGTTGTTTGCTTTTTTTCATTATTTATGTTTACACTATTTTATGAGTTTCTGATTCATCTTCCTATAGTTTTCAGTGGTAGAAACCTTGTTTTGATACTGGGCTCTCTGTACCTACATGCTTGTGTAACTAGGACTGTTTGTTGATAATCCAAATTGACCTCCTAAATTCTCCACTGAATTCTAAAACTCTTTCCTATTCTGCTGTTTAACTGAGAAAAAATAGCAAAGGTCATGTATGCAACTGCTATCTTCTTTCTAGAGCAGGTGGTCACCATTTTTTTTTCCCTTAGAGCAGTCTTGCCATGATGAAATAGAAGAGAAAAAAGTGACAAGTCTTATGACCACCAAGGAAAGCATATTAAGAGATAAATTCTCTCCTGTCATTGTCCTTCTGTAGTATTCGAAAGCTTCACTGCTGGCTTATCTACCTTGGGGCAGGGTCTCATTAACACCAAGGCAGTACAGGGGCAGGTACAGACAGCCACATGCCAGTGTACTTGTGCCAGTTCAAAGTTGTGCAGAAATTTTAATAGCATTGGTAGGACCAGCATGGCTATGCAGCCTCTAGTCTGGTCTGTGACCTTATATTGCTGACATGAAGGAGTTACATTTTATTTTGTCTGGGGACCATGGACTTGAAACCATCATCCTTCCGACTCCATGTAATGCACTGTGGTTCCTATAGCAGAGCAGACTTCTAGTATGTGATTTGGATACTTCTTGAATAAGATTAAACTGGAAGATGCATTCTGGGAGTCATCTAATACACTCCAAACACTAATGGACATGTTGCCTCCGGGAGCACAACAGACCCAGTTTGAAATAAAAACACCTGAAGAGCGCAGACTTCAGGTCCCCTGCATCAGCTGCTTGCCCTAACATATCTTCGCCTGCTGGGCCCCTACTTGCTCAATAATCACAGCTTATATGATCAGCAGGACAAGGAGCAACACACGGCTTATTTCTGTAAAGGTGTCACTCTCACAGTATATTTACTAAAGTGGCACCTTAACTGCGCAAACACACTGCAGTTCAGTTGCCTATTGTGTTTTCTATAGCTGTGTTCAGTACACAATAGATGAGCATTTTATGGTTACATGCATATGTGTATATGTCTCTATGTATATATACAAACATACACAAACCTGCTGTTTGGATGTTTTATAACATAAGATAATGTACCAAATTTTTAATCGCAGCATCCCTTTGTCATAATGCAAAACAAATTGGAGGCCAGAGCTGTTACAATAAAACATCCATCCTAGAGCTTTTTAGAGGAACCTGTTTAAAAAGGTTAAAGTACGTAATTATCACAACCCTAATTTACAACTACTTGGCAATAAGAGTTGCTTTTCAATGAGCCATTTATTCATGATCTGCTGCTTCACACTGCAGGATTCTTCTTGACTAGGTTAGAAAATGTAATTAATAAATGATAGGATTATTTATGGTTCACGGTGCCAGATTGGGAAATACAATGATGTACAGAACGAGCTAAAAATTATTCTTACAAGCAGCATCTTGGTTTTTAATCCATGAATTGCATTGTCACATTACTTGATATGGTGTGATGAACTCCTGATGGTATTCACAGGATGTTATTTTGTTTGTCATCCTAGCTGCTCTGAGTGACAATAAAAATGGACATGCTCCTTTGAGAACAGATTCAATGAACACTGGCATGCTAATCTAGTTGAGGTAGGGTGGCATTTGTGGTTTTGCTTAGTTTGACTGTATTAGTGATTATCTCAAAGCTGGAAGATGGTTATATTTCATAAAGTGATCCTCTTCAAGAACTTATTCTAGTAATGTTAGTTAAGGAAACACACCTGCTAAATACAGATGAGGTTTCTCAGTTTCAAGAAACAAAACTATGGTAAAATAGACTGATGTCAGCTCTAATGTCTTTATTCATGGGCAAAGTGCCTGGTGATGTGTGAGCGAAGTCAAAATTTTGCTATGACCTCCAAAACCTGTAGGATCCTGGTTCAAGAGGAAAAGCTTCCCAAGTAATAACATTTTATTTAATTATTTTTATTAAACATTGCTTGGATAAGAAGCGTTCACAATAAGAAAAATATTTTATAAGCTCACTTATACACAATCCTATAGAAACCCAGCATAAAATCTAAATCTGAGGGACACTAGCTGTTTGCCGTATGTTCTACTGAAAACATACTGGAGCTAATCAGTGAAAATCTAGACTTTAGCTCTAAGTTGAAATGTACAGTAGATCAATTCAGTTTTCCATTTATTCTCAGCTCAAATTCCTTTTCAAATGATTTCTTACAGAAATTAGGACTGCCAACTCTAAAATAGATGTGCATGTAGTTGATACTTCCAGAAGCGATCTACTAAGAGAATTAAAAAAATGCCTTTAGGTTTTGATGATGACTCGAATCCCATGGTTTAGAATTTCAAATGACAAACAACACTGGATATGTGAATAATGGATGAAACCCAGGGGATTTACAGATCATAGAAAGGTTGAGGTTGGAGGGCATCTCTGGAGGTTTTTCAGTCCAAGCCCCCTTCTCAGGTAGGGTAAGCTACAGGAGGTTGCCCAGGGCCACTTCCAGATTGGTTTTGTGCTTCTCCAAAGATGGATATTCCTCAACCTCACTGGACAATCTCTACCAGGACTAATTAACACAGATTTAAGTGTTGCGAGAACATTTCACTTTAAATGTGTGTAAGGTTATGCTCTCCTATGTCTGCATTTGCATACAGGTCCATATGTAAAATAATACTAGGATCTGATTTTTGTTCTTAGAGTGATAGCAATTTATTACAACATTACTGAGTTATAATTTTAAGCACTAATTTAGGCTCAGGTACTGTTTATTCTGTTGGAAGCAATGGTGTGTGCATTCAAGTGTCGTCTGATTTTATTTTAAATTAAAAGTACAATTTGAAATGCAAAATGAGTGCTTGAATTTATGCACAAATATATAATAGAAAATGTAAAAATTAGAAAGTTTTCAAAAATGAAGGTTAAATAACAAAACTTGATAAAATGGAGAAAATATCTTCTTTCTTTTTTTTTTTTTTTAAGATCTAAAAATTTTGAAAAATGGATACACAGGATATTTTCTCCAGTTTCCTCAAGGGGTTATTCTCTTTATTTATTGTCTTTTCTATGTACCAAGCATGCAGATGAATGGGCAAAAAAGCTCTACTTTTGCAACTACTGCTCTTTGAGTCTGCAGGCTATTTGAACTTTGTCATGGTATGTTCTCTTTTGTCCCAAGATTCTTGTGTTTTTTGTAGTCTGTGAGGATACCCACTTCTCTGTGACACAGGATATTTATGGAGAATGAGTTGTTTTTCAGTCTTCAATGTCTGCAAGGAATCTGTCTGATTCCAGGCATAGCTCAAAAAGTAAAAAGTGTTAATACATTCTCCAGCCCCCATAACTTTATTTCTGTGTGTGTATGAACAAGAATCTTTGAGATAAGTTCATCTCATTTAAAGCCCCAGGCAGTACAAGCAATAAAAAGTTGCTTCTCTCAGAAGCCACCCCTGTAGCCCCTCTGCTACCAAAACCCAGTCACACAACCCCAACACATTACAAAAGAGGAAAGCTGGGATTATTTTTTCCTTGCAAGCATTTGGGATAGGAGGAGAGCTAATGTTCCAAAACACAGAAAAAGCATGTGACGGAAAGGGTCTCCTCTACTTTTCAAAAAAAAAAAGAGATTAAATGCTTCCCTTTCTTCAGATATATTCTATTTCTTGCTGCATTTTATAAAGATGAAGATCCCACACAAAGTGCGAAGATATTTGGTTATATAAATTTTCAAATTAATATGCTTGAGCTGAGCTTTGTTTGACTGACTTTCAGCTAACACCTTGTCTGGGAAGAACAGGTATTTTTCCTGTTAGGTTAAATGCATGATTAAATTCAAATTTTTTTTTTTTTTTTTTTTTTTTTTGCTATTTCTTGGTGATTAACAGTGGATCAGAAACTTCAGACTTTCAAAAATTTCTCCCTCAGTATTGTATTATCTTCTTTTTACATGTCCCTTTCTTCCAAGTTTTTAAATCATTCTGCTTCATTCACCCATAAAGTAAAATCCCTTTATGTGCAGTTACAGGAGTCCCTTAATCCTTACCTTGCTTCCAGCATTTACAAAAACACCTGATGAACTTTTTTCATTGTGACCCTATTTCCACCAGCATATTTTTCCTTTTGACTCCATTTCTTATTTCTAATTTAGTTTGCCTCACATCATCTTGCCTAGTCCCCTGTGTGGCTGCATGAGAAAGAGGTAGTCTAATGTTATTTTTAGTGTTGAATGAATAGTCTTCTATTTTTAATCAGACACTTTCCATGTTCCATTTCAGGAGTGGGCTAATACACCCTCTCGTAAATACATGAATTCCTCCTCTCTCATCCCTGTACACACACACACATGCATAAGGGTCAGTTTAGGCAAGTCATGTGGCCCCAAAATTTCAAAAGATGTTAGATGATGTAAACTAGTGTATTCTTTGGAAATTGCAGGGCATTCGTCCTTTAGTGCATTGGTGCAGTGATCAAAATTACTAGTGACCTCTGAAAATTAGGCCAAAAGATGCCATTTTTGAAGTCACAAGGGAGAATGAAAGTGCTTTGCTCCAGCATGGACTTTGGGAGATGACAAACCTGTTGGGCTCTGATTGTTATTTCCACAACCACAGTAAAGGGTGGTTTAGGGCAAAGCAAATAAATGAGTACAAGCACCGCTACCTCCTGTACAGAAGGCGGTTGAAAAGGCACTTTAAGTCATTCCTCATTACGCATGCCCATACGCTGGAAGCTAGTGTGTGCATTGGTGAAGGGCAACCTTGCCTCCTATGGCTGCACTGCGGGCAGAAGTGTTGCTTACAAGGTGGTGTAAACTTGAGGTTTCATGAAACAGCTTATGATATGATTTTCAATCTTGCTGGATGATTAAGGCTATTTTTCCAGTCCTCAGTAACCCAGCTCTTCTCTGCTTTCCTTTCCTTGACATTATGTAGTTCAGCTTCTTTTGATCTTGAGTATAGTCTTTTCTACGGCTATTGTATCAGCTGCGAATCTTTTATTCCTCCTAGGAGTATGTTGTGGCACATCATCTGCAGAGGACTCTGTCTCTAGAGAGGTTCCATAAACCTATGTTGCTATGCATATGCACAATCCCTGCCTGACAGCAGTGTGCCATCTCTCAGCCACATGGCATGGTAGATAATAGGACTTTGCTTCACAACCTGCGTGAGTGACAGAAGTTCAGCAGAATGAATTGACTGTGCTCTTGTGAGCAATCTCACCATCCCAAATAGACTTGCAGTACCATGACATGATATATTGTCTCCGACTCTCCCACTCTTTCTCATCTAATCATCCGTAGAATGAGGACACACAATAGTGTTTTTGTGTATCATTTGGGATCAGCAACCAAGTCACCTGTGAATTATACAGGTCAACAGAAATGTAGGTTAAGATTTGGTCCACATGCATTCTTCCTGTGTTATCAGAGATTACAGACAAAACAAACATAGGAATACACCATTGCCATTTATTAAATGTTATTAACATTCTTTTATTGTGGGGAGGATGAGAAGGGGAGGGTGTGTACCTCTGAATGGAAAGTTGATTTACTCTGCTCCCAAGTCATCAGAGAGGCCATTTTAATTGTACAAAATGTACAAACATGTTGCTGTATAAAACTGTGACACCAAGTCAAACCAAGTCCTGGTGCTTTCAGGCATAAGGAATGTTTGATATCAGCGGAAAACTGAGATTTTATCCTTAGTAATGCTCCCAAATGTTTTAAGTGGACTTCTGGAGTGCTCAAACATGAACACAGATCCTATTCTGTCTTTGTCTCAAATTTATCCCTTTTCCATCATTTGCCCACTGCATTTTCTTCTACTCTTCTGAGTAACCTGTGTTACCCAGTTCCAGGCAGCACAAATCCTGCTTTCAGCAGTCTGTTTACAAGTTGCAGTTGCAGTCTGTCTATGTATCCAATTCCCAATAGCCCTTTACCTAAGTGCTGCCTATTTTTCAGAATGTTTTCCTTGTTTATAGCAGATTCTTTTATGTAATGATTAAGTTTTCTGCAAGGTGTCATCATGGGTCAGAACTGAGAAAACACACGGTTATAGCGTAGTTCAATATTTTCTGATTTTGTTCAGCATATAAAATAAGGCAGAAAATGCAATTCTAGGAAGAAAAAAAATTAGAAGCATTAATATGTAAAAATGACCCAAGAAATGGCTTATGGGTTGGAAATATTTTTCTTCCTCCAACTGTGTTGTTTAAGCTAATAGATTATATTACCTCTCCCTACAAATCCTGCCATTTGAAGTGCTTATAGATGAGTGAGAGTTAGAAACAAGTAAGAAGGAACGAAGGTATTTTGAAGCAATGAAGGCATACTAGCTGTAAATGCAACCTGCTGAGACAGATAATTAGATTGTATACCAGCAAGATACAAAGCATCTTTGAAAGAAGTGATGATGAGAATACAGGCACCGAAGGCATAGCAAAAATGAATGTGATCATTCAAACACAACCATTAAGGCTGGAGAAAAGTCAGAATGGAAAATTGCTATTGGATATTTAAAACTGGGGAGGGAAACAGCTGGTGTTAACAAATACAGAAAAATACTAATAACAGAAGAAAGTAAATTAAAGAAATTCTATTCAAAACAGGGATCATCTCGGATCTGTTTCTTACAATATCAGATTCTGCTTTGTTAAGAAAAGGAGTGATGTAGTGTGGTAGGTTTGGCTTTTTCTTTTCTAATTTCTCTAAAAAATTATCAAACATATTACATAATACAGAAAGATATTACTCATTTTCACTTAATCTCATTGTGTATTATTTCACTGTTTATGGTGTTCTGTATATGTTTTCAATATTCTTGAGCATTTTCAATACAGTTTTCAAGTGCGAAGAGAATGGACTTCGCATAAGCCTCTTAGTTTGCATCTACCATTCTAGATTTTCAAAGATGCTGGAATCTACTTTCTTTATTAAAGGAAATAAATAAAACAATTCTTTATTAGATTCTGACACATACAGGCAGTGCTTCTCTACAGGAATTGTTTATGGAAAGACTCTCAGGGAAGTTTGTTGAAACCATCATAAATGGATGTTGTAAACTTATCTTTTATTTAGCCAAAAAATCTCCCATTTGAATTCCTGCTCAAGCACAAGGAAGAAGCAGTCTCACTAGTTTGAAATTAATTTTAATAACTTTAACTCGTCTACCTCTATGTACATCTTTCAAAATAGTTTTTAGACTCTATTAATACATATTGAGAGACTTGTCATAAATATTCTACTGATTATTATTACTATGAACAATCTGTTCATTGCATTACTGGTATTTGAAATGGAAAGACCAATTAGACCTGTTAAACCATCTTTTTGTCAGTAAGTTGATTGGGAATTACTGAAGCGTAGAAATTCTAAGTGGCTTTTCATGTGAATGCCAAGCTAAAATGGATATTCAGACATGCATTAAGCATTTTTACCTGGCTCTGCATTCTTCACTTAAAGATCTACATGTTAATTTGCAGAAGTGCAATATAAATATGGGTCAGGCTTCTGTGCATCCTCTTTGCAGTATTTGTACACATGTAAAGGATGAATAGCAAAATTGTAGGCCAAACGTTGTGAGTAAGTACTAGCAGTAGAGTTAACATGGATTACTTAGACATAATACTTAAAGAGTGATACATCTGGTAGGTATTGTAAAACTGACTCAAGGATTTGACTACGACAGTCAGAGACAAAAATTGCTTTATTTTTATTATTTGAATGCATGTAACAGAGGGGTTTTTTTTAAAGATTAAAATAGCATTTCTTATGCTATGCTTCATTCCAGCAAATAGCTTACCCAAGCACATAGGTGTTCTGAAAATGGTAGTTGGTGAAAGATAACCACGTGAATTACACATGGGAATGAAACTAGAAGTGAACAGCAAACAGGATATTTAAAAAAGAATGTTTCTTTTACTTTATGACATAATCTAGTAAATAGGTAGTTGATAATCATAATTATTTTGTAAAGAAAAATACAGAGATGACTAAAAAACTATAAAAATTACCTTTTTTTTTGAATTTGGTGTTCTTTGGAGATCAAATGTCTCCTTTGAGATGGCAGAAAGTACAGGAGAGGTGCCTGGAAAGATTCTTGCTGCAGAGCTTTGCCATCTCCCCAGCCTGCGCTTCCTACATATGAGACTGGGAGACAAATTGCTAGAAGGCCTGTCCCACTACTTGTGTTATCAATTTACTTTTCATTAAAACTCACTAAAATGCATAATCTTATTCTGAATCAAAATAAAAACACATTTCCCTAACAAAATCTGTCAGTCAGTTGGAATTATGTCTTCCTGGGCAATCCTTTAAAAATGAAATTATACTGAAACATAAGTTCACTTGCATAGCCTCTCTCAGTAACTCACTTATCAAGCTTCTCTATGCCAATCTGGGGAAGGTAATATTGTAGTGTCGAGTATGAGACACATCAGCAGGAACTGAAGCTCAGGTCAGCAACACATTTACTTGCTACTTTAACAAAGTTCAGAGACAATTTGTCATTGTCACTAATGTACTTTTCTTCTCTTTGTGGGGCATAAAATGAATTTCTCTGGTCCTTGGATTATTCAGAGGTGATTTGCCAGAGAGCTTCTCCTCCATGTGGGAAGAGCCAGTCCTCTTGCTTCAGGTAAATAAAAAGAATATCATGTACTAAGCTAAGTGACTGGACCAAGAGTTATAGAAAAGAAATAAATTAATTTCCTTCTCTTGTACTCCTAAGGGACTTTGAAGTTTCCTATGTAGGCATATAGGACATCTCAAAGGAGAACAAGTGTAATACTGACCACCTAGCTATCACTGAGACTTTCTGGTGGTTTCAGGAAGGAATACTATCTAGTAAAACATATTCTTCTCCCAGTGTCATCCCTGGCCAAAAGCCTTAGGGACTACTTAGGCTTTCAGGATGCCCCAAATACTGCAGACCTCAATCCCTATGAAGGCAATGGGGAAGGTAAGATGTTGAGTCTGGGATCCTTACAGGTAATACCCTACCAGCAGACTCAGGAAACCCTGGAGTTGGACTGCATGAAGTTAATCCACTTACCTGCTCTTAGCAGCCTCAGACAGTGAGAAGGAGAGCCAGAAGCTTTTCCCAGACCTAGAACTTTAAAGTAAAAATGAAGACATCACATTACTCAAAAGTATTAGAACTACCTCAGCATAGTGTATGTGAACAAGCACAGATCATTGTTAATACACCCAAAAGGAAAGGATGTTTACTCATTTGAAAAGCAAAGGCATCTCATCCATTTCGACTGCAGTTTCACACAGGCAACTGTCACTGGGGCCACAGTCTAGCACCTGTGGCTGGGAAGAATCTGAAAGCCTTTGTGCTCCTCTGTGCTGCCGTTCCCTGAGTATCAGGCCCTGCTTGCTTATTCTAGGTGTGAAATCAGGGGAGACTTTCTAGCAAACTGTGCTGGAGTTAACTGTCATTTGGGTCTGGATTTGGTATAGAAAGGTGTAGATAGCTTGAGGCAGCAACCAACTCAGGCTCTCCAGTTAAATCTGCCTGAATGCCTCAGCTGGAGACTTTCAGCTCCCCGTATTGCTACAAGTATGCCTGCATTCCAGCCTGTGTTTTCTGTTTTGGGTTTTGTTTTTTTTCTTCCATAAGCAAATCTCCATTAATTTTTGGCTTATTTCAGTTGCCAAAAAAAACCCCAACAAAACAAACTAACAACTCCCAAATAAAATAAAAATAATAAGACATTTTATATGTCAAATCCTTGACAAATTCCTAGTACCTTTCATATATAAGTGAAGATTGAACAGATTTTTATATATATTTACAATGTACATATATAACACAGAACTATCATGACATGAAATACCATTTTCTGATGGAGCACAATCAGTCTGGCCAAGAAATTCTTACACAAATCTGTGATTTAACTAAGTTTTTGAGATACACTGGATGAAAATTTGTGAAGTAGATATTTGTAAGATACTCTTAAGCTCTGCTCATGAACAGAGATGTTAGGAGGGTTGTCTTGGGGAAATTTTAGACAGTCTATTTGCAATAGTATAGGGAGAGAAAGCAAATTCAGCCTTAATCTTAGCAGTAATAGAGCTGTACATGAACACATTTTATTATATATGGCTTCATAAGCTCTGCAGGTTAGAATTTAGAACATGAGCCTCTCTTTCTTCTCTCTGACTTTCGGGGAGAGGAAAAATTTCACAAATTAAACTAATATGGTCAGCTAAAATCTTCTGTAAGTGAAAACTTTCTATTTCACCAAGAACTGAATTCCAGTCTTACCCTGGGTACGTAAAATATTTATCTGGATTCAGGCCAACATTTCTGTGTCTTTAGTGTAAATAAGACATCTCTATGGCAAGTCTGAAGTCAGACAGCTCTATACAAAATGGCAGTAGCATTAATTAAGCATATACTTTTCTAACCCTTTGGGATTCTGTGCCTATTAATCACATGTCACGTGGTTCCTATTTTGTTGGGATTCACCAGAGAAGTCCTATCCCCACTTCTACTTTGGCTGCAGAGTCAAATATTTAAAAGTTAGTGGAGCTGAAGAAGAGTATAGGAAGTCGCCGAATAACTCAGTTCCCTTTATCAGGCCTAGTTTTCTGTCTCATCAGATAAAAGCATGCTGACTTTAAGTCATTCTTGGCATATTTGAAATGCAGATGTTGAAGTCGTTACTTGCCGTGACTCACCTCACTTTGGCGTTACTTGCAAGTTTGCAAGCGTAGGTGTGGAACTGAACGTATATTTAAAATAGACATAAAGGTGAAATGCTGATCCTCACTGGGTACAAGGTTGTTTTGCCTAGTCACATCATTTGCAAGACACTCCAACTACTGTTGTTTCCAAGCTTAGATTTTTTCCCTAGTAATATTTGTGACATTTTTTTCTCCGAACATTTTTAAAATCACAGCATTGTAATGAATTAACTACCATTTTAAAACATGTTGTTTTATAATGGTTAATTAAAAACATCATTATTATTTCACTTGAAAATCTTGGGTTTCTTAATTTACCGGTTATCTGTGATTCTTAGTCCTTTCAGCATCAAGTATATTATTTGGACTCAGATTTTTGTAAGCAGTAGGTTAGCATAATAATGCCATGGTATGTTCAGCCATCTTGGCATTGTCATTTGAGGTTTTTTAATTAAAAGTCTGCCTTGGAGTATGTCAAGTGCTCCTGTATTTTTGCCATTCTTCTTATCTCTATGGCAACAAAAATATTTCAACATTTACATGGGCATCATATTCTTTGCTAATGTACTATCTGAACTGTTTGTATGCTGAGAAGGGGAACAGCAGAGATTGGCTTCTGCAGGCTGGGATACAGGAGTTGTCAAGACAACCAAGAGGCCTAAGGATGTCCTTACTAGTAGCATTAAATTGAAGCTTTAAATTAATTCACCCTCATGTGTTTTTGTAGCTTATGCTGTTAATTGAAATAATAGGAATGACCTTCCCTGTACATTCAGAGCACCTGTCCTATTAAAATTGCATGTGCTATTTACTTAAGTACACTCATCTATCAGACAAATCTAGCGTGAAATAGGGGAAAATGGAAGACACTTATATTGTACTGCTATGTATTGACTTGCAGTAATAGGAGAAGCAAGCTTTTCTTGTGTCAAGCTTGAGATAGTTGTAATGAACATTTTATTCTGAAACTTCATTTATTTTTGCTTCCCACTCAAGAGCCTTAAGTCTGCATAACTCCGTGTACTGCAATTTATTCTACAGCACAGAATGTATTTGAAATGAATAGTTAAATTTTTTTTTTTGTGTCTCTAATGTATTTGGAGACGCTATGAGGAGTCATATTTTTGTGTATGCAAGAGACTCCCATTTCCTTCACAGCAGAAAAACCCTGAAAGAGTAGGAAGCTGTTCCTGTTTTCTTTTTCTTTTTTTTTTTTTCAAATCACAATCTTGCACTGACTTAATTTGTGAAGTTACTTTTAATCATTTTCAAACAATTTTATAGAGGAGCTGGTTAAACTGTTTGTGCCAAATCTTATATATTCTCCCAGCCAAGTGCATAGCTCCATGGGAGCAAGAAGAGTAGATTATATGTACATTTTATTTCCTTATCAAAAGAAAAAGAAAATCTGCAAACTGTTTTGAGAAAATCCATTAATTTTATTTTGATGGTCATGCATGTCAAATATTTGATTATTTTTATACTGGGCAACGGGGGGCAAGGATGCAAAAGTTCTTAAAGAACTGAAAGGACTTCATCTTACTCTGCAACTAGTTTGAAACACAGGTCTCTACCTTGTATCCTAGAATCTTTTTCATCTCATAAAGAGAGAAATGCCCTCCTAGTTGCCACTGCTTTTATGCAATGTTTTGTGTTTATGCTGCAGATTATAAAGATATAGAAAATTTGAAAATATATTTCCCATTAATATATTCATTGATGCACAAAACCATATAATTATACTGAGGTGCACCAGCTGAGAGTCTAACCAGTAAGCTAATGAACGCTTGAAACATGTTTGTGGGGCAAAAAAACTATTAGTCTTTCTTCACAGACTAGGAAACACAGAGGATTGACTTATATATTACTTCAGGATTGCTAAGAGTGCTGACAGTGATTTGATCTCCCTTTGTGTGAGAACACAGGGGAGGTTTCTTGGGGTCTCCTTACTGCAATAACTAGAGTAGGTTTTGAGGAATTGTGACTCATCTGGCAGAGTTGTACTTCACCGCATGCAGAATCTCAAGTGTAGGCCACTAAGAGAAGAGTACCAAAATTGATAAAAACACACATACTATGTAAACATGAATACTAAAGTATGAACTGGAAGCACTATAAATTCACTTATGTCTTGGTGAAGGGACGGATTTTTGTGAGCGGGCAGGAGGCAGACAGACACCTTCTCTTGTTCACTTAGTTGCTGTTTATCTCTTCAAGACTGGTACTGTATCTGTGGTATTTGGCAGAGATGCAGCAGTCTCCACATCAAGGCTGTGGCTGCAACCAGTTTACTCTATGCACGTTAATGTTTGCTCCCACTAGTATTTGAAACATCTGAATGCTCAGCACACCCGAAAATCAGGCCATATGATTCTAAGTACTTTAAATATAGATTAAGGGTATTAAACTTAAGTATGAAATTTTGAATGTTTTGGATCAAACCTCTCCATCAGCCTGCAATCAATAATATTACGTAGAGATGATACTGCAGAATACGATACAGTCAGGTCAGAATTTTATTTTTTTTTAAATAAACTTATGAGCATTCAGCTTGCTTTAAAATACATTTCTTAGAGTGTAGCTGCATACAACCCATTTTGCTAAACTTAAACTGGCAAAAACATGTGTAACAGCAGTAGGTCTATATCTAAAAGGAAAGCATTGCTCTTTTTACTACAGGCAGATTAAAAATACCCATTTGTTCCTATCACAGTTCCTATCTATGCACTAAATTACTGTTGGTAACCCCAAAACCATCTTACTTTGCCAAGTTGTACAACTGATGGAATAGGTCCATGAACCAGAGAAGCTTGCCGCTGTTTCTCTATTTTCAGCACACCTAGATATTTCACTGACACTCATGATCTCCTTCCACATTCTCTCTCTTGGTGTATTGCAAGGAGCTGGAAGGCTGGTCCCTTGTTGCTCTGTCACATACCTGTGCTGAATAGCAATGATGCCAATAGGAGGATACTTTCGTCAAATGAAAATAACCCATCTAAATTCTGGATAACCTAGAAAAAGATCAGGGCTCCACTGCATTAGTCGAAGGGCTGCAGGAATCAGCATGAATTACTTCAGCCCACCTGTTACTTTTGCTCTCTTTCAGAAATTAAAGGGATCTGGAGATAAACGTGATCTTTAAAACTGATGGAAAGGAGAGGTTATGTTACAATGTCATAACTAGTACAAATTGGCCAAATTTCCTTCACTGAGAGAAAAACGCAGAGGAGTCGAGGCAGAAAAATTTCGTAGCACCTCTAAGACTGGCATCAAATTGGTGAAAGACTCAGAGCTGGTAGGAGAACATGATGGATTCCATCCTATATCCTTGTCAATCTCTCATCCAGGAGATATAGACTGATAGAAGGAGAGTTTCACTAGAGGTGGTCCATAGCCGCAGCACCTTCAAAGGTAAAAAATGTCACACTGATTTCCATTAGAAATTGTCTCAGTGTGCCTTCTGGGGACACTTTCCAGCCATTTCAGTAGTACAGTTGAGGCTGACAGGGACCAAAAGTCAAGTATAGAAGAGAAAATTATCTGTCACAGCATGTCAGGCATTTCAGGTGGTATTTGAATGATAGAATCTGCAAAGTCATTTGGAAGTTTCTTACAGCAAGGAGAAGAGTACAATGGGCTGAATTAAATTTCTCCAGGGCTCTGTGACGTCTGGATTTGTTTTCACACTTTGGACCTATATCCATATTTCTTGCAAGTGGAACTTGCCTATCCAACATTCAGCACAACCACATCAGTATGGAATATAAATCTGCATAAATGGATTTAAATTAGCACAGCTTAATTGGATCTCAGCCATCTGTTAAAATAAGATACAATGGTATTTCCATCATTTAGCCTCAAACGTAATACGTCCCTAAAGAGCTCTCTAGCACATCAGGTAACTTCCTAATGCCTTGAATTGTCAGTACAGACAAACAGTATACAGACCATTACACGAATCCTGGCTACTTGTATCTAATCTTGTAGCCAGTATATATAATCTCCCTTTTCCTCCCATTTTCCCTTCCCATAGTTTTGCTGCATTTTTTTAGGGCCTGGATGTGCATGACAGAGTTCCCTTATTAAAGCAGCTTGCCAATGTTTTCTCTGTCTTTGGCACCATGGGGTATTTCATTGACACTCCGGATCTCCTTCGATATTCTCTCTCTGTCTCTCTTGACATTTTTGCAAGGAGGGAGAAAGAGGCTGGGGGAAGGTGCATATAATGCTTCCACTGCTGAGCAGTATGAATTATATCTGCTGGAGTAATAGAGTGAAGTGGCAGGGATCCGTTTTGATGAATCTCATGCTGATTTGTAGCCCCAATTCTAGCTGTAGGTAACACTGAACACCTGTTTGGAGTACCAGAGAGATACAATAAAGCTCTGTACAGTAAATATGCTGTGTACTGTAGCTGTTTGTTTATTATCATGGAGTAATTAATTCTCAATTATATTTCGAAACATACCAGAAGAGAAGTGCACTATAATTCCTACCACCCAGAAAGAGGCTCAGCAGTGACACTTGTTAGACTCTGAGCTGGCTGAGTCTCTCTTTTCTTATCACTGATTGCCTTTTTCTTTTGTCTCAGCACAAAACAGAAGGTTATAAAAAGAGACTTCTTTAAAGATTTGTGCCTGGATAGTAATGGGTCTGTGCTACTCTAGAATAGTATAGCTTAAAAACAAACACACGCACACACATGAAAGAGCTGATTGGAAGATCTATCTGTTTTTCTCTCTGCTATCCCTTACCATACTATGTCATTTGCAGTGTTCCACCACAGGAGAGTTTGTGAGCCCCATTCTTACCTTCCCACCTGTGAAATCCTCGTCTTTTCATCCAAATGTGTCCTTTGCTTCTTTAGACTATTCAGAAACATCTGCTAAGAGATTTCTCTTTATCATTCTTCATTCTATCTGCTTCCAATTTTGATGATATGTCCTATCAAAACCAAGCTCCGGACGTCAGTCTTTAAAATCCTTGTAAGCCTAACATGGGTTTTAAATTACGCCTGTGTTTTATTGCACTCCTCCGTAATAAGATCATTATGAACTATTCCTTTCAGCGACCTCTATATACCTTCTTTCAGTATGTCTTATGTAGCTGGAAATTTGGCTTGTTAAAAGTAGACCCCAAATGGGGTTTCTGGTAGCACACTTGACAGAGGAGTCAGAAGCTTCTGTTTGCCCTCAATTCCATAGTAATATTGCAAGAAAACAGATATTACTCTATTAGGTACTGCAGCAAGTGTTTTCAATGCATTTTTAAAATCTGATGTTTGGTTCCTTTGATGCAATTTTTAGAAATAGCTTTCAATTAGATTCACAGCAATTCGCTTGTTTCTTCATTGTCTTTTCCTCAGAGTAATCTATCTATTCTCAGGTCCATGCTTGATGCCAATATTTCTTTGCTCTGCCATTTTTTTATTAGACCTGCAATTGCTATCTTAATTTTCTTTCATTTTTTTACTAGCATTTTATGAGTTAATCTCAAGATATTTTAAGGAGATGAGTATGTGTTTAAATTCAAAAAAACTAAATTTGGATGTAGACCCTCATTATTTCACTGAAGCTTAAACGTATGGTCCCATTATTCATTTTGTGTTGCAACTGTCCCACGGTTACACAAAAATAAGCATTTTCCAGCATACATATTGAGGTTTGTTTAGTAGCTGAGAATATTGATCTTAAAATGGTATAGACTGACTTGTTTTATGCAAATTCATGATGAACTGTAAATACATAGAGTATGTAAACAAAAATCCCTTGACAGTAAAATAAGAGATAAGTCAATATGCCTCAGAGGGGGTGCTAACTTAATTTTTCATTATGTCAAGTAAGGAAGAAAAAGAGAAAAATACTGGCTCCCTCTGAAAATCTTCCCTAATACAACATTTCTTTGACATTTTCACATGTACTGAAAAGTTACACCTGAGGAATTCATTTCCATTGCTTTCACTTGGTATCCTACAGTGAATGATATAAATATTTTATTAGGCAAACCTGCAGGTTTCTGAAGATTATATGTCTTATCAAGTTGACCCTTATAATTATGTTGTCTTCTATAACTGTGGGATCTCTTTTAATTTTGCAGTCTTTTTGTAAATATTGAACAATAAAAAATATACAATCACAAGCAAAAGCTGACTGTGAGTAAGAAAAGTGTAAACAGGTCTCTTCACTCGAGAAGATTTTCATTCTGCTTGTTGCTGCAGAGACAATGCCTTAATTATGGGTTAGTAACTGGCTACAGTGCAGCACATCTTCAGCTTTTAAAAAATCTGTTTTCCTAGACTGTTTTTCTTTGTTTATCTTTTAAAGCAAACATTGTGGATGGGCTTTTTTTTCCTTTCCTGGAAAATGAGATCTAATGAGGAAATGTTTTAGTTGCTTACTTTTATGCACGGTGAGCTCAATGAGGGCTTGTGCTCCTGTCGAACTGAGGTGGAAATTGTATGTACAGTAAAAAATGTTCATTTGTATCTGATAAAAGAATCTTTGATACTTTTTTTTCATTTACATAATTCCGTGGCTTCCTATTGCTGTTATGAAAACATTGCTTCTGTTATTCACTGTCTCCACTTTCTGGAATTACTTATTTAGGGAAGACTAACTGTTCCCTTCTGGGCAGCAGCAGAAACCATGCAGAACTCGTATGAAAAAAGACATTGGGGGGCCCTGTGCCAATATATACATGCCTTTGTACTGTCAGTTTGATGGCCCAATGTATTCCAGTGCATCAGTTCCTAAAATGGAGATGAACTAAATATTGGCCCAACTACTTAATGCAGATGGGGGTTTTGGCTAACATTCATCCCATTTAAATTTAGCACTCAGCTGACTTACCTTATTTAAGGCAATGCTCCTTCTTCAGTGGTGGAGAAAAATGTACAGCTCTAGAAAATTATTCAGGTCTTAATTGAATCATCCTCTTGAAGCATACTTTTCTTCCCATATACTATAGGAACAGCTGCAACCCTGACTAAGACAGTTTAACTCAATGTCTACATTCATTTGAGATAGACCTTTGCCCATTTATCACTGGGTGTTGTTTTGTGGCTTCTTTGTTCTGGTGGGTCTTGTTCCAGGCAATGCAGGAGGCAGAAGATTATTTCAAGAGGTCTGCCTTTTCTGCTTCTGCAGGCTGTTTCTTCTTTTCTCAGAGTTTTCTGGCAAGGTAGAATCTATCAGTCCAAAAATAGCCACTAGGATAAAGGGCATCTATTTCTAAGTAATTTCTTACTTTTTAAAAAGATAAACCCAGGGAAAAGTCTGATTAGTTGACAGACAAGATAGTACCAGGCCTAAAAATTAGTCAATATGAGATACAAAATTACTACAACTTTTTATTTAAGACCTATTTAAGAATTTTGAAAGGATATTTTGTAAGAATTGTTATTGAAGAACCAACAGTGGGCAAAAGGTACAGAAGTCTTGAGTGGAAGCTAATGAAATAAGGGCTTGAAAGGAGAGGATATTGCTGTTATATCTGTAGGTCTCTAAAAAAAATTGAGATGTCTTTTTGCATTTCTGCTTGAATGATGGGCAAACAGAAAAAGGATGTATGGCAGAAGAAATGGCTTCACTTTCTGGGCAGATTTGGAAAGACTTTCACAAATATGTGATGGTCTCGCACTGACAGAGTCTCACTGGCTTGTGCATGTAAAAGAAAAGGTCACCAGGAGTAGCCAGCATGGATTCACCAAGGGGAAATTAGGGTTGATCAATCTGATAGCCTTCTATAATGGCATGATGTTTTGGGTTTCTGTGGCCAGGCCTTGGTAGCAGCTAGGCTATAGGAGAGACTTCTGTGAGAAGCTGCCGGAATTTTCTCTCATGTCTGGTACAGCCTATTCCAGCTAGCTCCAGGACGGACCTGCTGCTGGCCAAGGCCAGGACAATCAGGAGTGATAGTAATGCCTCTGTGATAACATATTTAAGAAAGAAGGAAAAATAGTTAGTGGGCAGATGAAGACGACAGAGAAGAGCAGAGTGAGAACATGTGAACAACAGTGCAGACACCAAGGTCAGTGCAGAAGGAGGAGCAGGAGGTGCTCCAGTGACCAGAGCTAAGGTTCCCCTGCAGCCTGTGGTGAAGACCATGGTGGAGCAGCTGTGTCCCTGCAGCCCACAGAGGACCACAGAGAGACTCACTTGCAGCCCATGGAGGAGCTCACACCAGATCAGGTGGACGCACTGTGACCCTGTGAGAGGCCCATGATGGAGCAGGGACCTGGCAGGGACCTGCTGACCCGTGGGGAGAGGAGCCCACGCTGCAGTAGGATTTCTTGGTAGTACTTGTGGCCTCTGGGGGACCCACACTGGAGCAGTCTGTGTCTGAAGGACTGCACCTCATGTAAAAGTGGCCCATGTGGCAGCAGTGTACAAAGAACTGTTGCCCATGGGATGGACTAACAATGGAGAAGTTAATGAAGAACTGTCTCCCATGGGAGAGACCCCACAAGACGCAGGGGAAGGACTCCTCTCTCTGAGCAGCAACGGAAGCAACAATTGACTGTAAACACCATTCCCTGTCTCCCTGCACCACTGTGAGGAGGAGATAGAACTTAGAAGGACAAGGGGTGGGAGGAAGGTGTCTTTAATATTTATTTTACTTCTCATTCTCAAGCTCTGATTCTGTTAGTAAAAAATTTAATTAATATCCCTGCTTTGAGTCTGTTTAGCCTGTGATAGTGATTGGTAAGGGATCTCTGTCTTGGTCCTTACTCAACTCATGAAACCCTTCATTATATTTTCTCTCCTCTGTCCAGTTGCAGAGAGGAGTGAGAGAGTGGCTTTGCTGAGTTCTTGGCATCCAGCCCAGCCAAAGTCAAACCACTACATGTTGGTAGAATGGGTTGATGAGGGGAAAGAAGTGAGTGTTGTCTACCTTGACCTCAGCAAGGCTTTTGATACTCTCTCCCGCAACATCCTTAACAGCTAAGATCAGGAAATGTGGGTTAGCTGAATGGACAGTAAGGTGGATCAAGAACTGGCTGAATGGCAGAGATCAGAGGGTTGTGACAAGTTGAATAGAATCCAGCTGGAGGCCTGCAGTCAGTCGCATTCCCAGGAAACAATACTGTGTCGCTTGAAGAGCGACAGATAAAAAAATTGAGAAACATGGAATGAAGGGGAGAAGCAGCTTTACTAGCGATGTCTGGTGATCTAAAGAGAAAAATCATAACAATCTCTTCATTTTTATAACTTTCAGAGTGCCTTCTCCCCATACCATCTAACTAAAGTCCACCTTACTGCTATGTCACCTAAACATCCAATAGGGTGGTCCCTTGTTACCTATCTCCACCCCAGTTCAGCCCCTTGTTGGCCTGGAAGCCTAACTCCATGTTTTGATTTACTACCCCATTTATCTATAGAAAGAATGCAAACACACTGGAATACAGGCTCTTCTGGCCCTTAATATTCTAAGTTATCCTGCTACTTAGCTAAAGTGAATTCCCCAAAATATTAAGCATACCCCTTAAGGTATCAACTGGATCCAATCTTATGCAGTCTGTTTATCAGTGACCTGGACAAAGGTGTAGAATGTACTCTCAGCAAGTTTGCTATGGTGTGAAACTGAGGAGAATAGCTGATACACGTGAAGGCTGTGCTACCATTCAGTGGGACCTTGATAGGCTGGAGAGTAGGACAGAGAGAAACCTAATGAAATTCAAAAAAGGCAAGTGCAAGGTCCTGCACCTGAGGAGGAATAACCCCAAGTACCAGTACAGGTTGGGGGCTGGCCTACTAGAGAGCAAAGAAGGACCTAGAAGTCTGGTGGGTGACTGTGAGCAGGCAGTGAGCCTTTGCATCCAGGAGGGCTAAGGGTATCCTGGGGTGCATTGGGAAGAATGAAATCATTGGGAAAAAAGGAGGAGGTGGGGTGGCTAACATCAGAGCTAGCAATTGAGCAATAAAGAAAGCTAGGATTCTGTTTTTGAGCTGTTTTTTAAAATCTTCTTTATTTAACTGTAAGCATACCCAAAGAGTTGTGCACTAGTGTTTTTATTTACTCCCATCCAGCAGCTTTTCTGTTTTGATCTTGTGCAATTACATATGATTCCCTCTGCACAGTCCCTCTACAATGAAATGTCCTTGCTGGAGACCAGGGCTACTAAATATTGATGTTTCTAAAAGTGCAGAACTGCCAGGAGATCCAAAGGCATCCTGAGAAACTGATTCCCCTGCAACTATATGAAGTGGCCAAGAGTCAGGAGTTACTGACATTATTGCCAATTATGTATGTCTATATTTTTATATTCAAGCAAGAGCTGTTCATTTCAATACAGATTATATGAGCTATTATAACTTAATTTCTACAGATTTCATCTCTAGCAGCAAGATGGGAAGTGATAAAACAATGTTTCTTATACTTACATTGCTCCGAGAAGTGTAGGTTATACACTTGAAACTTACTTAAAAGCTATAGTTGTTGACATGGTGTATTTCAATAAAGACTTGTAAAAGTTCTTGCAGTGAGAAGTGTGGGAGCAGGGAGTGTGCATTGCATGCCTTAAAGACAAAAGGAACTCCTAGGAAATGGAGAGAGTAAGGCAGAACCACAGAATACCAGATTGGTAGGGAATCTCAAGGATCATTTTGTCCCACCTTTCTCAACATGGTCTAGACAAGACAGCCCAGCACCCTGTCTAGACGAATTCAGGGTTGGAGAATCCAACTCTTCAAAAAGGAAATTGTATCTATGTCTGATTTTTCTCTTTGTGAAAAATTTTCCATTCCCTCATGTCTCTTCCACGTGACTTCTTGTAAAAAGGGAGTTTCCATCTTTTTTTTTTCATCACCCTTTACGTACTGGGACATGGTATGATGTCTCTCTTAAGCTTTCTTTTCTCAGGGCTGAACAAAACCAACTCTCTAAGCTTTTCCTCACATAGCAGGCTTTTCAATCATTTAATCATCTTTGCGGCCCTTCTCTGGACCCACTCCAATCTGTTCACATCTCTTTTGCATAGCAGAGACCAAAACAAAGCATAGTATTCCAGATGTGTCCTGACAAGTGCTGAGTAGAGTGGATAATGATTTCTCTATCTTTGTTGGCAAAGCCCCTGTTGATGCAACCCAGCATCTGCTTGCTTTCTTTGCCACAGCATCACATTCTTTCACTTATATGGAATTTGTTGTCCACCAGGAGCCCCAGGTCCCTATCCACAGACCTCTTCCCAACCAAGTAGATTCCAGCCTGTGCTGCATTCTTGGATTATGTTTTCACAGGTGTAAGACCTTACTTTTACCATTGTCAAATTTCCTGTTTCTTGCTAACCCACTCTTCCAGACTATCCAGGTCTTCCTACAGTGTGTCTCTGCCTTCTGAAATGTCTGCTTCCCCACTCAGTTTAGTAGTTTTTCAGGATATGATTGATCCTATCACTCAAATCACTTTGAAGGTACTAACCATTTTTGGACCCATTGTTAATCCTTGGGGGACCCTACTTTGACAGGCCACCAGTTCAAGTAGGAGCTATTTACCATCATTCTCTGGGTACAGCCTCTCAGCCAGCTGCCCACTCACCACACGTACCACTTGTCCAGATTGTAACTCATTTGTTTCTTTAGAAGTAGTCTGTGGGAAACCATGTCAAAAGCCTTGAAGAAGTCCAGGTATGTGATGTCCACTCCTCACTCCACATCAGCCAAGCAGCTTACTTTGTTGTAGAAGGTGATCAAGTTTGGTGAGCATGATTTGCCCTTGGTGAATCAAAATGAGGAATAAAGATGCAGAGAGTGACTACTGCCATATGGGCTCAATTTGTTACTCTCCTCGCAATCCTAAAACTGCAACAGCATAAATGAAAAGGATGCTTTGAGGTCCCTTTTGAAAGACTCTTAGCTTCCTAAGCATCCTCTCTGCATAGCTCACTGCACAGGATAGGGGGATAAGACTAATAAGAGCTATAACTTGTGTTGATGGAAAGTGGTTTAGAACTATGACTTGACAGTATTACCTGAAATGTTATGTTTTTTCCAAATACTGTAGTGCTCTCTGACTTTCTAGAGCAACCCGTGAATTTGTGCACATAAGAACTGACAAGCTGTTTCTGTGATACCAGGGTGTGTGATTACAGTGGGCTTTATGGGTACTCGAGGTTACAGAAAAGGATGCTTTTCTTCACTTGGATAGTGATTTATTGTGGTATCCTATAGCATACAATGTAGAAAACCCTACCAAAATTTCTAATATAATGAAGTAAACTAAATCTACACTGTCAAAAAATAACCTCAGCAAATGCTCTGTTTTCACTGTTCTCATTTTGTGTACTGAAGAAGATGGGGATTGCATAGGCTGTATCCTAATGCTGCCCATGTTGCAGAGAAAGGAAGCCCACTTTAGATAAACACTGAATCCAATTTCAGTCAGCCCTGTATCTCTCGATTGCAATTTATTTTTCTTTAAATATGCAGAATGAGACTCAGGGCTTTTCATTTCTTAAGAGATGAACAACTGCAGCACTATGACACATTTATATAATGCTTAATTTCAGAAGCAAGGAAATTGGACAAATGGATGTATTGAGCCCAGAATTTAGATCAGGGCTCAGCTTCTGAGCTTAATGCAGCATATTAGCCTTTTAAATGGTGTTCATTTTTTTATGTAGTCTCTATCAGCATTACACTCCCTTCCCATTGATGTTCTTCACCTTGTATCTGTTAAACATTTCTCACTTACTTGTGGGGGAGGGTAAAGCTAATTAAATTGTTGTTTATGATAATAAAACACATCCATTGCAACTTTTTTCTGTGCACCTGGGAAAAGGTAAATTGGTAACTTAGCTCCATTTTCTCATGGGAAGACTCCCAAAAAAGTAAAAGTTAGCTGCAGGAAGGCGTAGTGTGGTGAAAATGGGAAGGAATAGGAAAACTACAGCCCTGTGTTTACAACCCGACACTGAGATGTAGTAGGAAGTATTTGAGACTATTCTGTGTCATTGAAAAGACTTATATGGTCACACAGAGCTAAAATTTGTACATGCTGCAGCATATGAGGGGTTTTTGCAACTTCCCTGTCAGCTCCTAAAGATGGCATTTTTCTCCCAGTTTATTTTTTTTTTCAGAAGAAATTTATTTTGAAGAATTTATCTTGAAGGATTTTTATTTTGAAGAATAATTTCACTTTGGTGTTTGCCAATGCAGAATGTTATGAAGCTGAAAAACTTTAAAATTAATTGTTTTACTTCAACACAATACTTCCTTTTGTTCACATTTCCCATTTGAATCAAACAAGTTGAAAGCAGATATTTTATGTTTTACTACTGTTCAGGCAGAGTCACTATTATCCCATCATTCTTTTTTTATGCTGATTGTTTTTTGCTGGTACAGTAATGGCTTTCCCCCAAGTCTACTGTGTCTTTACAATGAGTCTAGAAGAGCTTTTAGACCCAATACACACCAGTTTTCTCCAAAAAGTTATGAGGAAAGACCATAAGCAGGTCATTAACTTCAAACCGAGGAGCAGACACCCACCTTCAGAGGAGAACAGACATTCACATCATCTATATTGGGTCCTTAGTTAAGGTGGGATTTGGAACTGGTACTTTGAAACTTAAGTTCCTTTAGAGGCGAAAAATAGCCGTGAGTCTTCAGAGTACACATAGCTTAGTATCCTGCAGATTCAGAGTTTTATGGTCAGGAAGATATATAGCACCTTTTTGCTAGAGGTATTAACCTTACAGTACATTACATTAATGAAATCTAGATACACTTGTAATAAAATATTTGGGTTTTGCAGTCTTTAATGAGTTGAAAAGTGCTGAGTTTATAAAAGTTCATTTGATGCACAACAAAAGATATCTATTCCTTCAAGAAATTTCTTTTTGTTCATCAGCTGTCCTTTCATAAGAGTTTCTCCTGTTGACCAATGTTTAAAAATTCATTGAAGATGAAAGCATTAAGTGCCTCATGTTATTACTACTATTATAGAGCATACTGTAGGTATGCAGAATGGAATTTTTAATGGAAAGAATCTATTTCACATACTCACCCTGAAATAACTTAGTGCAGGCTTATCCCTGGTGTGAATTCAATGAGGCCAGTAGAAATCTATCAGGGTTAAACCTGGTCTTTTTGGTTTTAGCTGTAACGTGATTTGTATAAAATCAAGTTATGTCATGCTAGAACCTGCAAAAACCACTAAAACACTGATTCAGTTTTTAATATCACCCATATCCCCTCAAGTGCTTTCATAATTTAAAAAGTTAACATTCAAGAACATCTCCCTTATTTTCAATTTATTGCTTTGGAGGAAATGTTTGAAAGCTGTCATGTCCCACAGAAAGGCACTACAACATTGATTTTCAAAGAACACGAGTAATTTTGAAAAGTGAGGCTTAGGTTTGTAAATGACTCAACTACTCTTTGAGGTTGTGCCTTTTCCAGTAATAGAGAATAGTTGTGCACGTTTGGATATCATAATGAAAACTTCATCTATCACTGCCCAACAGTTTACTTAAAGAGTGAATAAAATGAAATAAGAGGCTAAAGAAAGTAGTAGGCAAGGCTGGAGAAGCAGAACTAGAAGTCATCTGGTTCAACCCCCCAGACAGAGCATGGCAGTCAGAATGCTGTGTGTTCCTTTTTAAATAAAAATTATATTCTAAAGCTCTAAAGGAAGATTAATTGTGAAAAACCAGCACATTCCTCAATTCCAACAGCCACTCTCCCAGGGTTTAAGAAATGAAGTAGGTAAAACATCTAGCTTGTTGTTGTGCAGAACATTTGTGAGTACTTTCTACTGAGAGGATTCTCTGCTACAGGATCCTGCCCGCACCTCAATAATACATTACAAGTTTGTCTTCTCTAATAAAACCATAATCAAAATCCTAACAGGGTGTGAGGCAGACACAGTGCTCAAAATCAGCCAAACTTTTAAAAATCTTCTGAATCTTTAGGAATGGCAAGGAATTAATTTATGACTCAGTGACACTTGCCATTCCAGTTACTTACAGTCCAAAGATAAACTCTCTGTCCGTCTCCCTTTGCTAAATCTTACTTAACAAAGCCTTCAAAGCACAGTAATAACTAGGCAAAAAAAAAAAAAAGTAGTTCTGGACTGATTAATTTGTATTTTTCTTAGCTGGAAGTCCTTAAAAGTGGATACCAGCCTCATCCATAGTGTGATGTATAAAAGTAGTTATATCTGTTCTACAGGCCTGAACCTTTCTCACATTTACAGCAAAAGCTAATAGGGGGTTTCCCAGCTCTTTAGACACAATTACTTATTTCCACCTTGAGGATGATAACTCCACCTTTTCCTGAGCAGAAGCAGCCATCCCTATATCTCTAAGACTGCTGCATATGTCATCCAGTGCTGGTGACATTAAGGAGATAGACACACCACTGATCACCAGTTGTATTAAGTTGCTTGGAAAGGTTTAGGTTGCAGGGGAGGAGGCGCTCCAGGCATTGGAGCAGAGATTCCCCTGCAGACCACGGCGGAGCAAGCTGCCCCCCTGCAGCCCATGGACGTAAATGAGGGTGCAGACATACACCTGCAGCCTGTGGAGAAGACCCACACTGGAATAGGTGGATGCTCAAAAGAGGGCTGTGACCCCAGGGGAAGCCCGTGTTGGAGCAGAGTCCTGGCAGGGACCTGCAGACATGTGCAGAGAGGAGCCCGCACTAGGGCAGGTTTTCCTGTTGGGACTTGTAGCTTATTGGGGGACCCACTGGAGCAGCCTGTTGTTAAAGTACTGCACTCTGTGGAAAGGGGTCTCGTTGGAGCAGTTTGTGAAAAACTGTTGCCCATGGGAAGGTTTCACATTGCAGAGTTCATGGAGGACTGTCTGCCATGGGAGGGACCCAACACTTGAGCAGGAGAAGGACCCCTCTCCCTGAGCAGCAGCAGGAAGAGTATGTCATAAATTGACTCTGACTCCTATTCTGCATCTCCCTGTGTCCCAGGGTGGAGGGAGTGGGAATTGAGGGTGGGAAAGGAAGGAGAAGCGGGGTGGGGGGAAGGTGCTTTTAAGATTTGTTTCTCATTATCCTGGTCTGAATTTGATTGACAATAAATTCAATTAATTTCTTCAAGTCGAATCTGTTTGGCACGTGATCGTAATCAGTGAATGATCTCCCCCTGTCCCTTCTTTCCAACTAAAAATATTCTGTGATTCTCTGATTGTGTTTTCTCTACTCTGTCCAGTTACAGAGGGGAGCGATAGAGTGGCTTTGGTGGACACCTGGCATCCAGCCAGAGTCAACACACCACATCAGTATTAACATAGTGCTGAAGTTACTCTTTTGCACCGTGCCAGACACCATTAAAATAGTGATATTTATAGTCAAAACAAATCCTTTAAAAGTGTTTACGCTCAAAGAAGAATGAAAGTCTCAGACACCAATGACACAGAGGCATCAAAATTACTTCCCAGCATGTTTGCTTAAGCAGTGAATTTAATGCAGAATTTTGCAAAGTTTGGAGGTGATAAAGGGAGGGTGCAACCTAATTACGAAAAGAATTGCCCCATTTAAAACGTTAACATTACCGTTACTGAATTTATGGTAATTAAGTCACAGGGTTACTTCCTTAGGCTTTAAGGATTGGCAATGGGGTTCTTGTAATCCTCTTCTGATCTTCTCAGGACATCAAGACTGTGGTTTATTGACATGTAATTAGATCAGGATGTCACTACATCAATGTCAGTGTAAACATCACTAAGTAAGTAGCTGATCCTTACAAGATCAGCAACCTAATCTCCTCTGGGATGCCAACAGGCTTTGTTAACACTTAGGCTTAGTATTGTATCTCTTCTTTTAATGCCAGATCCCAACAACCATGGAAGCTTTGACATCCCAAGTCAACCAGTATCTAAAGTTAAACTAGTTGTATTGATGTTCTGGCAATTGCAATACCTTGTCTGCTAACAGAGTTTATTGATTACAAATCAAAAAAATAATGAAATCTTTCTGGCAGCACTTTTGCCAGATAGGAGGGGGACAGGGTTGGACTTTGTAGTTTATGTTTTTAAGTTGATTGTGAGTCACCTATTGCATAGGTAGCTGAAATTGCTAGCTTTTAGAGACACTTGTATAGGAGCTGATTACTTGCAGGCCCTATTCACACTTCAAAAATCTGCCATTGCACTTGAAAGAAATCTTATAACATGTTAAAAGGTTAATCATAAATAATATTTTAAATTGCCACCAAAACAATAAAAAGAAATTGTTTCACAGAGTGGAGGTTTAAAATAAAGGATCTACTTCTAAAAATTTTTAATGGTGAAAAATATCTAAAAATTTGTTTTATTTCCAGGAAACAGAAAAGATACTTTATCTGGCATCATTTTGGCTTATTTGTTTTGTCCATAAACTGTAAGCATAGTTCTATATTACAAAATTGTCAGCCTTTCTTAGACTGAGGACCCATATCACTTTTCAGTGGACCCCTGTACAGTTAATGTCTATGGAAATAGTCTGGCTTTTCTTACTTAGCTTTCAGATGCCTTTCAAAAATACAGTGTAGGCCACTGGGCTTCATGAGCACAGTTTGAAAACAGGTTGTTTCCCTTATTTTAACAAAACTTGTCTTCCATGACTCTAATAGGAATCAAGAAGTCAAGATTTTACCATAGGTTTTTCTAAAAGATTACAATGTAGCTGTGAAACAAAGCAACAAAGGTGTTGATGTTAATGTCTAAAACCCTGCCTATATTGATTGTTAGCTACCAGGGGTATATTGTGAGGTGTATGTCAGGTAGGTGGGACTATTTTTTGGGAGGAGGATGGCAGACAGGAGGAGAATATATTATGTCAAACATTTTAATTGTATGAAATTGACCGTCCTAAATATATGTTAGTATTCAGATGCATAAGGAATAGCACAAGCATCTACAGAACAGCAATTAAAAAAATGAGAGTGCTGACTTGAAATCCATTTTAGGTAGCCAATAGAAAATATGAGTTGGTTTTAGGTGCTTACAAGGAAAATTAACAAATGAGTTCTTCCAAAGCTTTAGGAATATTTAAGACTCATATATAATAAATAACTCATAAAGATATTAGCAGAATTTGGAACCTAAACAAGTTGTTACACTTGCCTCTATTAATTATTTTATCTGAGGATATGGTAGATTGTGAGCAGTGAATGTGAGTGGGCCCTGCTACGTCATTCCTCTAAGCTAGAGTACTCTTTTAAAATAGTGGGGGGAGGAGGGAAAGACAAGTAAAAAAACCCCAAAAAACACAGATAAACCCCATAAAACCAAAGAAAACACCCAACCTAAAAACAAACAAAACATGAAACAAAAAATCTACCAAACAATCCCCACCTCCCAAAAACCCAGTGAAACTACAAACAACCCAAAACCCCCCAAAACGTACCTTGGAAGCTTTTGTGTGGGCATATATGTCCCTGTGGGGAACTGCAGTCCTGAAAATCACAAGTCTATGGCTATTATACCTACAGGGTTGAAGCTGGACAGCTGCTCTTTGTGTCCATTATGCTCAGGCACTTGGACATTTCATGGATCTGTTTATTCTGACCTGCATACATATCAGGAAAACTTGGGGAAAGGAATAAACCTAGAATATATCAAGGAGCTGTGCATGGTAGAACACTGATCAATGAATCCAGTCAAAATGACTAGAGAATTTCATGCATATGACTATTTTAAACTCTTTTCCCTGAGGACTTGAACATTAAATAGATTAAAAAAAATATTTCCCACTCTTGAAACTAGACGTCTGAATTAAAATGAATATTAATTTGTTTTGAGCTAACAAAGCTGTTGTTTGAAAGCTGCTATCACTGGAAATCAGGGGAAAAAGAAAAAGTCTGAATACAAAGAAGCAATTGTGTTTTCCTGCCGTTGGTATCAGGCTTTCTTGCAAGCAGGGGTATAAGGAAGTTGTGAATGGTTTGTTGCAGGATGAAATTTTGATATTCAGTAACACCTATGAGGATATATTGTAATGTAGAAAGTTGCAGCCCTCTTAACCTCCTAAAAGAATTCCAGGATAATTTACTTGTGCTTACTCTCTTCATCTGAATAATCGTGACATAAACAGATCAGTAATTGTGTTAAAACCCAGACTGAAAGGCAAGGAAAATCCTTTTCAAACATGCAAAGAACATGTTTTTAAGCATGACTTTTGACTTTTATCCAACTTTAGAAATTATTTATTGATATGAGACAATTCTTGTTTAAAAGCCTGTTTCCTTTTGCAGGTAACACTTAAATTTAATAGGGTCTTTCAGAGAGAGAGACCTTATCGTATTGAAGGTTAGGCGGAGGTTTGGGTCATTTGGTGGAACAAAACAAAGGTTCTCATGGTTTCCACAGCTGCTAATCCTATAAACATAACTTACAGGGGTGGTGGAGGGGAGGGGGGAAAGAATTAAAGAAGGTCCCTTTTTTGTTGTTGTTTTAGAAATTTACACAGTACTACAGATGTATCAGTCTCTTTTCTATTTGTTTAAGTAAATCACCTTAGGTGAATAAGGGAAACTGAACAAGACCTCTTCCAAAAACACTCCACCAGTCAAAGCTGGAAAGGTCAAATTGTTTGAAAATGACTAATGATTAGTTTATAATTCCTTTGTACGCAGGTTCCGTAACAATGGAATTAATCTTTAGAGGAAAAACATTAGAAGGTAGTTTACTCCCAAGGGAGATGTGCTGGGGTTTTGTACTAATAGTTATGATGAGCACTCATCAGGACAGACAGCAAAACCCCAGGACGTCTCATTGTTTAATCAGTTCGGGTAATATCAAGTTGATTAATCAGCTGCGTTTCCTTGTGAGAGAAGCTGTTCATGTTTGCAGCAGTGGTAGCACTTCTCACTCGGCACATCACTGATCACACAGCTCTCGGGAGCTCCAATCTGACACTGGGCAGAAAGAGCAATGTTTCATTGAACTTTTTTAATACTCCTTTTTGAATTTGGGGGATTTTTTTCTTGTTGTCTTTTGTTTTGGGGCGTGCTTTTCTTGAATAGAAAAATGCTTTGAAGTGAAATCCCAGAAGCACTTTTTTTCTCTGTATTGCGACTAATTCTAGTGTCTTGAACATGGATTGGGTGTTTTAGTGCTCCCAGAAAAGTCAGACCTTCCCTTTGACTACAGTAGGGAAAGGATTTTACTGTTTAAACAAAGTCTGTCTTAGTTTGTCTGTTAAAGATTTTTTTTGAACACTACTAGAGGTGTGAAGGAAAATTAAGAGGGACATGCCAACCTTCTGCATTTTCCACCCTGAGAACACTCCATTTCTGGTTCAGGTTACAGAATCACAGAGTATTCTGAGTTGGAAGGAATACAAAAGGATCTTTGGGTCCAGTCCAACTCTTAAGTGAATGGTAGAGCAAACATAGGCCTTATTTGGTGTATACCAAACCACAGGACTGGGCTTCTTTCATTCATGGATGAGAATCACAGCAGATTTACATGTCCACAGTTTTCCTTCTTTCTAAGAGTTGCAACTCTTGTTGCACCCTGAAGCACCTCTTTGCACATCACAAATGATGCAGATTACTTAGATTTATTTGCTTTTGTATTATTATGCATGTAAGGACAGGCATATAAGAGTGAGAGGCAGGTTCATAGGCTGCCATTTGGATAAATCATTGCTTACACAAAATCCTGTCCCAAAACCACACTCCAAGGGTTAAACTCAGTGCAAAAGGAAAGATCCTCTATTAAATGTATTTTTTAAGCATTACAGGGGTTGTGCTTAAGTCAGAAGAAAAGTGGTACACATGAGTATCATTTGAAGTCCATACAGTTCATGAAAACGTAGTTAGGGGTGAAGATGAAACATGATGGGCTGAGACAAATTCTTATGTGGTGCAACCATCCATGAGTCAAATTCCTGAGCTTCATACAATGCATACAATGCAATGAGCCTGAAACTATAAAGAAGATAATTCAATTCTTAATTTGCAGAGAGCTAAATTCAGTAGCATACAAGATACGTTGTGCTTACATATAGCTGGACTGTTGAAGTAGATCAAAACAATGTTTTTTTAAAGTGAAAACTATTTAAGATTATTTTATCAATTTCAATTTGTGCTATTTGTTCTGAGAGCCTGAAAATGCCATTTATCCATGTTGCTAACAGGAAAGAAGATTATGAAGTGACAATAATGACCAGTGAGATTCTATAGAGCTATTTACTATTACTAGCCAATAATGTACTCGAATGTCTAAAGTGTCCTTTTGTGACAGCTTTGAAGCAGATCACTGGCGCTTGCTAGCATTAAAGTGCTTTCTTTTTGAAATATGTCATTGTACATTTTACATGGCTATACTAGGACATCATGCTTTCTTTTTGCTGTGTATTAGGTGAAGGGTTTAAGGAGAGGGCAAATGAGCAATATAAAAAGTGCTATATATTAGGCATTTGGTTTTAGTGAATTAGAGAAATATACAAACTATAAATGGAAATTTGTATAGTCTAGAGAAAAAGAGTCTTATTGGGTATCAGGATCTTCTGTCCTCTCCATTTGCCTGTCTTTCTATGTGTCTGCTTTTGTCTAATTGCACTATAATCATAAAGCAATAATGTTTGCAACTTACAGTTCTTATGAAATTACGTCTAAAAGAACAAATGCATGTGCATTAGTATGTGCTATTACCCCATTAGGGATGGAAAGAGAAACACATCTTTGAATTTCAAAGACCTTCAACATCAATGCACTCAATTGGAATCAGTCATTTAATGGACAGAGATGGGAGAAGAAAAGATATCTCTTCTAAATGTGTTCTTTTTCTTTCTTTAAAAATCATTGAAATAGAATACTATGAGAAAAGTCTAGTCATCAGGGAGGGTTTGAGACATCTGCAGGCAAAACTTGAAAACACCAGTTGCTGCAGAGGCGGAACTTCCATAGACACCAGATTGTGACTCCTTATTAAATTTCAGAGAAAAATAAGTATTTTAACTAGATACTTCAAGCTTGCTGGCAGATCGAAGACCATTTAATCCTTCTAAGAAAGAAAAAAATAATTTATTTGCTTGGTGTGCTTGTTTCAACTGATTGATAAATATTGAAGCCACAGCAGTCAGAATTTAAAGACAGGATGGGAGACTTATGTTTTTGCCAGGGTTGTTTTAGGCCAGTTTTCTCTTGCTTTGCCCTTTTGTATCAACTAACGCTCTAATCTGAAGTTTGGTTGCTACTTTCAGCCAGGTTTTCATAGATAAGCCTGAAGTGTGCAGTCATTTCTGCATAAATGCAAATCCTGTGTTGACAAGAATATGCATTAAGTCGGCCTCCCGTTTGCATGAGGTCTCCATTTTGACTCCAGAGCTGTGGATGTAATTGCAGAATTGAGACTTCAGTTCACAGAATGCTCCAAAATCTTGCAGATAGGGTGCATGTGGGAAGTATCTGTAAAACAGAGGGATCAAAAGAAACTGAGTCTTACATACATACTGCATCTGTGTTGACATCTAACTTGATTCATCCTCTTGTGATCAAAAAAGCAACGTAGGAAACATCAGATGCCAGCCTACCCTTTTACTATTTAACCTGAAATCAAATCTGGATATTTTATTTCAGATACTTCTCTAAAATAATCCTACACTTCACCTTCTGCTGAGACACAAAAAATAGAAACTGTTGTTGCAAGCACCCTGTATGAACTGGTGGGGAATGACTGCATATTATTCAGATATTCTGAAAAATCCATTTTTAGCGTAACTGCTTATTTCCACACATAATGAGGGGATGTCCTACACTGAAAGCTTGCCCCGTGGAGTTGTAGTGTGTGTAAAGTAAGATGAATGCAAAAAATACTGATGATGCAGAGAGTTGTTATTTATTTATGTCCCATAAGCAATATGTACATTCCTTGCAAAGGGGAAATTCATGAAAAAATGCTACTGATTGAGCAGTACAAATCTTGAATAGCTGATTCTTAACAAGTTCTCCCTGTACTTTAGAGGGTTATGCTAAAACACTTTTACTTCCCCTTCACATACAAAAAGATAACCCCAGAGCCATAGTACAAAGGCCATCCAGACCAATGGATACCTCTATACTGGCTCCAGTAGGCTTCCAACTGGGCCACATTGAAAGAGCTAGGATGCTTCCAGTGTTCAAGAGGTCAACATTTTTTCAGAAATATATTTTCATTAAAAACTTCACTTTTGAAGAGTCATTAGTTATCTGATGGAGAAGCAACTTGTTATCTGTGGTTTTAATATAGGTGCAATTTACCATATATTTTAGGCATGTTTCTGGGAACTGAGCAGACATATAATACTATAAAAGGGAAGCATGTAGCATACATTTGAAAGCCAGCATGGGTATGTTAAGCAGTCACTTTGTCTTAATATTTAAGAATAAATCCTATGTTCTATAGAATCTTCTTGGAATATTGATCTTATATGTGGTTAATTTTTCAAACTTTTAAGCTGAGCATTCTCTTCCTGGACTGAAGTCAGATTTTTGATGGTTTATTGATAAAAATTTAAAGGCTATCTTGCTATCTGGACTATCTAAATCATGTCAAAGAAAACCTAGATTAGAAATACCAAATATGCACTGGGAAGATTAATTACGGACATCCAATTAGTACGGTGGTAAAAATGGAAAAAGCTCCAAAAACCTGCCTATTTCTTACACCTATTAGAAAAAAACTCCTTCTGTTATAGTGCACAGACACATTTATAATTTTACTTCCCAATAAGGCAAGCCCAGAATAAAGTCAATCAGAAATTTTGAACATAAACAATACTTTCTAAGGAACTGTACTTTTGTACCGACTAGAGTCAGAGTATAAAAGGATGCTCCTGGAAACATGAAATAGACTTAGGAAAGATTTTAGGTTAGCCTGAGGAAGCCTGTCTCAGACCCTATGCTTCCCTTGGACTGGTCAGAGTGAATGTGTCACTGGATAGTGCCAGGATTGCTTACTTTTGCATAATGAATCATCTTACAAATTGAGGTACTATCGTCATCATCATGGCGAGGCCTCATGAATGAAGATATGGGAAGG
>VXBA01001105.1:2274602-2401086 GCA_013399895.1 Serilophus lunatus | reverse complement strand
GACATTAGGGGGACATTGATGGGGCACTGATGGAACACTGGGAGGACATTGTGGGACATCGATGGGACATTAGGGGGACATTGATGGGTCGCTGATTGTGGCAGTGATGGGGCATCGATGGTGTCACCATCAATGAGATCCGAGCTGAGCCACACCTGCAGTGACAGTGTCATCTGCAGTGACTGTCACCTGCAGTGCTGTGTCCAGGTCTGGCTCCTCAGGACGAGCCAAAGAGTGGCAGGAGAGGCTCGAGCAGAGGCCACCAAGGGGATTGAGGGGCTGGAGCATCTCCCTTGGGAGGAGACACCGTGGGAGCTGGGCCTGGTTAGTCTGGAGAAGAGAACTGAGAGGGGATCTCATCAACCCATACAAGCCCACCTCCAAATGGGTGTCACAGGACGGTGCCAGACCCTTTGCAGTGGTGCCCAGCAACAGGACAAGGAGCAATGGCCATAAACTGAAACACAAGAAGTTCCACCTAAATATGAGGAAGAACTTCTTTCCATGGGGGTGGCAGAGCACTGCAACAGCTGCCCAGGGAGATGGTGGTGCTTCCCTCTCTGGAGACATTCCCAACCCACCTGGACACGTTCCTGTCACCCTGCCTTGTGGGTGATCTCCAGAGGGCCTCCCCACCCTCTGAGTAAGGAATTTCCTCCTAACAATCTAAATCCACCCTCTCTCCGTTTTATTGTATCAAGCCCTTTGGTGATAATCTTTAAATAAAAGAGGGGTTATTATTTAAAAATCCCCTTCCAACTAGCTTCTAGATGCCATTATTATTTTCTCTAGGTTGTGAATGGGATATATATAAACATAATAATGACAGGTTGTAGGAACAAAAAGCTTTTAACCAGAAGATTACATTAAAGAAACCTCAGCAGTACAAACCTGACCAAGGCTCTGGGAAAGCTCTACGTAAGAGCACAAAGGGACAAGAACAAGAGAGACCTTGGCAAAAAAGAGGAACAGACAAAAGTGGCTGAAAATAAAAATGGACCACAAATTGAAATTACCCCTACAGAGGGTTGGGTACAATCTGCTGATTTCTGCAGAAAGGACCTATTTCTGGAGCAAGTCAGATACCAAACTGAGTCAAAAAAAATCAGTGTGTAATTGCCACGTGAATGGCGCCGTCCTGGCAGCTTGAGGAGTAGGAGCAGATACCTCCCAAAGTCCAACTTCTGGATTTGCACTGACACCATGTTTTATTTCAAAATCAGGTCACCTTTTTATTCTTATGCTCCTCGACAAGCTTTAGGTATGCTCTGAACTTTCACACATGACTTGATAAAAAAATGTCATTTTCTTCCAATAATAGCTGCAATTTATTCCAAGCAACTGAAAAAAATAGAAAAGCCCTGTGAATACAATGTTGGAAGAAGCAATAGCACATTCTCCACATTTCTCATGCAAGAGGTAGCTTGAAGACACCTTAAGAAATATCAGTGTAGTTTGGCTGTAAAAACATCTAAACTCTGTTGATTCAGAGTTATAAATTGCCAAGTTATACACATATTTTTGTTAATAATGTTACATTAAAACATGATAACTCCCCATGCAGATGCTGTAACAGGGTAAAGCTCTGTCCCACAGATGACCCAAACAGAGCAAAACCCAACATTTTCCCTTTCTCCCTGTCAGGGTCTTGCCAAAAAACAATCCTCCCAAACACAGATGTTTTAGGGAGTAACGTGGGCCTGACAGAGCTGAGATCTGGTGACTGTGCTGGCAGCTGCACTTGCCACTCCTGCCTTAATTTGGGCAGATCTTGATGAATCATATTCCCAACTTGTGATTTGAGATCACTGTCACTGCACTGGTTTTCCTAAACTGTAACCACATCCACGGTTTTTAAACAAGGACCTTTAACTCCACCAGCTACTCTGTGGGTGAAGAGGAGCATTTGGAGAGGTTCTATTAATAAAAGACTTGCCCTCACTGAGCCTCCTGGGTCGTGCCAAAGCAGCATTAAAAGATTTAAATCTATTACTGTGAGATGTCCCATTTACTTCTGCCACCAAATAACAAGTGGTGATGACTCGCTGTAAACCCCCAAGGCTTTAAACATCACCACAGACAGAGGTACAGAAGTGATTCTTGCCATGAATATTAATTTGGTTTTAATTTAACAATCTGCAAAACCTGATAGTAAAGTTAAAAAAAGACAAACTTAATCGCTTCTCTGAGAATTTCAGCCTGGATAGGAATGGCTACAGGAAAAGTCAGAGAGTCACAGAATGCTTTGGGTTGGAAGGGACCTTAAAGATCATTTAGGTCTAACCCCCTGCCATGGGCAGGGACACCTCCCACTGTCCCAGATGGCTCCAACCTGGCCTTGGACACTTCCAGGGATGGGGCAGCCACAGCTTCTCTGGGCACCCTGTGCCAGGGCCTGCCCACCCTCACAGGGAAGGATTTTTTTCCTAACATCGAATCTAAACCAACCCTCTTTCCCTTTGAAGCCATTCCCCCTTGCTCTGTCACTCCAGGCCCTTGTAAATAATCTCTCTCCATCTTTCCTGTAAGTTCCCTTCAGGTACTGGAAGGGACAATGGGGTCACCTCAAAACTTCTCCAGCTGAACATTCCCAGTTCCCTCAGCCTTTCCCCACAGCAGAGCTGCTCCATCCCCCTGACCACCTTGGGGGCCTCCTCTGGCCTCACTGCTGGACACAGCACTCGAGGTAGGGTCTCACAGCAGTGGAGCAGAGGGGCAGAACCCTCCTCCTTGACCCCCTGGCTACATTCCTTTGGATGCAGCCCTGGATACAACTGGCTTTCTCACTATAGTGCTCACTTTTTCACTGGGACAGTCACTTTTTCTAGTAGACACACAATACTTTGGAACTACCTGTGAGAAGGTTTTGAGGTTATAGGTTTTCTGGTTCAACAGATTCAGCACGGGAATGGAAGGATCCCAAATCCCAAAGAGAGGCCATTTCCTGCCTGCTGAGCTCAGGGATGTTACTCAGGGGCATCAGCCTATTTTAGGCAAGATAAAAGATGACTTTTTCAACTGCATTACCTAATCCTGAATTTAATACAACCAAAGTCAGCTCTCACTGCTATTTGGAGGGCTGGTTTTTAGGCGTGTGAGCTCATTTCAATAGACTTTAAAAGTGTATTCCAAGTGTTCTCTGCACCACCCACTGAAGGATTGTCAGCAGAGTTCACACATTGGCTCCAGAGTGTTGCACAGAAACCTCAAGAACCAGATGTTTGTCATTTCCTTTTTCCTCCCAGCTCAGCACAAGCTGCTGCAGCCCAGCCTTTATCTCCTCTCCCTCCCCTCCCTGCCCAGCCACGCCACCAGTCCCGTGTTTCCTCCCAAGCCATCATGCTTTATTTTCAGGAAATGTCAGCAAATTGACCTTTATAACATAATAGCTGGAGCTACTTCCTGGGTTTTATATTCAGATATAATTCAATGAGTTCGTTGAGGGCTGGGAAACCATCATTAATTACTCCAGCAGCAAATAACTACAATGTTAAGATTCTTAAATGCAAATGTATTCTAAAAAATTACTCCCCTCTTGATTTGCCTCCTCCTCCTCCTCTCACCACCCCCAGGCATGAATCAGGAGCAGAGCAATGAAATCCCCAGGGACATGCAGATGTATAATAACACTGAGTTTTGTTTTGCTCTCACTTACAAAAATGAGAACTATTATAATAATTGGAGTATTTTCCTTGGGAATATGATGTCTTAATGAAGTACTTTAACAACTTACTGAAAAAATAAAAACTTACATGTGGAAGTGTCTTTATTGCATCATAATGGAGTTGCAGGAAATTCAAACAGGGGTGAATTCACTCCATGGTGTTCTGTGTCTGTAACATGGAAATTCTCCTGTCAGAGTGTGGAGAATACCTATTAGATAGGGGGGTTCATGCACATTTTACTGTACAAAAGATGTAACTTTTTATCCCTTGTAGCGCTTGATTTGTGGAAAGCTCCACCTTGTATCCTGTGCAGAACAAACAATGTCTCCTTTCTAAATTAGACTTTGCGTTTAGAGAGCTGCCAATCAGAACAGCCCCACCAAGCTGCTGCCTGGGGTCACCTGTGCCTCACCTGGCACAAGTGTGGGCACCTCTGTTCATCACAGAATCATTAAAGTTGGAAAAGACCTCCAAGATCATCAAGTCCAAGCTCTGACTGATCCCCAAACTACCTCACCAAGTGCCACATCTACTTGTTTTTTGAACACTTCCAGGGATGGTCCCTGCACCACTTCCCGGGGCAGCCTGTTCCAATGCTTGACCCCTCTTCCAGTGAAGAAATTTCTCCTAATGTCCAACCTGAACCTTTTCTAGCCCGATTTGAAGTTGTTTCTCCACGTCCTGTCCCTTGTTCCCATGGACAAGGACACCTCCCACTAGACCAGGTTGCTCCAAGCCCCATCCAACCTCGCTTTGAACACTGTGCATCCACAAATTCCATGGACAACCTATTCCAGTGCCTCACCACCCTCACAGGAAGAACTTCTATCTATTATCAAACCTTAATTTACCCTCTTTCAACTTGTACCAGTTACTCCTTGTCCTATCACTACAGATCCTGATGGAGATTCCTTCCTTCCTCCTGAGTCCCTTCAGACACTGGAAGGTGCTCTGGGGTCTCCACACAACCTTCTGTTCTCCAGGCTGAACAGCCCCAACATTCTCAGCCTGTCTCCACAGGGGAGGTGCCCCAGTCCCCTCATCATCTTCACTGGCCTCCTCTGCACTTGTTCCAACAGTTCCACGTTCTTCCTCCATAACCAGGGCTCCAGCTCCAGCTGAGGACTCACAAGGGAAAAATCCCCTTCCCCGACCCGCTGCCCACGCTCCTTTGGACGCATCCTGTCGATCTGGGCTGTGAGCGCTCCCTGCCGGCTCCTGTTGAGTTTTTCATCAACCATCCCCCCCCCCACCCCAAGTCCTCCTCTGCAGGGAGGCTTCACACCCTCTCCGGGCGGCCTCTTCCAGGGCGCGGTCACTCATAACGGGCTGTGAACACCCCACAGCGCCCCGTGGCCATAACCCTCCCCAGCCCGTGTCCACAGTGCGTGTCCACAGCTCTCCCCAGCCCGTGTCCAGGGCCGGGGAAGGAGCGATCCTGCGGACCCTCCTCCTCTCCCCGGAGCACTCCTCTCCCCGGAACGTCCCTCCCGCGCTCGGCGCGCCGCCCGGCCCCCTCACTGTCGCCGTCACGGCCTTCCCTCCGATTGGCCGGCGGGCGCGAGGCGCGCGCGGTTTCCCGGGCGACGGGACGGTGGGTCCGTCGCCGCCCCGGGTCCCCCACCGCCGCCGCCATCATGGCGAGCGTGCACGAGAGCCTCTACTTCAACCCGATGCTGACCAACGGCGTCGTGCACGCGAACGTGTTCGGCGTCCGCGACTGGGTCACCCCGCACAAGATGGCCCTGCTCGTGCTGCTCAGCGAGCTGGGCCGCGCCGGCCCGCAGCTGGGCCTGCTGGAGAGGCGGCGGCTCAATCGGCTGCTGCTGCCGCTGCTGCAGGTCCGGGGCCGGGGCTGGGGCTGGGGCTGGGGGTGGGGGGGAGAGGGAGAAACCTCGTTGTGTCGTGGGCTGTCGCGACATGTCGCTGTCCTCCGCAGGGTCCCGATATGACGCTGTCGCGGCTGCGCAAGGCCATCGAGGAGTGCTGCCCGCAGCTGGCGGGGTCCGTCCACATCAGGTGCGGGAAGGGAGGAGCTGCGGGGGCCGTGAGGGCTTTGCTCTCTCTGACCCCTACAAAAATCGAAAAGTGCGGGGTTCCTGTTCGTTTTGTGGAAAGAATAGCCGTGGGTTTTAATTATTCTCTACATTAAAAGACCTCTATAAAAAGGAAAACCCTCCTATTGTTGTCACTGTTATTATTAGTACTGTTATTTTTTATTATGTTTTTATTTATCTCATGAGTATAAAGCCCTTCAGGCCCAAGAATGAGTTACCCCTTGGTTCTGTTTGTGTTTCCTCATTTATGCCTGAAACAGGAGAGTATTTTATTTGATGTCTGTGTTAATACCCTTAAAAATGTGATTTTTATTTTCTCCCTATTTAGGTTAAAACTTATGGTAGAAGGAGAACTGAAAGACATGGAGCAGTTTTTCGATGACCTTTCAGATTCATTTACAGGGGCAGAGCCAGAAGTTCATAAAACAAGTGTAGTAGGTAAATAATTGTTACCTGTTAATTATTTTCAATGGGTTATCTTTCACTGATTAAATTTAGTCAGGATACAGCTTTGATTTTTTTTCTGGGGAGACGTAAAAAAAGTGTAAAATTGCAAAATACGATTCTTCTCTTGTTCAGATGCTTTATATTAGCAATAATTTTGCACATTGCTACAGATTTTAACAATTTTTCTGTGATTTGCCACTGAATTATGACCAGATTTAACACCCTGGAAAACTTGGGTTCCATCACTTGGTAGGCTGAGATGGGACTCATTGATTTCTACTAAAATTCTGTTCATTTCTCATGGTTTTCTCTTTAATGGGGGATGAAATGATGTGGTTTCAGCTGCTGGTCGTGGTTTTATTGCCTCCTCACAGCTGATGTTTCCCTTCCCAGGGCTGTTCCTGCGCCACATGATCCTGGCATACAACAAACTCTCCTTCAGCCAGGTCTATAAACTTTACACAGCACTGCAGCAGTACTTCCAGAAGGATGAGAAGAAGGATGGAGCTGATGAGAACGACATGGAACTGACAAATCCTGAGGAGCTGGATGGCAGGATGGAGAAGGAGGAGCTCGACGGGCCTTTAAGGTGATTTGTTCCTGTTAAAGCCTTTTCTACCTCCCGGGGATATTAATCCTGCGGGGTTTTTTTGAGCTGTGTGGCTACTTTGTAGTGCCACCGTGTGGTAACACTTGTCAGTGGCGCAGGAGGGTGGCAGTGTCCCATCCTCACCCTCACTTAGGGAATCACAGGCAAAAAGGCAGTGGCTGCCCACAGTTTCCCCACTGCTGAATGAATTCTCTGGTTTTCATGTGCAAAAACTGTTGGAGAGTTCACTCCTGCTTCCAACAAGGACGGAGTATCGCCAAGGAAAAGTTAAGCTTCGTGTTTTTGGTTTCTCTCTCCACACCCTTCTCCAAAGAAAAGAACTCACTCTCTTTGCCTCAAAGAAGAGAAGAAAATATTGAGAGTTTTCACCTGCTGAAGAGTTTGTTCTCTGTTAGAATTATCCTCAAGGTATTTTATGCAGCCACATATTTAAAATGTGCTGTCTAAAGTGTCTTTGTGTAAACCTGTGCAGGAGTTGCTGCAGCAGGACTTTTGGGGTCTGGCTGTGTGCTGTACTCGCTGGAATAAACTTTTAGCAGAACAGCTCTTTTCTGGAGTGATGTATGTGGCCAAAGTGCCCCTTCATTTCATTGGGACTGTCTTCAGGAGAAAGGAAAAGCAGAGCAAATCCACTTGAACACGTCAACCCCAAATCTTCTCTCTACTCTTCTTCTTTAGGGCTTTTTAGGGTGTATTTAGGGTAACATTCCTATTGGCTGTGGTCTCTGCAGGCTGAAGATTACAGTTAAACTGTGTGAGACCATTTGGATTGTTAGCTTTGATGTAGTAAATTCTACTTTTTGTTAAGTTTTCTTGGTTTACATTTGTTCTTTGACCTTTAATATCTTAGAAAACTTTATAAAGCAGAGCTGGGGGGTGACTGATAAAAGGTATTTCCTTGTTCTATTTCCTTTGCCCCCATTTCTAACCAGAGTGTTTCTTGCCAGGGAAGAAGAGATATCCTGCAGTGGTCCTCTTTCCCAGAAACAGGCAGAGTATTTCCTTTCTCAGCAGGTGAGTTAATTCTGAATCAAGTGTAGTAAATGTTCCACAACATGGATTTCACCTTCAATTTTACCCACAGTGTCAGACACAAGGGTAAATCTGTGAGAGGTTTGTTGATATCTTGGTTGTTGTTGCTCAGTGTGAGCACTTGGGGCTCAAAGTGGGTTATCCAGACATGTCACCATATGCTGATATTTTGTTCTGGGAAGGTCCTTCCGTTCTCAGATTTGTGTCTGTGAAATGTGCAGTTCTGTTGATTATTCCAGCTGGCAAATCCAAAATGGAGCAGAAATACACATGGGCACAAATGTCAGTAATTCAATGTTCAGTAATGCTTATTCTAGTAAATAGATTATTGTAATTTTTTTATTAATTGAATTGCTTTCCAAGGCAAACTGTGGCTTTAGTTGGTTTAGTTTTCCCGAGTTTTTGTTTTTTTTTTTCTGAGAAGATGTATGTAACTCCAGTGAGCAATGTGTTGTATTAGTTCTTCAAGGAGAAATTTCACCGGAATTCATAAAGTACCTTTAAAGAGTCCTTTGAATAAGCTTTGATTTGACTTGGTCTCTCTGATCTCTGGAAAGTGAACATTATAATATAATACAGCATAAAATTGACACTGATGTTTCAGTGTCATAGTACACAGAGCTGCTACAAAATCTTCTTTAAAGTTCTCTCCAGGCAGATAAAATAACCTGACAGTCCTGGATCACAATACATTTATAACCCTCCTGATGGAGTTACATACCTTACTTTTACTTTTCAAATTTTATTCCAGGCTTCTTTATTAAAGAATGATGAGACAAAGGCTCTTACTCCAGCATCTTTACAAAAGGAATTGAACAACTTGTTAAAATTTAATCCAGACATTGCTGAAGCAGTAAGTACCATTTTCTTCATTCAAAATGGTTGTAAAGGGATTTCCTATCTCTAGGATGGGATTATTTGTGAGCAATTTATTCTCTATTGAAATATAAGCAGATGATAAAAATATGAGCAAGTTGTCTGTAGATGTTTAGTAATTCAGACTGAAACTCCTGAAGGCACAGAAGCCTTAATTAAGCTTCCTTGCATGTCTGGCTTCATGCACAGATATAAGGTTCTTAATTTTGGTGGTTCTGAGTGCATTCTTGTTCAACTAAATCTAAAACTTCCTTCTTTTACCTACGTTTTCCTAAGGAATTTCAGGCCTATACTCCCGTGGTTTAAAAATGAATATGAAGTGCAATATCTGTTGCTTTTTCTGGCTGATACTCACTTTGTTCCTGGTGCTTAATTTATACTGAAAGCCACAGACAACTCCCACCAAGGGTCATTTCCAGACCTGTGCTGTGTGCCCTCAACAGCTTGTTCTTGAGAAAATTCCATGAGTTCTCAGTCTACTCTTCCCTGCCTTACCTTCTAACTCTTTTTCCCAGCAGTCCTGGGCTGAGCCAGACAGGATATTCCTTGCTGTCAACTGAAAACCTGTCCCTGGAAGGGTTCACACGGCACTGGGCTGGATTGCACAACCCCAGAAGTCCTCTCCAGTGTTCTGGGGTTTTCCTGCCCAGGTCTCAAAGCCAAAAAGAAAGCAAATAATGTGAGCATCTCCTTCCTCTCTGCACAGCAATTGGAAGCAGTGCTGGTTTTTCTGAGAATCTTCCTGAGTGCTGATATGGTGGGAGGCCCAGTCTCACTTCCCACATAAATACAGGGATTCCACCTATGCAGAGATCTCAGACTGAGTGGGATCATTCTGTCGGATCTTGGCCTATGGGACACCAACTGTTGTCCAAGAAATTACCCAATTTTGTCCAGAAATTCTGCCCAGGTAGTATCAGTATTGTTGCAGCTTCAGATCAGGCACTTTCTGGCCGTGCAGTATTTTGTGGCTGCACCTCTTTCACCACCTTTCTCCGTAAGAAAAAACCCAGCAATTACCAACAAAACCTTTGTTTTACTATCTGTATAGTTAAAGCTGATCTTTGCTTCTCTTCTTCAGCATTATTTAAGCTACCTAAACAGCCTCAGAGTGCAAGATGTCTTCAGTTCCACACACAGCCTCCTTCATTACTTTGACCGGCTGATCCTGACGGGAGCAGAGAGCAAAAGCAACGGGGATGAGGGATATGGCCGGAGCCTCAGATATGCTGCCCTCAACCTGGCAGCCCTGCACTGTCGCTTTGGCCACTAGTAAGGGAGCCCAGAGTGCCACCCACCTCCCAAATACCTTCCCTTCATCCCTAAAGTGGGTCTGGGAGAAGTGGCTCTGTCTAATCTGTGGGGTGGGGATTTTCTTGGGGCCTCGGTTTGTTTGGGTTTGTTGTTATTTTGGTTTCTATAATAACTGAGCCATCTAAGAGTTGACATTTGTCTGTGTGCAGTCTCTGTTTCCTGGGTATTTAAGTTCTCAATTACTACATTTCCATGACCTCAGCCAGTGGATATGGATGCCTATTTTCAGCTATATTCTCAAGAAAGTGGGTTGTTTTTCTGTTAACATTCTAGTCCACATAAGGCTGATAATCTAGAAAAAGAATAAGTTAAAAAACCCCAAACATCTGAGCTTTTAAATTTAAAATTCCACAGGGGTGACATTTATTTTGTTGATGAAGCTGACCTACCCATCCTCATATATGGTTTGCATTTATTGATTGCTGCCTGGAGGCATTGTGCAAAAGCACTGGAGAAGGGAAGGGCACTGCAAAATTGAAAGCAGCAACAATTTCTACATTGGCAGAGTCTAAATGCTGCCCTGTTCAAACAATAACTTGGTACTTTGGAATGTACTGGATTTGAAAGCCCACACAGGGGTTCTACTTGGCATTTTGGCTTGCAGATGCTAAATATCCTTACAAATAGAATATATATTGCTGAGTGCCAGGAGGAAAACACAGGCTTTCTCAGCAGCCTCTGAAATCAGAGTCATCTTCTGAGTGTGATATGCATAATTTAGATCAATATCCCTCTGTATCACTGTGGGAATGCTAATTGTTCTCCCTCTCTCTTTGCCCATAGTCAGCAGGCTGAGCTTGCACTCCAGGAAGCCATCAGGATTGCCCAGGAGTCCAACGACCACGTCTGCTTGCAGCACTGCCTGGTAAGGGCTGTCCTGAAATGGGGGTTGAGTCATTTTAGCTCAGTGAACTGTTGCAGAACTTCCCTTACAACAGGTTCTCACCCAGGGCATCAGTAATTTGACTGGCAGGTGGGACACCCAGAGCAACAAACTGGGGTCATGGGATGGGTCTGTGGCAGCTCAGGATTAACTTCTTAAACAGGAATTGTGATCCCAGAGGTCTCAGTACTAAGCTCAAAGTTTAGTCTTAGATGTTTTCAAGAGACAAAGTATTTCATAAGCTTCCTCTTTCCTGTCTGTTGGGTTCTCAAAGGGTAACCAGCTGCCTTTTGAGCAAACGAGAAGTGGAAGGGAAAGACTCTGTATTTCTTTTCCTGTAATCAACATTATAATGAATTAACATCAATGCTGTCAAACTCCTGAGGTGCTGCATTCCACAGTTACCTGTATAGTGGGATTTCTAGGCATGACTCTGACACTCCAGCATTGCCTGCTGTCACCTCAGTGTCCCAGCCTGCACTTCTGATACATTTTGCTGTGCAACATTTAGTGAAGTTTCCTTAAAATTCAGTAATTCTGATGTGGTTTGTATTTCCAGTGAGTTTTTGTGCATTCTGTAACAGTGAGCCAATTTAAAAGTGCTATTTGCAATGAGATTTTAATTTTTCCCCTTGCTAGAGCTGGTTGTACATCCTGGAGCAGAAGATTTTTGACAGCTGTGTTCTGCTGGAGCACTCTGTGAACAAATCCTTACATTTTGGGTTGCCAGTGAGTCCCTTTCATCCATCCTTAACTTTATTCTGGGACAAACCCATGTGGTGATGGGAGGTAAATAATGGGAGGTAAATGTGTGTGATTAGAGTTTTGGTTTTGTGGCTGGTCTGTTCAAAATGTGTAACTGAATTTAAAAAAATACATCTTAACATTCCAAAATCTGTTTTCTATGAGTTTTGCTGTTCATATTAACAAAGTCTTCAGTTGCTTTAATACCAGGGCATTATTGAAAGGTTCACTGCTTTTCCTTCTGCCTTGTTTGATTTTCAGGCGCAAAAACTCTCAGTGGATGCTGGCCCCAGGCACCATCTTGGCACAATCTGTTGCTCAGGGAAGGTTCTTAAGCCTCCACCTTCCCTGAAACCCAGTGCTGGTGCTTCTGGCAGGGCTTGGAACACGTTTACTTGTACAGCTCTGTCCCAGCTGTGAAACTACCCTTTGATAGTTTGTGACCTGAATGTGTTGGCTGTTAATGTTTAGTTCTGTCTTCTCCAAATCTGTGATGACTTTGAGAGAGTCGTTCTAAAATGGACTAAGCTGCTGTTACTGGGAGATGGGGAGCAGATGTGGCTGCTTGGTGGGGAAGGGGAGGGGAAGCTCTGTGTTTTCACAGCTGTTCTGTCACTGGAGAAATCCAGGTACTGGTCCTGTCCTCCTCTGTAAGATTTCTGTGAGGGGGAGTGGAAATTACCTTTCACATCCAACAGAATGACATTCACATATGTGTGGGTGTGCATAAGTGGGTATTTAAAGAAATGCCTGGAGCAGTGTTCCTTTGTCTGTGCTGAGTAACATCACATCTTTTTGGTGGCTTTTTATTAGTTTAGAACTCTGCTTCAGTGTAATTTGCAAGCCTGTGTTGTCTTTCAACTCTGTTGATATGGTTTTTTTCCTTGTTCCCAGTATCTTGCTTCCTTGGGAATACAGTCCTTGGTACAGCAAAGAGCTTTTGCAGGAAAGGCTGCCAACAAACTAATGGATGCCTTGAAAGATTCTGATCTGCTGCATTGGAAGCACAGCCTGTCAGAGCTCATTGACATCAGTACAGCACAGAAAACAGCCATTTGGAGATTATATGGCCGCAGGTATTCGGTTTGTTTTGAACCCCTGGGTGAGCTCACTGCACTTGTTAGCACATAATGCATTTATATAGGTGTAACAAGTGACTGTGTCTCTCCAGTGCACTAAAACAAAGCAATCAGACTGTGGTTCAGTACAGGCTGAGTGCCATTATTTCCATTCTCTTGTGTTCCTTTAAAACTCATACTGAAGAAGAGATTGAGTTTCCATTTAGTAGTGGCAAATAGATCATGAATTTTTCCTTTGCCCTTATTTTCAGCATCTCTTTGCTTAGACTGTGTGCAGCTTTCAGTCTGTAGAACTTGATGTGCCTACACAGCCCAGAGTCCCTGGATAGCAGTTGTTTTACAAGTTTTCCTCCTTCCCAAGGCCCCCAGCTTGCCAGAAAATGTAGCCTGTTGTCATAACAAGACCATAGATTAAAAACTGTTGTTGTTTGCTCCTTGAAAACTGAAAGATGTTTCTCTTCTTGCATAAGCACCATGGCACTTCAGCAAGCCCAGACATTGCTGAGCATGAACAGTCTGGAGGCTGTGAACGTGGGTGTTCAGCAGAATAACACCGAGTCCTTTGCCGTGGTGTTGTGTCACCTGGCTGAGCTCCACGCAGAGCAGGTGAGTTTTGGGGCTATTTGCACCAAATGTCATTTGGTCAGAGGACCTGTGGGTGTTCCCGACAGAGAGTGCGAGACTTGATTAATGTTTTTTTTGTGCCTTTAATGTCTGCATTGTGGGCAAAGACAATGCAGCGTGTTTGCTTGGCAAGTTCTGTCCTTGAGGACTGTGTTAAAAGGCAGGGGAGTGGTGCCTGCCCCAGAACATTAATCAGGGTGTTGTTCTGTGTTCCAGGGGTACTTTGCAGCTGCTTCTGAAATACTGAAACACCTAAAGGAAAGATTCCCTCCCAACAGTCAGCATGCACAGGTAGAATACTTATACTTTAGCCTGTAAATTATGTAACTATTATAGAATAGGATCTGAATCTTATTACTCCTTAATTCTTACCTCTGTATGCCTTGGGCTATGTGTCTTCTCATCTCCCTTGGCTCCTGTCCTCATGGGAGGCTGTGCAGCATCAGCTTTTCTACAGAAGCATGGGAAAGATGCCTCTGTTGTATTCAGATTGGTGGGAGATTTCTCCCACTGTAGCCTCTTCAGATAAAGCTGTTTAGATAGAAATTTCATCAACAGAGGAATATACATTTGCTTCATGAGCGCATACAGGAATTAAGTGCTTTACATTGACTTGGAGTTTCAAAAGTTCTGTTTAATTAGTGCTACTTATTTTGATACAATCCAGAAATAACTGAGAGAATAGGCTAATGGGTCATTTTTTGTGTTATTGGGAAACACAATATGTGTTAATATGTGTATAAGATGGGATTTACATTGAAGTGTTCAAGATCCCATTAAATAGTCTAGTCCTTTTCACTAGAGAACAGATGTACTGTCTCAAAGCATTGATAATGATGTAAAAGAAGCTTTTTGCTTAAAATGCAGTTAAGTAGGTGAGCCTAGATATTGAAACATTAATCCAGACCTGAGCATTTCTGTCGAGGACAGTTAATTTAGTAAATCCAATTGGACAGTAGAGTTGGTGTGTCTAGACATAAATATCCACAGGGGAAAAGTAAAAGTAAATTTTACCTTAGGACTAGAAAATGAGCAGGCACAACTTCTAAAGCTTGTTTGTGGATGTTCTTTGTTTAGCTTTGGATGCTGTTTGATCAGAAAATACAGTTTGAGCGAGCCATGAATGATGGCAGGTACCACGTGGCAGATTCTCTTGTAGCAGGAATTACAGCACTTAATAGCATTGAAGGTGTGTACAGGTAAGACATCATGAAGATTCATACACTTTTACAGGTGTGTTCCATGAAGATAATGAAGAATTTAGCAAACTGATTGCTGGCAGTTGTGTGCTTACGTGTTCCTCTCTTTCTAGAACTAGTTATGGTCACCTTGTCTTACCTGTAGAGCATGTCCTGGAACAATAATTTCTATTAGTTTCTCTGGACATTTTAAGAACTGGAATAGCTGAAGTTGGTGTTTAATTCTACAGTTGTAGATCTGTTGTGAGAACACTTCTTCAAAATCTGCCATGGTAGCTGTACTCAAACCTGAGCATAAAGCAGATTTTGATGTCAAATAGGGAGGGAGCTCAGGCCTTGACTGAATTCCTCTGTGTCCTGGTTTCTACATCTCCAAAATGGAACAATATGATATTTTTTCCTCCCACCTTAATGGGTTCTTGTTTCTAAATGAGAATGACATGTTAAAAATAGAGTTAAAATTTGTAATTTGGTGGGTATGAAAACCAACGTACTGTTAAAAGCAATTTCTTGTTGATTTTCAATGAGGGAAAACACATAAAAGCAGCCAGTGCCAGTCAGCCAGTAGATCAGTATTCAAGCTGTGGGACCTGATGCTTGTCCTTCTGGAATTGGACTGATCATGAATTCCCTGATCTTTAAATACTCTGCTCAGTGTCTGGTTCAGGGTGTTTGTACCCATCCCCTGCTGCTCTGCATTTGCTCCTGACTTCCCTGTTCTTGCCTTTTCCTGTTATTCCATATCCTTGTTACCTCAAGCCAATTTTAGCTGTTTACCTCATACCTGTTTTTCTCACACGTAATTACTTGTGCTTTCTAGCCTGCATGCCCTCCCACTTCTGCTGCCTCCTTGGCCTTTGTTTTTGGCAATCCCTGGTTTCTATCTAAAGCTGTTTTACGAGTTTGATCCTTTCTGTCTGGGAGTTGTCCAGTTGGCACCAGGGAGATCTGTTTTTGCTCCTGCCTGTGTGTGTACCACTTTGTCAGGGTGCCAGTCTGCAATTACAAGAAACACAGGTCACAAAATAGAGACCTGTTTTAGCATGTTCTGAAGACCAGAATTGTATCTAAAATACAGAAATACATTCAGTGATGTTTTCTTTCTACCACGGCAGAAAAGCCATTGTATTGAAAGCCCAAAATCAAATGTCAGAGGCACACAAACTTCTGCAGAAATTGTTGATCCACTGCCAGAAAACCAAGAACACTGAGATGGTGATTAGGTAAGAATGTTTCATTTTTCAGAGTATTAAAGCCACTTTGCAGTGATTAGAATCAGCCATTTCAATTTGTCTGTGCTCAGACTTCACTAGTTTTCAGATTACCTGCTGTGATTTGGAGATTACAGAATCATTTCAGTTATTAATCATGGTATGGAGGAGTCCTCAAAATATCATGGCATTGAAACCTGGTAATTTTTAATATGTAAACATAAAGGTGGTAAACTTAAAGTTTCCTGAAGATTGGAAGAAGGAAACACTGCATCTAAAATAAATAGGGAATAGAAATGTGTGTGTGGTTGTACCTTGATGCAAATCTTTAGAGTAGTTACAGTGTCATTTAACCTTTTGTATCTCAGTGGCATCTCTGATGTGCAGTAAAGTATTTCATAATAAACTGTTACAGATGGAATAATACCTTAGGAAACACTGGACACTTTTGATCTGTGTCTGTAATTCTTTCCCCCTGTTTTGTTAAGGGTGCTGCTGTCAATAGCAGAGCTGTACTGGAGATCTTCATGTCACACCATAGCCCTGCCTGTCCTGCTGCAGGCTGTTGCCCTGGCTCGAGAGTACAGCCTGCAGTACTTGGCTTCTGAGACTGTGCTGAACTTGGCTTTCTCCCAGGTAAGGCTGATTTGTGTTTTCACAGGGCTGCAGGGCAACACTTATTCCAGGGATCTGGATGCTGATTTTACTCCTGTGAGATTTAAGAACACAACCTTGTTGGAATTAAATTATTGATTCTCAAGAAGCATGGTCTAAATGTAAAAGCTTTCGAGGAAGTTAATAAAAGTTGTTTCATGTGTATCATTAAAATGTATAATTAGTGCATATAATTAAGCAGCATAAATTTGCCCTGCCTTAATTTCTTTAGTTATTTTCTGTGGTGCTATTTTGGCTTTCTAATAGCATAGATTGGCTTGTGTGTTAAAAATAATGCTGGTAATAAGTTTATTGTTTTATTCTAAGAGATGTGTCTGTCAGCCACTGACTTGAGTGGAGAAGCCATTCCCAATCGTTTCAGATGCCAGCTCCTTTCTACTGAGAAGTTTAATCTAAAAGAGGACTGTGGAGAAGAAAGTTGACAAAAAGAACAATAATTGTCCTACACCCTTGTGTCTAGTGCATTATCTTATTAGAAAAAGATGTGGCTTATGTTGGTCTTCCCTGAAGAAACTGCTCATACCATTGGATTCCAGTATGAGACCAACAAGTATTTCTCTTTCAGCTGATCCTTGGCATTCCTGAACAAGCCCTGAATATCCTGCACATGGCAATAGAACCTATCTTGGCCCATGGAGCCATCCTGGACAAAGGCTGTGCCATGTTCCTGGTGGCCAAATGTCAGGTGGCTTCTGCCGCTTCCTACACTCCACAAAAGAAGATTGAAGGTAGTGTGAAGAGTAATTCTCCTCACTGAAACTGTGCTCAGAAGTGCAAACCAGTGTAGATATTGGAGTTCTGCTACACCATCACCATTAAAAAAGTTTCAGTGATGCAGCAGAGCGTGTTACCTGGTTATCAGATACCAAATTAATTTGGAATTAGTTACTCAACAGATGTTTACACTGGAACTTTGTTTATCTGCATACTTTCACACCCATATTTTGCAGCAAAGGCTGAATAACAGAAACCAGCTGAAAGACCATGTTGCTAAGACACAAATGGTTTTGAAAAGCTGAGGAATTTATAATTGGGTCCCTTAGAATTGAGCTGTGTTGCTTGGAGTTGTTATTGTGATATTATCTTAAATAGGACTGTCCCCCTTTTGCCCACAGCTTTGGAATCTGCTGTCTTGAATCTGAATGAAGCCAAGACTTACTTTGCCAAAGTGGACTGCAAAGAGCAGCTCAGAGACGTTCTCTACTTCCAAGCCCGGCTGTTCCACACCCTCGGCAAGACCCAGGAAAGGAACAAATGTGCCATGTTGTTCCGCCAGTTGCACCAGGAACTGCCAGCACATGGTGTCCCCTTGATCAATTCCTTCAAGTGATGCACTTAAAGATGAGATTTGTTTGTTTTTCTGTTGTTTTTTTTTTTTAAAAAAAGTCTTTAGGTGTTTCAGAGTAACTGCAAATAAATCATGGTCTGGCATCGACCAAACCTGTGTTTTGTTTGTAGTGACAAGGGCAAGCATTGCTTTCAACCCATTTCACTTTTATTCTGTGCTTGAAATTAAGAATGGAATGGGGAAAAAAGAAAAAAGACCCTCTTGGCTGCATTATAAACATGCTGAGGGGAGTAGCACAGTCACAATGAAATAGTGTTCTGTTCTTAGTAGTGACATTTCTAGAATCAATGCTGGCTTTATGAACACCAGGGTACAAAAAATAGTGGAGAATGTAGGCAAAGCTCCTTTGTGCTCCTTTTAAGTGGTGTGGAATGAGGAATCTCATTTAAAACGTGTCCTTGCTTTTAACCTGTCGGCAGTTGCTGTGTATGCTGTAGAAACAGATGGAGCTGACAGAAGGGTTCAGTCAGAGAGGTGTAACAGTGCAACATCCCAGTGCTGTTGTTACATGTGTCCTTGTGCAGAGAGAGGCTGAAGGGTGAAGAGTATGAAACAAAAGCCCCAGCTCAGCTGCAGTGTTTTTATTGAGTGTGTTCTCCCCTCGGTGCTGCTTCTAATTCACCTGCTCTGCTTTTATGGGTGAATAGATGGAGATCACAACTAAATACCTGAAGAGGCCTACAGAAAATCTAGAGATGGACTTTTGACAAGGACCTGGAGTGACAGGACAAGAGGGAATAGCTTCCCATGGCCAGAGGCAGGGTTAGCTGGGATATTAGGAAAAAATCCTTCCCTGTGAGGCTGGTGAGGCCCTGGCACAGGTTGCTCAAAGAAGCTGTGGCTGTCTCTTCCCTGGGAGTGTCCAAGGTCCAATTGGACAGGGCTCAAAGTAACCTGGGACAGTGGAAGGTGTCCCTGCCCATGGCAGGAGTTAGAACTAAATGATCTTTAAGGTCCCTTCTAACCCAAACCATTCTGGGATTTTATAACTGAATATCTGATGTGCTGGCATTGACTTCTAGGAATTAGAGCCTCATTTTGGCTGTAGTGTGGGATTTCAGGGCAGATAGGATTGCATTTGTGTAAGTGTAAACCTTGAGGAGGGGGGTGCCAGTCGCCCTATGACTATAAAACCTGAAATTCATTTAACACCAGAAGATCCCCTGCCTGGATACAGCAGATTTAACTGTGCCATTGTCAGCAATGAGAAAAGCAAGACCAAACCTAAACCTGGGTCTGCTGGAGCCCTGCCAGGCAAGGAGGAAGAGACAAGTGAGAAGATGTGGCTGAGACAAGGGTAGTCCAGTGTTAGTTTACACATCCTGTTAATTAGTGCAGCATCTTGGCTGTCAGCAGCAGATCATCAGGGCCTTGATTTGAAAACAGTGACTGCTTCCAGCAGAGAAGAACCCAGCTTTGTGGGAATGCTGGTGGTATGGCTCATTCCCTCTCAGCTATGTTTAAATCAATGTCAAGGAGTTCAATCCCTAAAATTTTTGGAGCACCTACTGTGTTGCACCAAGCACATAAACCTGATTTCTAGAGTGGCTTTCAAGATCCTGGTTAAAATAGCGGAGTTTCTCCACAAAGCTGGCATGGAAGTCTTCTTCTACTTCAGAAGCTCTCCAATGTCAAAGTGGTGCCCATAAAAAGGTCTCAAAGCAAAAAGAGGAAGAGGCTTTGGCCAGCTGTGGCTTTCACATCTGCTCCAGGGTGAAGCTGTTACTTCATGAAAAGAAGAGTCCATCAGAAACCTTCAGATGAGCTCAGCACGGGCATGGTGCTGGATGGGAATGTGTTCGATCAGAAAACCAAAAAGCTAACAAACGCTGGGCAAAGCAAGGCAGATGTTTCCCAGGGGCTGGTGCCAGCCGGCGTGTTAAAGGCCGTGCCTGCGCAGTTCTGTCCCAGCACTGCAGGGCTGCTGCCTCGGTGGGAGCTGTGTTTGGTGGGGGCAATGGCTTGGCAGCCGCCGGCGTGACATTTCCAAACTGGTTTCCAAGCCTCCCCTTTAGGTGCTGAGTTGGGCAAGGGCTCAGCGCAGGTCCGGGGGAGCTGGCACAGGTAACCCAGTTTGCACCCAGGCGGGCCGAGCTGGAAAGGCGATGTTTGCCCAAGGGCGGGGGGAGGCAGAGGCGGCGGGGGATGTTTGGGGTTCGTGTCCCTGCGCGGGGAAAGCGGGGAGCCCGCAGCGGGAGCGGGACCGGCCGGAGCTCCGCGCTGCGTCCCACGGGGAGATGAGGCGGGGCCGTGCGCTCCGAGGGGTAATAAAACACTGAGAAAAAAATTATAAATAAACAAAAGAACAAAACCCACCCTAACAGCGGCTTGCGGTGGGGTGGGCGGGCAGGATGCGGCTGCCCAGGGGGAACCCTGCCCTTCCCCGGGGCGGAGCGGGGCCTCCCTCTCTCTCTCCCTCCCTCCTTCCATCGCTCCNGGCGGGGAGGCCGGGCGGGCCCGGGCGGGGGATGCGTCCGCGGCGGCGGAGACAAAGCCGCGCCCGGAGGGACCGGGCGGGCGGGGGCCGGGAAGGAGCCGGGGCTGGAGCCGGGGCATCTCCTCCGGACGGGGCTCCCCGCGGGTTCACGACCGGCCTGTGCGGGGCTCTCCGGCGGTGCGGGCTCGGTGCTGTCATTTCCCCATCCCTCTCCGGGGAGCGACACCGTGGCCGCCCGGGCCCCGCAGACATCCCGCTGCCGCCGGCCCCGACACGTGCCGCGGTACCCGGCGGCATCCCGGGCACGGAGATGGGATGGGATGGGGTGGGGTGGGATCCGCCCTGGGACACCGGGTGTCCCACAGACCAGACCCCACGGGGCTCCTGCCCGGGGCGGTGAGGGCTGGGATGAGGAGTGCCAGAGCAATACAGGCCGTGAGGTTGGGAAAAGGGAGGATTTTTAAGGTCAAGGAACAAGTGAGAGGCCAGGAGGAGATGGACCTGGTGATGTAAGTGTGTACAAGGGACAGGTCTCCTTAGGAGAAGCCACAGGTTGGGTCGCTGTGAGTGACCGAGCGTGGGCAGGAGGTGGGATGCTGCCCTGTGGCCACGTGCACGGCACGGAGCGGCAGGAGCGTGCAGGTGACAGTAAAGACCAAAAGCAGAAGCGAGGTGACCACAGGAAGCTGGTGTGATGGAGCTGTGGGCTGTTTGTGCAGCTGTGCAATGCAACAAGGGGCAGAAACCATCCCTAGGGACAGGACCAGGTTGTCCTCAGGGCCAGGGGGACCACGCTGGGGAAAGAATGTGTGGTGGCTGTGGGCACTGGAGCTGCCTGTATGGCCCCCAAACCAGAGAGACAGCTCCTCTCCTGGGAGCCCTGTCCTTCTGCTGACTCCTCTCCATAAGCACTTTGTTTTGGAAAAAACAAACCCCAAAAGCCCATTCCTGAGTGTGCTGTGAGGGGTGCCTGATGGACCAGTGCCATTCCAAGGAGGTAATATAGAGGAGGCTTTGCTTTCAACTCGACCCTAATGTCTTTAAGTGGCATTCAGCAAGTGCAGAGCTGCTCTTCTTTCCTCTCTCGTGGGCATCACTGGAGCTGATGATTCCAGGAAAGCCAGGAGCCGCTTGGCAGTGCTGGACAAGGTGAAGATGGTGCCCTAAGCTCATCCCAACCCATGCTCAAGGCCATGTCTGGAGCTTACATTCTTGTTTTGCGGTGCTCATTATACATTGCTTCAGCAGGATTATCCAGTCTCCTCATGATTATAAAAAATCTTGGTAAACATGTTTTTGTAACTCCTATTGAAACCTGCCACTGGGTTTCCACCAACTACAATGCTCCCAGCCTGGCTTTGCATTTTATCCTCAGTTCTTTCTACCCTGGCTCGGATGGCCAGGCAGCACAAGAGTCTCTTCCATTTACCCCAGAGAGGATGAAAAGCTTCGCTGCTCGGGCACAAGGACTGAGTGTAGATGGGGGCTGGTGCCAGTTTCCAGTATCTCATCATTTTGGGTGTCCTCTGACTTCTAAAGAAGTGGCTGAGAGAATTTTTTCCCATTAAAAGTCAGGTGGGAATGCATATGGTCATTGTATACTACAGTGACTAATATATTTCTGGCAAGGTCTGCGCTCACCCGTAGGAAGGGAAACTGTGATCGATGCCCCCTTTGCTGCAGATGACACCACTCTTGGCACGGGCACTTCCACTGCTGACCGTGACTGGGGAGAGCAAAATAACCACTGGACTCAGCCCAGGGAGACCAATAACTGCCCCAGGCTGGCCCCAGTTGGCTTTTAAGTACAGACCTTCAGTGGTAGCAGGGGAGGATCCTCCGCGAGTAAAATCAGCTCTGGTTTAGGCGGTTTGAGTTCGGTTCCGTTATGAACAGCTTGTTTTGCAGTGTGTGAGCTGATCCCCAAGGAAGGATGGATGAGGTGTCACTGCTGAGCTGCCACCAAGTCTGAGTCCCTTGGGAAGGTCTGATCCTGACACTGTGTCTGGCCTTGCCACATGGAAGCACGTGGAGGGGGGAAGGCGAGTGCCTGGCAGCACCATCCCATCGCCTGCCCTGCATCTGGGTAGAGAAACAGCTCCAGCGAGGGAAGGGCGGGCTGAGGCATCCATATGCTTGGATTTAAGTCTGTGCAGCCAGTGCTGGCTGCGAGGTGGCATCCTCTGCACTCCCCCAGAATGGGGTGGTGTGTTCCCATCCCCAGCAGGAGCTCACAGCAGAGCTGGGGCGGCCTGAGCGGGCTGTGAAATATCTTCACCCTCGCAGGGGCCAATTTCACTCCTATTCGTTTCTGATAAGCCACGTGGATGCTGAGTGAGAGGGAGAGCTGCTGCCAGGGCTTCACAGACCTCTTTTCATTTTAATATCCCTCTCCTTGCTGAATTAGATGCGAGACTGATTGCTTCGATAATCCTGCTGCAGCCGCTATGGGTTATATATGGATTGCAGCCAAGAGCTGCGCCGAAAAATCATTCCTATACACCAGGCTGTTATATTTCCTGAGGATTTTGTGGGCATGTGCTGCTCTCTTTTACATAAGGATCTGGTGGAGTTCATACCAGAATGTGCTGATTTTTCTTAGGGAAGGACCTGGATGGGTTGGTGAAGCCAAAGCCTCCAGGCTATATTTCCCCTCTTTAGGTTTATTCTCCTCATCCCAGCTGTTTTACTTTGCCCTCTGGCTGGGAATACGGCTGTTCTCCTCCACCTCCTCCTCCTCAGCCTCCTTGTGTGCTTATTAAGGATAACAGGGCTGTGTTGAACAGCGTGACCCCACTTTTGGGTTTCTCCTGGAGAAGAAACGGATGAGAGCTCATCCAGTGTCATCTCACAGGATAATTTCTGCAAAACCCAGTCCTCTGACCCTTTGCACACATGCAAAGGGAAAACCCCTCAGAATTTCCACTCCAGCCAATGTTACAACGGGGTTGGATGACTTTTAGTCTGTTTACAGAGCCTGGGGAAGCCTGCTTGAATTAATCAGACTTGATATGTTTATCCTGGTCAAGCCAATTAACTCACGCCGGCCAGGACACGCTCAGCTCTCAAGTGTGATGGAGATTTCATAACTCAATTTTGCTCTAGCCTGGCAAAGTTTAGCAGGAACTCTTGGAAATTAGGATGCATACGATGCTCTGGGGCAGGATGGGATGCCCAGCCGTGCTGTGCCACTGCTGGGGACCAGTGCTGCTGCCAGTGGTGTTCCTGGGATGGCTTCATCCTGGGGCTGCCCTGATGAGCTGCCTTTTTTGGTGCGGCCACAGCGCCCAGTGAGGGTAGAAGGCACAACATTTGGGATCAGCTCTGGCTTCAGGGGCAGCTATTTATATGTGCCCGCTGGAGGGGTGCCTAAAGCAAGCCAGGCAAAAGGCAACTGGCCTTGAGATGCATCCCTGCAGATTTGGGATGAATGTGGGGGGATGCTTGCCTGTTTGTTTTAATCCATTTGGGAGTGCATTAAAACATGCTGCTGTGGGCTGCCAGCAGCTCCAGGGGGAGAATTTGGCTTGGCTGGTGGCTCCCGGCTCTCTCATCCAGCAAGGCCCGACCCAGGAGCAGATCCAGCCCCACAAAATCCGGCATTTCTGAAATAGTTTGTCCTTGTTGCTGTTCACTGTCATATTTATAGCCTCCCCATCCCTGTGCTTCTCTGTGCCTCGAAGCAGCAAGCGGTGCCGGCTTAGCTTTAGCCCCAGGCTGATCCCACTTGGGCAAAAGAGCTCTGGTTTATAAATTGGTGTTGAAAACAGCAATTAGGCCATTGTGAAGCCTCGAGGACGGGGGAGACGATTTGATTTCTGTACTTGACCCATAATTTCTGCTGGGCTGATTCACAGTGGTTTTGCTGCGGATGCATCACGGAAACTTCAATGGAGATGAGTGGAGCTAATTTTAACCGGCCGCCTCGTCGAGGTGTGGGAACCAGGCAGAAAAACGCCTCAAACCCTGTTCCTGCTTCTGGGCTCATTGGTTCAGGATTTTTTTTTTCTTCCCTCTGTGGCAACTTGTTAACCTAGAAATTAAAAACAGCACTGGTGTTGCAGCAGGAAAGAGTTTACAGCCAACTGACCATCAAACTGCCTAAGCTGCTGTGAAGCACCCAGCATGTGTCAATTAACACTGTTTTCTCCCATTTTTTAATTATTATTTAATTATTTGGTAAATTTTTTTTAATTCTTTGTTGCTAATAGTTTTCTCATTTATCTCAATGTTCAGGGACCTGAGTTTTTCTCAGAAGGCTGTAAGAGAACCCAGGGCAAGGAAGCGAAATTGCTGGCCATGATGGGTTGTGGGAGGAGGCAGTGAGCTTGGGGGGCTGTTCCTGCACCCCACAGCTGGTAAGTGGGTCCCTGTGCCCCTGAACTGCTTTGTTTGGGGGTTGTTTGGCAGAGATGTGCCTGCTCTGAGCAGCAAAGAAGGGAACCCAGTAGTTTTCATGCTGGTTTAGTGCAATGCTGGATGCTGCCCCTGTAAAATAACCCTTTTGGGGTATTTCTGTACTGGAGATGTTGGAGTTGTTATTCCCTGGAGGTGTTTAAATAAAAAGGGTGGAAGGAACAGTGGCAGCAGGCTTGGGGCTGAGTCTGGCTCCAGCCTGGGGTCTGCCCCGTGGCAGAGTGGGTGCACATCCCCAGTGCCATCATGTGCCACTGCCTTTGGCTTTACCATTCCCTATGGAACGAATAAATCCATCTGTAGAGTAACAACCAGCGGGAGGAAATTCCGCTTTCCACAGAGCCTGGCTGACCCTCCCTGTGTTGCAGGGACACCTCCCCGTCGCAGCATGGCCAGGATGAGGCCGTTGGTCACAGCACACCTCCACGTGTCCCCGGGATCTCGCCCACCCCGAGGCCCCTCTGCCGTGCCGGAGGCTGCGGCTGAGCCCCCGCGGCGCTGCGGGACCCCCCGGCGCTGAGCCCCCGCCACGCCACCGGCATGGCCTCGCTCATCGTGGTCACCGAGTACGACGCCACGGGGAGCACCAGCGAGGAGGAGATGGACGTGTCCGGCAGGGAGGGCTTTGGGGACGGCCGCAAGCTGCACCTCTCCGGCCGCAAGCTGTCCCTGCAGGAGCGGTCGCAGCCGGCCCGCTCGCCCGGCAACGGCGACGGCGCCAACGAACGCTTCATCTACCCATCCCTTCCCTACTCTCCGGTGACGTCCCCTCATTCCTCCCCGCGGCTGCCGCGGCGGCCGACGGTGGAGTCGAACCGCGTGTCCATCACGGGACTGCAGGTGAGGAGATGAATGCTGCTCCCATGGTTGTCCTGCCCTCACCCTCCTGGACTGTGGCATTGCTTTTCGCTTGCGTTTTTTTTGAGGGGGGATAAACCCCCACAGCATGTCTGCAGGTGTGTGGCAGAAGGCAGTGGGACATCCTGGTCCATCCTGGGCCGAGGGGACATCCCTTAGGGAGGTGAGACCCCAACTCACTTTTTTTTGTGCCTCTCTTGCTGATGCCACCAGCTCTCACAGCTGCGTTTTGGGGAAGCCACGAGTGTGCTGCAATTCTCTTTTTGTCCTCCTTAAAAATAAAAAACCAGAGAGATCCACTGAGATCTAAAGAGAAAACAGCCCTTCCTGCCCCCAGCCTGACAGAAAACAGGCAGCAAGCAGCCATTCTGTCCAGAAGAAATAAAATTACTCGGCGCCAAGTCACCAGAGTTAAACTCCCCGGAGCTCTCCCAGCCTGTCGTGCACTCTCATTCCACATGAGCGGGCAGGATTGCCTGCCCAGCCATTAACATATGCAATTAAACATCTATAAACACACCAATGTGTGGCCTGGCGACTTTTGTGGCTCATGAATCAAAGCTGCCTAGCCTCACGCGGGTGCCTGGGCAGAACAAGACGGGATGAGTTTGCAAGGAAAGTTTTGCTGGAGATTTAAAAGGAAGATGGCAAATGTGAGTGCTTTGGTGGCTTGTGTCTGATCCCCCTTCTCTCATTGCAGGACTGTGTGCAGCTCAACCAGTACAAGCTGAAGGATGAGATTGGGAAGGTGAATATTGGCTGGATTTGGGGTGAGACAAGGGTATTTGGGGCAGGAGGGTGGCTGGCTCACTTCCACTTTCCAGCTGGTGAGGTGGAAGTTCAGCTGCTCACCATGGCAGCTTGGCCAGCTCTTCGTTGCCCCCAGTCTGTTCTGGGTGGTGCTGATTGAATTGTGCATTTTTTAAATTATCATTAATTTTCCCCATTTCCCGTCCCTCCCATGAAAAGAGGTATTTGTAGCTTTTCTTTGCTGTTGGTATGATTATGATGTAAGATTGTACACCCCCATTCCTCCCCAGCATCGCACAGCAGTGATCCCAGTGGGGGTGGGTTTGTGGAAGAGCCCAGAGCCCACTTTGGTGATGTGGGGATTTTTTGATTATCCCTAACTGGTGCCTTATGGCTCTGCCCCTCTCCAGGGCTCCTACGGGGTGGTGAAGCTGGCATACAATGAGGATGATAACACCTACTATGTGAGTAGTGCATGGCCTCAAAGCAGGGCAGGTGGGATGGGGATGGATCCCCTTGCTGACTCCCTGCCCAGCTCCATACCCACCCCATCCTGCCAGCCACATTTTATCCTTAATTTGCCTCAAATTCCACATTTGTTCCCCTCCTGCAGGCAATGAAGGTTCTCTCCAAAAAGAAGCTGATGAGGCAGGCGGGCTTCCCCCGTAAGTGGCACAAAACCTTTAGGATGGGGAATCTTTTGGGGATCCCTGGGGATTGTTCCCAACTGGACACTCCATCTTTACCTTTCCCACAGGCCGCCCACCGCCCCGTGGGGCCAAAGCTGCCTCTGAGGGCTGCCTGCAGCCCAGAGGACCCATTGAACAGGTCTACCAGGAGATTGCCATCCTGAAGAAGCTGGACCACCCCAATGTGGTGAAGCTGGTGGAGGTAAGCACTGATCAGCCCCTTTCCAAAACTCACCCTGAGTGTGATGGAGCCTGGATGGTGCAGGGATGGGCTACACATTGTCTTGGGTGGGTGAGAGCCTCAGAAGGCCATGACAGGCCCTGCTTTCAGGAGACTTCTCTTTGGTTTAAAAGGTTTTTTAATTGTCACCTCCCCAAAGGGGATTTTTTTCTTCTCTGCCCAGAAAGGGAAATGCAGAAAAATGTTTCTGCTTCCTTGGAGGAAACAAGTGATCAGATGGGTATTGGAAAAGAACTGGTGTTTCTGTGGGTTCAACAGTGTAGCTGCCTTGCCCTCCGCCCACTGCCTGTATGAAATGGTCCAAAAAATCAAGAATTAAGGATGTGCAGGCTGGAGTTTATTTGGCTCATGAGTCAGATGATGCTTCCTGTGTGTTTTAAATATTTGCTTCCTTGAAGTGCAGTTACATCTCTGTCCTCCTTTTTTTTTCCCCCACCCTTGTGGGTAGAAGCTCAGAGATGAGCAGACTGTGCTGATGGTGCAGATGGTGTAGAATTGAGATGTCTGCTAAATTAAATATCACAGTGTTTAATTTTCAAGGGTTTTTTGCACTGTTTAATTGCCTTTCTGCTTCTTTTGGCAGGTCCTGGATGACCCCAGTGAGGATCACTTGTACATGGGTAACTGCCCACTACCCTAGGGTGTCAGAGGGATGGGGATAGAGGTTTCTGCTGTCTTTTGGAGTGAGTGTGCAGGGTTGGGTCACTCCTTCACTGTGGGTGTAGCCTGGATGTGCTGGAGGAGCAAATAGGATGCAGTCTGGGAGGTGAATGGAGAGAGGAGTGCTTTATAGCACTTTATTGGCTTTAATTCAACGTCAGGACATGTTTTGCCTTGAAAGGCACCAGCATGGATTATTCTCAGCTTTGATGCTGGGCTGATAGAAAGTAGTTTTATTTGTTTGGCTTCGAGAACAAGGCACAAGTTAATTATCCACAGTACAAATGAGCCACTTCCCAACCTGTCTGGCAGACCACAGTGGTTTGCTTGATGCAAATATACACTTTTGGAAGAAATATTTCTATTCCATCATTTATGTTCAGCCTCTACTAGTGGACGAGTGTGTGATGCCTTCATGTCCAAGTGCAGAGGTTTGCTCAGGGGCATGGGTTAGGACTTTTTGGTGGCAGACTGAGGGTTTTAGTGTGCCGTGGAGGGCACTTCACAATGCTGAAGCAAAAGCACTGAGCAGGTAGTTGGCAGCATTCCCTTAACTGAAAATGGGAGCAGCCCAAATGCCATGTGCCTTGCATAAGACGGCATCTCCTTTTTAAAAATAACAAATTATTTTTAGAATTTTTATCATTAGAATAATTGCTTTTGTGCTGAGACTGTGCTCGGAGGAGCTGTATCCTGTAAGTGGTCTGTAATCACCTTCTCTTTGCATTGCAGTGTTTGAACTGGTGAAGCAGGGGTGAGTACTAAATTCCAGATTTAAACCTCCTAATGCATGAACATGAGACAGGTTTGTGGGTGACACAGCTTGGCCACCCGAGGTGGGTGTGGGGTGCAGAGGTGATGGGGAGGTTCATGGTGAGGCTCTTAAAGGTTAGAGTAGCAGCTCTGCGATGTAGTTACAGCCATGTACACCCTGTATGTGCCTGTGTTTGGGGTTATGTGCTTTCACCAGCCAATGAGAAAGCATCCAGGACCTGTTCCAGCACATCCAGATGGGGAATAAACTCCATTCTCTGTTGCCTTTGCAGCCCCGTGATGGAAATCCCAACCTTGAAACCTCTCAGCGAGGACCAGGCTCGTTTCTACTTCCAGGATCTGATCAAGGGCATTGAATACTGTAAGTGCCTCTGCAAAAAGGATGGGATTTCTCATTTTTGTTTTTTCCTAAACTCCTGGAGCTGGCCTCTCCACTGGCTCATGCTACATAGGGGTATTTGGAGCTGGGGCTGGTCGTGGTCTCGGCCACACAGAAACCTCGTGGCTCCTTTGCTGCAGAGCAGTACTGCTGCTGCATCACTTCTTTTCCTTCTGGCTGCAGTGCACTATCAGAAGATAATCCATCGGGATATTAAACCTTCCAATCTCCTCGTGGGGGAAGATGGGCACATCAAGATTGCTGACTTCGGAGTGAGCAATGAATTCAAGGGAACTGATGCCCTCTTAACCAACACAGTGGGCACCCCAGCCTTCATGGCCCCAGAGACGCTCTCAGAAACCAGGAAAATCTTTTCTGGAAAGGTATTTAACAGCAATTTGAGGAATTTTGGACTAATCTCTCTATTTTGGATTTAACTATGCTTTCTTTACTCTGCAGGCTTTGGATGTCTGGGCCATGGGGATCACACTGTACTGCTTCGTGTTTGGACAGGTAATGACAGATTTTTCAGTGCTTTTGGTGTTTTGGAGGGTTGGCATGTCCTTCCCAAGTTCCAGGTACATTGTGGGATTGACAGCCTGAATCCCTGTCTGAGCTGAGTGGAGATGAGGATGTGTGGGTGGAAGTGGGAGACTTCTGCCTGTCCCTGGGATGGGCACAGCCAAAAGGACTGTGTTCCTCTTTTCCCCTCAGGGAGTTTTGTGCCTGCGCAGATTTTTTAGGAAAGGAGCTCTTGTAGTAATCGATAATTTTTGGTCAAATGTAACTTTCATTGCATTTAAAAGTACACACTGATATAATAAGAAATCTTCTGGAATTTCCCTGTAACTGGATCCTTGCTCTCCTTCAAACTCTACAAGATCCTGATGGTCCTCTGACTGTCCCACTGCTGCGTCTTAACAGAGGTTGTTTCTTTTTCTCATTGCTCTTTTTCTTCACGGTAGTGCCCTTTTATGGATGAAAGGATCCTGAGTTTACACAATAAAATCAAGACCCAAATGTTGGAGTTCCCAGACCAGTAAGTACTCAAAAATAAAAACAACTATTCAATCCTTATTTTACAACTCATGTGAGTTGTTTCTCAGGCACTGCCTGGGTAGAGCTGGCCCTGCTCTGCTGCAGTTTTGCAAAACTCAGGCTCTGAGCCGTTCTGTTGGCCTCAACCCTGGAAAACTTCCTTTTGCATTAAACATGAAGGCAACATCTCTCGGTTTGCAGTTGCTGAAGTAATCGAAGTTGCAGAGGCATTTGAGGGAATGGATTAACCTCTGCAGTTGCTGCCTGTTGGGTTTTAGGCAGGGTGGAGTTGATGCTGGGCTGTCCCAGACCTGTACATGTGGGATCATGCTTCAGATGGCCTCAAAAGGGGATATTTTGCTTCTGTTGGGGATTTGGAGAGGAAGGGGTGTGTGGCACCTGGTTGCACGAGGACCTGGAGCTGCATCCTGAGCTTTCTGCCCAGGAAGTCCCACTGTGTCTGGCACTGAGGTAAAGAACGGAGGCAGCATTCACCCCCTTCCCCATCTCATCTCTCCCTTCTTTTCCTAGGCCAGAAGTTACAGACTTCTTGAAGGATTTAATTACACGGATGTTGGATAAAAATCCTGAATCCAGGATTTCGGTCCCAGAAATCAAGGTACTGACCCAACTTCCTGGTGTTGGCTGTGGCTCCACTTCTGTTGGGTTCTCCTTGCTCTTCTTTTTTTTGGGAGTCAGTTTGATCGCGCCAGGCTAGGTCCTCCCCATGTGCCCAGGGCCCCTGGGCAGGTAAGTCCCAGCTCCTTCCCCTGCTCCGGGACCTGCTCAGCTCTGGGACCTTCGGTGCCTATAGAAATCACAGGCAAAAGGAAATCCCCTGAGTACAGTATTTCCTCTGCTACCAGGAAAGTACTGTGCAACAGCCTTTCGCAGGAGATTTCTGGTCCTTCGCCCCTGCGGGAGCCTGGAAGGGGCGAGAAGCTGAGAGGATGGAGACTAAGGTAGGGGGAAAGGATTGCGGGGGAATTGCTGAACCATTTTGTGCTCCCCCTGCAGCCATCCAAGTCACCAGGTGTGTGGGCAAGGAGAAACAGTGGCTCTGCCTTCTGTCACGGATTAATCCAGGTCCAAGACTAGGGCTCGATGTGTCTCGCCATCACTAGTGCGCATACCTGTGGTCTGGAATAAATCACTCCAGCTTCTTGGTGCTATCTCATCCTTAAGATGACAGTGAAAAGAGGTCTTCTTCCCTAAAACCCACAGAGATGCCCAGGGCTGTAGGTCATCAAGGTTATGGCTTGGTTGTGTAGATGGGGCCAGTGCTGGCTCCGGATGAGCCACACCATGGGATTTTCTGCTCCAGACTGAGCTGTCCCTGGTGGTGCTGGGGTGAGCTGGCTCACCAGTGCACATCTCTCCCCTGCTCCCTGGTGTTTTAGGAGCACATAGGGGCCATAGCTTGGACAAGGAGATGCGTTGGCCAGGTTTGTGTTGTTTGAGTTACAAAAAAGAGGAAATCGTTCCTGACAGGCTGTGTTATTAATTGAAGTTGCACCCTTGGGTCACCAAGAACGGAGCAGAGCTGCTGCCCACGGAGGATGAGAACTGCACCCTTGTCGAGGTGACAGAAGAGGAGGTGGAGAATTCAGTCAAGCATATCCCCAGCCTGGCCACCGTGGTGAGTACTAAGGAGTTGATGCTCTGTGGACGCACACCAGAGTCCATGCTGCCTGCTGGGGCAAAAACACTGCTGAGGGGCAAAAATTCTGGGTAGGATTAGACCAAAGACCTTCCCTCTCTTGTAAACGAGTGGTACAAGACACTTGAGCATCTCAGGGTCTTCAGAGTTGCAGCATCTTGCACGAGGTGGCTGTACCACGTGAAGGGAAATATTTCAGAGCAGTCTCAAAGGGAACTGTCAGCGGGTAGCTGGTCTCCACACTTGAGCTGGCTGCTCAAATATCACTGTATTTGCTCAGGGCAAAATAGCATCTGGTGCAGAACCTGCCTGCAGCCAGGAGCAGGTGTTTTGGCCAGGCACAAGGAGCTCCTGTCCTGTTCTGCCTGTCCAGCCGTAGGGGCAGTGGGAGCATCCCAGGATGGAGATTTTATCTGGGCCACAACGTGCACCAGCCCCCGCCTGGAGCTATTCTTGGTGACTTCATCTCATCCCTTTTCAAGCTCATATTTTTATTCTCTGCAACCTGCTGTGGTGATGAGAACCACAGTGTAACCCTGCCCTATGTGGAAAGTGGAAGTCTTGTGGGTTTTCAACCTAGAGATTTCTTTGGGTCCCGCCAGCCCTTGTGAGGAGAAACAGCGAGTGACTATTCACAGTTCCCTGGTGCTGGGATTTTTTTGAAGTACAGGTCTCCCTTTGAAGCCCCTTTTTCATCTCATAGCTGTGCCCACATCTGGCCCTGTTTCTGGAGCTCTCTCCCACTTTGGTACCATGCAGAAGTCTTGTTGACTGCTCAAGCCGAAAAATCAGATGTTGCTCTAAAGAGACCACCATTGATGAGGGGCTTCCCCTCTTTTTCCTGTTCAGAGGTGACTTGATCAGAGAGCTCAGTGCTCCTGACCCTGTTGAAATCCAGGTATTTTTAGCACAGCTCAAGGCAAATAAGATTTTACTGCACCTCTTGCCTCTTAAATAATGCACTGCCTCCAGGTAGATCTCATATTTTCACATTTGCATTTGTTCTTCAGAATTACCCTCCAGAGCCTGATCTTTGTGCAGCCAACTGCAGGCATTAACGCTCCAGTACCGGATTCACTCACAAGGCTTCAACTCTCTCATAAAATGCCTTCCCCTTTGGACAAATAAGGTCTCTTGGTGTGCTGTAATGAGCAGAGAAATAAAGCACTGGACAAGAAGCAACACCAAATGAAGACAGTGCTGTTCACCTTGTCTACTCCCACCAGCAAAACAAGTTGGGGGATTCCTGGGAAGAACCCTGACATTTCTCTGTTCCCAGCAGTCTCTGATTGCAGCTGATGCTGGGTAATGGCCAGCTTTTCTTGCCAGGTGGAACTGGGAATTTGCAGGTACTGGATGCAGGAATCAGTAAAACCTACTTCTGGAGGGAAAGAATCTTCCCAGACTTGGCTTTGTTCTCTTCCAGCCTTTTACACCTAGTGTGGCTCTTATCAGCATGGTTTTAGATGAGGATACAGCCCCTGTATTAAACAGCTGGAGATTTGCAAACCTGCTTCCTTCTGGTTTTGGTTTGTTGGGTTTTTTTAAAAAGACAACTTTGACTTGTTTTCACTAGTTGTCATAACTATTTGGTCACGAGGGTTGGATGTTCCTTTTGCTCTTGAATGAAGGGAAAGCATCTCTAATGAACTCTGTTCTGGTTTTGCAGATCCTGGTTAAGACAATGATCCGGAAGCGATCCTTTGGGAACCCGTTTGAGGGGAGCAAGAGGGAGGAGCGGTCATTGTCTGCCCCTGGGAACCTGCTGCCGTAAGTGCCATCACCTCACCTCGGCCCAAAAAGACATTTCCAGCTTGTCTCAATCCTCTGGAGGAAAAATTGAGTAGTTAGGCTTTGAATCTTTCATGATGGCTGTGACACACCCCCTCTGCCTGATCTGTGACTGCTTTATGGGATTTTTGAGGGATGGAATATCTTGCTTTTCTGATGGGATGAAAATCATCTTTTTATTGCACTTCCAGCCTGTTACATGGGAGCTGGAGGGAGATGACACATCCTCAGGGTCCCAAAGGTCCCATGACAGGGAATTGCCTGAATTGCCTTTCTCTGAGTCACCCAGCAGCTATTTTATTTTCTTTGAAAACAGGAAACAAGGCAGTGAAGATAATCTGAAATGTAACGACTTGCCCAACGTGGGAGAGGAGGAACTTCTTTCGTGAACATCGACTTTATGGTTCTGTTGAGCAACTCAATCCAGGGCACGTCATAAAGTGTGCAGCTGGGGCTGAGCAACGTTGACAGAGCCCACACCAAACACAGCATGACACGGCGCTAGCTCAGTAGAATGCTGGATATAGAGCTCACATAGCAGCATGTTACCAGACATCCGACTGTTTGTCATAAACATGGAGCATCTCTGATCCCTTGGACTGCTGACTTCTCGTGGGAGAGGCGCTGGCTGGTGGCAGACAGGTGAGCTGTCGTGGTGGGCAGCAACAGGGCTTTGCAAAAAAAAGAAACCCCAAAGCAGTCCAACAGAAATGCATTTGGAACTGCTTTCAGCTGGTTTTAATGCCAAATAATTTCCAGGGACTGACGCCAGCATCCCAGAGGTTTGTGCCCATCGTGTAGTCGTGGGCACACGCAGAAGGGTGAAGCTTTTGCCAAGTGGACACACAGCAGTAAAACCACACATGTGCACTTTGAGAGTTCATGACCTACCGGGAATGTTGTTGCATCTATTTCTTGTCCTTCTGGCTTGTTTCTAATTGACACCTTTTTAACTGCATGGGAACAAAGCAAAAACCCACCTTTTCAGCTTTTTAAAGAATGCCTACCTTTGTGAGCCAAGTTGTATTAAGCAGCATCTTCAGGACGTTTAGAAAGTGAAGTTAATTAACACAGGTAATTAACACCTTTCCAAAGGCCTTGGTGTGATCAGTACTTGGTAAGTCAAGTATTCAGTGTATGAAAGAAAAAGGTATTTAAGGGCTTAAGTTCAGTTTGAACTATTTTTGCTGCAGAAACACGAGTGAAAGGTGGTGTTTAGCTGAATGTTTTGAACAACAGAGGAAGCACTAACTGTTTCTAAATCTTTTACTTGATCTAGGTAGATATATTATTAAATATAAAATTCAGGGTAAAATCCTTCACTTCCATGTACATTACATGGTTTACTACAACTAAAAATAATACAACTTATGCTGTTTTTTAAATATAGACTTAGGGCTTGCTTAGAATTTAAGATCTTAATGAAATACTTAGATTAGCTAGTTATTTTCAAAGAAACTTTTGTTTTCCAAACTCTTAACCTAGATTCTGGGGCCAATGCTATGTATTTTTTGCAAGTTTGTTACCAGTAATTTGTGAATGCCTGTGGATCAGAGGCTTGTTAGTAAATTAAGTGTATACCTAATTCATGGATTGTTTCTTATGAAGAGCTCTTTCACCTTCAGTCAGATTACTCTGATTATTTGTGGTGCTTGTAAAAAATAATAATCTGTCATGTGGTGGGAGAGACTCTGGTGTCCAGACACACTTTCCCAAGTTCTCTGTGCTCAGACAAACCTGGAGAATGGCAGAGTGTGGAGGAGCTGGAGAGGAGTCAGGGTTTGCCTGAGGAAAGGGATCATGGTAAGTACAGTTGTTTTGTGGGTAGAGAGTGGGACTATGGGTCTGATCTCTTCTCAGTCTGATGTGGTTGTGTGACCTTGAATGAGGCATTTAAAATGGTGCCTGACAGAGGGGGAGGATTTTAGTCTCCCAAGCTTGTAAGGGACTGCTAAGACTTAATTCTTTGTCCTCAGGAAGAAGGCACTAGGAGACACCCAAGTATTTTGATTAATGGTAGGATCTCTGCCTGCTAATCCTGGCCATGGATGTCATGCCTTTAGGAAGTGACTGTCCCCTTGTTTTCTTTGATCCTGGACAGCACAAGCAGCAGTGGGCCAATGTCCTTGGTCCCACTGCAGTCAGATCTGGGCTGGTAATCCCTGGTTAGGACAGGTGTTTGTTAAAGCCAGGACAGTGATAACAAGGGCTCAGGTGCCTACATGAACTGTCCCTTATACCTTTTGATCACTTGAAGTGATGTTCCTCCTAAATTACAATTTATTATGGAAACATTGTGCTGCTGGCCTGTCTCCAAAGATGGTGATAACAGTTTCTGGTTTAGGAGCAATACTATGGAGTTTGGAGCCATAAGACATGCACTGTTTTCCTCCCATTTTAGTCCAAGGCTATCCCAAAGGCCTGCAGCTTCAGCTATGGGAAAACCCAAACAGGTAACTTGGGGGCCAGCAGTGCTCCAGCTGCCTGCTCCCCCTTTCCTAAACAGGACTTTTCATTGTGGAAATGTGTGTGAGTGAGCAGCCTTGTTCTCTAACCCTGCAAATGGACTTGATCTGCCAAAAAAAACCCCAACAAAAACCCAAGGGGATCTGATTCTCTGTAGTTAGTACACAGCAGTGTGTGGTGTGTTTGCTAGAGGTGTGCTGTAGAGATCTCTGTGCTGCCCATCTCTGGTTGTGATCTGTCAGGTGCCTCCTGAGAGAGTTTACATTGACCAAACAGATTTGCCCAGTGCAACGCAGCTTCTCAGCAGACTAAGATGGTCCAGCTCCTTGATGCCCAGACACACAAGGGCCTCAGATGTTACCACAGATCAGCGTGTAAGGCCCAGCACAGGCTTGGTTCCAAAGGATGCTGAAACTCAGCACTTCCCCAAGGTGCTCTCCAGGCTGAGTGTCCCTCAGTGCCAGCTCCTCTGGGGCTGCAGCCAAATGCACATTTCCGAAAGAAATACAAAGTAGATTTGTTTTGTTGGTCAGCTCTGTTGAAAGCATAAAGCCTTGGCCATGTGAGGAAGATCCCTCTAAATGCATGACCTGTTAGAGAAGCTGTACTGTGTATATAAACCTGCTCAGTTCCCCAGCTGCTGTTCCTTAGTAGTAACTCTGGCTTCTTATAGTGAACATTTTGCTTGTGCCTTGGAACTGGGCTATAGCTTGATTTCCCCAACTCCCTTCCTTTCAAGCAAGCCCAGTGCTGACTGGGAACTAAGCTTTTTTGGCTCTGAAAGCACACAGGAAAGTGCTAAGGGGAAACCAGGCCTCTTGTCTTAGTAGTTTTTCTTGGTGGTCCCCTCTTACCTATCAGGCAATTGATCTGTTTCTTTTCTAAGGTCCTATACTATTGCTGATTTTTATACTGTTTGTTTAATGACCAAGGCTTGTGTTTCATTCCTATCCCTTTATTATGCATTTAACTTTATCAGGTGTATCAAGTTTAAATACTGTGTATTTACCACTTTTAAATTATATTACCTAAGAAGAAAGAAAAAAGAAACCAACAACTACATGTTTTTCCACAAAGCTGTTCAAGCTTCACTGTACAAGTTGAAATAAATGACATGCAACTGAACCCAGAGTTAGTTGATCAAGTGCAGCCATTATCCTGTTTGACTGATCTTTATCAAGCTGTGTGAGTTTGGTTGTTGGAAGAGGAATCTGAAAGCATTTTCCTCTGTTAGTGAAGTCTGGTGGTCTACCATTGCTGGGATCTTGGGCTAGGATGAGTCTACAGGGGCTCGAGCCACTGTATAATCCAAACAGCATTCACAGGCACAGACTGGAGTGCTGACTCTGGGAAAGGCACAGTTTGAGATGGGACACAATTTACTGCTCAGCAGCAGGAGGCACATAAAGAATAAAACAAGATGCTAATGCAAGTATGGAATAGATCTCAGGGCTCTGTGAGACCAGAAAAGGTTCAGAGAAAAGGAAGAGTTGCACTTTGTGATCTTGTGTGATCACTAGAGATGCTCAAGGCCATGTGAAGATAAAAGCCAAACAACTCACTTTAATCAAATTGTGTAAACCCATTAAATGCAGCAGTCCAGATGCAGGGTCAGTATGATGGCAAAAAGCTTGGGAGGTGTGCCAGGGAATAACAGATCCAGTGCTTGGATAAGGTCCTTCAAACCCTGGCCTCTTACAAGTGCTTACAACCCTTGCAGAGGGTTTTAATGGAACAGACAGACAAGGTGCCAGGAGAACCAAGGTGGAGCAGAAGCTGTAGTTGCAGCAGCACTTCTCCAGCAGCAAGAATCAAGAGGCAAAGCCCACAGAGCCCTGGCTTTGACAGCTGTCCAGTAACAGTTGCTGTCTGGGGAGAAACAAACAAGCAAATCCAGCTTGCAGGACTCGACAAGGTTACATTTTATTGAAGTAAAATTTAAAGTAGTACCATAAGAATTTGACAAAATAGAAAAAAATATTCTGTAATCAGCAAGCCATTTATCACAGCACAATGGAGCCAGACACTGGTTTGTCTTGCTCTGTGGCCACTGGAGCTTGGAAACACAGTTAAATCTTAGGTGCAGGCTCAGCTAAGCTTCACAACCCTTCATGACAAGGAAATATGACTTGACAACAAGGAGTTGCTCTTCCAAGGTTAGGCAACACCTGGCAGGGGCCATGTTCACTGAAGGAACCTGTGCCTGTTATCCTGTGCTATCTGCTACCAGTGAGCTCAGGAATAGGAGGACTGTCAAAATGTCAATGTTGGAGCAGCCCCTGTCCCAGGCTTGGACAGAGCAGAGACCTGGCTATCAAAAAGCACAATTCTCCCTCTGTGCTTAGTGCAATTAACCTGGAAAGACAGCAGACAAGGAGCAGACCCAGTTCTTCTCTCTGGGGGTTGGCTCCAGCCAGCAAAGGTAGTGAAGAGTAGTGAAGATGGTCCCTTCCTCAGATTTGTTCCCCACTTCCTTCCAGCGAAGAGGGGGTGGTCTCATGACAGGGACAAGTACATTCACAGCAGCAGTTTAGAGCGGCAGTTGGTGCTGCAGCAGCAGGAGCTCAGGAGTTTGTTCCATATGTCTCACCGACTCCCTGTGAGGATCAGAGATTACAGTTCTCTGCCAGAAAACTCCTTTCTCCCCCTTCCTCTCACACAAAACCCAGACTTTACTTTGCCAGTGCCACAAGGCCTTTTGATTCAGAAATCCACCCTCTGAAGTAACACCTCCCCCGAGGTACAGGGCTGTAGGGCTGAACTCTACCCTCAGCACCAATCAAGCAACTCACTAAATCCTTCTATTAACCAAACAGATCATCTGGACTCTGGACTGAGCTGTAGCTGTGGCTCCCAGCACACTGGTCTCAGAAAATGTCATTGAGGGGGTCTCTTCAAAGCCAGAAGAACCCCAAAAGCCAAGAATGAAGGATTTGAGGGGAACAGAGTTGTTCCCCAGAGTTCTCAAGAAGGCAACTGCCAATGACTGCAACCTAAAAAGGAGGTGCAGTTAGGAGCATGACAAGTTCTCGAACATACATTTTTCTCTCCAAGAGTGGTTGCCCAGGAAACACAATATTTGTTTTAGTGCTCTTCCCTGCAACAGCCTTGAGGTAAAAATTAGCTTCTCTAACTTTCCTTAGAATTGTGGTTCAAAATCCCTATTTGATGTGGGCTTTTTACATCCTGTTTCAGAATCTCTCCAGTCAGAGAAGGAAGCAACTCTGTCCTTTGTTGATGCTTACCAGTTCATAATCCTCCACATATTTGTATTTCTTCTCCCGATAGTAGTACCTCTTTTTCATGCAATACAGAACAACAATGTCACACAGCACTGTTGCCTAGTGGAGATGGAAAGAGTTTACAACAGTGATCCTCAGGACTGAGGCACTAATCCAGAATTGAGTCCAGGTGCAGACAGTGTCACTTACCACGCCAAACAGCGCTAAGCCAGAGCCGATGTTAATCATGGTAGGAATTACATCAAATTTTCCTGCCTAGAAGACAGTTACAGGGCTGAATGTATTTTTCAGCATCTCTGAAAGTCCTCATTACATGACCTCCAGGAACTGTCACCCTACCTTTCCAAACACTATGATATGAAAGCGGATGCCATAAGCTTTGACAAGCGTCCGTGATTCAGTGCCATCACTATTCTTGTAGTATTTTGCAAACCTGGAGAAAAGATAGGTCAAAGCTTAGATGCAAATTCTGAGACTGCTTATGTGATCATGCAGCATACTCAGGTGTGTTCCCCATCCCAAGAGGATGGGCTGAACATTGATACTTCCAGACACAACCCCCAAGTGACGGAGATTTCATGCAGGCAAGCACATTGAGGAGGAAAGCCCAAAACAGGTGAATTTAAGACAACAGTTATCACAAGCCAAATCAAGGAACTTGCAAAGCATAAGAAGGGGAGAAAGTTGTCTTTGGTAGGGGAGCAGAAGGGTCAGCTGAAGAAAATCAGCTACAGGAGAGAGGTGAGCAAGGGGCTGCGGGGGACCGGGCAGCCACGAGAGGGCAGGGCTGGGAGCAGCAGCGTGGCTCAGCCGGCACACAAAGGCTGTTCCGTGGCCCACAGGCAAACGACAGGGAAAACGGATGGGAACGAATAAGCGAGATCAGACTTACTCTGCCACGTGGTTGACTAAGCCATGAGGAAACAGAGAAGAGGGTGGAAGAGAAGAGGGAGGATTGGTAAGGGGCGTTACCACTGTCTGGAATTAGCAAGAGCACTTTAGACCTGGCTGTGGTATCATCCAGCTGGTCTCACTTGATACCCCAACACCTGCAGGCCTGGCACCTCCCAAACACACTGTCTGCATGACAGCAGCTCCTCAGCAAATTCATCCAAGTTCCAACCAAAGATCTTGCTTGAGCTAAGCAAGATTTTGTGATTCTAGAAACAACAGTCCTGAACTGTGTTTCCTCACAAGCAGGAATCCTGCAAGGACCTTGGCAAGGTGGCCAATCCATATTATTATTGAGTCTGGTGCAACCAACTGCCTGGCTCTGCACTGACATTTTACAGGAGGTGCTGGACTGTACTGGCCAGAGTGTGTATGTGGTGATGTAAGCCAGGACACTCCTGGTGCAGATACAATCTTGAACTGACAGAGCCTTTTTTAGAGGTTACGTTTCCCTCAAACAAGCAAAGGAGATACTTCAGTCTCCCACCCCCACCCATCAGACCCCCCCCAAATTCTGCCCTGTCATCCCAGCCTGAAATAGTCAGGTCTCCCATTGCCATGCCACGACCAAACAGCCACTCAAAAGCTGATGGAAACAGACACTGATACAATTAGTGGAGACCTCCCCTCTCTGCTGTGGTTTGCACACAGTGAGGATCCCACCCACTCTGTCTTACAACATCAGAAAAACTCTCCAAGTTTTCCTCTGGTGCTCTCCAAGGACCATCACAAGCCCTCCCCAGTCACATTACCTGAAGTTGTAGCCGGGTGAGACAGTGTGGGCAGAGTCCTTGTTGTCGAGGCGCCGGAAGGAGTATTTTGGCACACAGTGGGAAGCAGCTCTGTCAAGGTTGCAGTCCCAGTTAATCTGCAATGCCATGACTCCACCCTGCCAAGTGGAGGACAGAAGGTCTCTGCTAGAAAGCTTTCTCCTGACCAGGACCCTGATTTACTGGTCTTGTCTCAGTCCCATTTAAACATTCTTTCCTCCTGCTACAGAAGGGCCTTGCACATAACCCCACCCACATGAGCCAAGGCAAATTACTTGTAGAATTGACTCCAGTCCCTCTGGCCAGAGCAGCTCTCCATCCTGCAGCTGATATGTGTTCTGTGCCTCATCCCACGAGACAAGTGGGGCAACCACCGACCATTCCTCTTTTATACAACTGAAGCCCAAGAGAAAGGTCTGCCAAGTACCTGCACAGCCATTTCCTGGAAGTCCTGCCCTGCAGCTTCAACTATTTGTCCTAAACGAAAGATGGGGCAGAAGGGATCTGTGTGGGCATCATAGATGCAGCTCTTGAGGTAAGTGGAGTTGACAGTGGGGAGGATGTTTCGCCTGCAGAGGAACAGAGAGAAAAAAGCTGTTGCATCTTCTTCCACCTCCCCAGCTGCCCTTTACTGTCCACAAGACCAGACAGCACAGTGCCCCCCCCTCGAATTTACTTGCTGAAGTTGAACTTGCGGTACCAAATGTTGTTCTTCACCAGAAGGGTGAAATTCTCAGCTTCTCGCAGGAATGCTGGCCTACAAAACAACAGGGAGAGTAAATAAGTGCAACATATTTTCACAAACAGGACTCTGCAGGGTCCTTGCTGCTCATGTCTTCAGTTTTTCCCAATAGCACCTCACAGGGAGAAGCATCAGCTGCATATCACCAGCCTCCCATGGAGTAGGAAGACAGAGCACTCACTTGGGAATGTGACTGTCATCTTCCACAGGGCACCATGCAAGGACTTCACAGGTATTAATGCTTTTGTTGTACTGAACACACTCCCCAGTCTGGATGCCTGGAAAGGAACGTGAATGGAGGTACTGCTAAGCAAAACCAGAGGCAGTATTTGTCCTGTGACATTTCCTCCCTCCATACGGTGGAAGCAATCTTCTCACTACCAAGACTCCCATTATCTTCCAGTGCAACTTGTAGTGCAAGTTCAGAGAAAGAAGTATCAGGTCCTTTGTCAAATCCTCATCTGTGTGAAATACTGCTTCAGGGATTCAAGGCCTTGAAAAAGCCCTCACGCTATTTGCTAACTCACCAAACCCCACATCTACCCAGCATCCACCCAGCACAGTCCATCTGCTCTCCCCCAGCAGAAAATTCTGAGCTCCCCTTTCAGCTCTCTTTTGTGTGAGATAAGGATAACAAGGAGATGGAAGTGAAATGCTGCTTCCTTCACAGCAGGAAAGGCACAGCACAAAGGTATAACAACACAGACTGAAAGACCTTTGTAGCTGGTTTCTTACCATTGCTCTGGGTGCTGACATATCCTGGGACACAGTCACTCTTCACCTTGCACACTGTTTTGTCATCTGGAAGCTGCAGAGGAACAACAGTTTCACTAAGCTCTGTGAACCCTCTCCCCCACACTCCCACCCACACGAGGCAAGATTAAAGCAGATCCTGCACCTACCTCTGGGCAGTGGCCTTGGCTCTGGTTCAGAGTAAGTATCACATTGGTCATGACAAACACAGTGTTCTCACCCTAAACAAGCAAAAGAAGGAGTAAACTGAAGACTGACAAAGAGCATCCAAGGCACTGCACCAATTATCTTTGTTGACAGAGCCCAGGTGGCCCCTCAGAGGGGACTTGCTTTGGACAGTGCTGCTGCAGCACTACAGGAGCAGATTCCCACATGTATAGGCTGAGGCTGTTGTGTTTAGCCAGGGGAAGGACTGTGGGACTAGAAATTCTTTCTGTCCTCCCACTCAGCCCAAATGTCCTCGTTCCCATTATGAAAACAGAGATCACACAGCTCCTCAGTGGAGTTGCAAGGAAGGAGCAGAAATAGAGCCCCAGCTGCAAGTCAGAGCACAACTCCCACTCTGTCTTTTTGCAGTAACAATTAGAAATTTGACCAGTCCTAGTTCATTTCTTCAGGGAGCACCATTTTTGTTATTCTACTTTCATTACTTTCAAGTCTGTACAATTCTGGATCTGTCATATGCTGCTGTTCCACCCATATGCAAATATGACCACACAGCCGAAATTTGGTTAAATCTGTCTTTTTTTCTGCACCACCGAGGGACCTATGACCAGCAGCTTGGCTGAGTTTGCCCATCCCAAGGCCACCACATATGGTCCCCAGAGCACAGACTTCCACAGACACAGTCAACCACAGTCAATCAGTAACTACAGCAGTGCTTCCTGTTCAGTTCTGGATCGAGTGACTTGCAGGCTATTCCTGGAGTTTCTGCCAACAAGTTAACTCGGGTTTGTTTGCTTTAGAGCAATAAGAAAGAAGACATGTGGTTATTGTTACTTTTTTTCTGAAGTCTGCAAAGTTCTTCCTCCTCTGCAGGGGCCGGCGCTGTTTAACGTTTTTTGGACGATATGGACAGTGGGACCAACGTGTCCTCAGCAAATTTGCTGAAAGCACCGAGCTGTGGGGTGCAGTCACACACTGCAGGGGAGGGAGGGAAGGGCATCCAGAGGCACCTGGACAGGCTGGAGAGCTGGGCCTGTGTGAACCTCATGAAGTTTCAACAAGGCCAGGTGCAAGGCCCTGCATGAAGGTCGGGGCAATACCAATCACCACGACAGACTGGGCAGGGAATGGACCAAGAGCAGGAATTGAGGGCGTTGGTGGACAGGAATCTCAACCCAGCCACGTGCACTGGCAGCCCAGAAAGCCAAATCTGTCTTGGGCTCATCCCCAGCAGGTCAAGGTGGGGATCTTGCCCCTCTCCTTCTGTCTTGTGAGACCCCGCCTGCACTGCTGCATCCAGCTCTGGGGCCACCAAAGCAAGAAGGTTGTGGTCCTGTTGGAGCGAGTCCAGAGGAGGCTACAAAGATGCTCCAAGGGCTGGAGCAACTCTGCTATGGAGACAGGCTGAAGGAATTGGGGTTCAGCCCAGAGAAGAGAAGGCTTCAGAGAGACTTTAGACCCCTACCTAATGGGGGCTTTTCAAAAGGAGAGAGAAGGACTTTTTCACACAGGCAGATAATGACAGGACAAGGGGGAACAGTTTTAAATGAAAAGGACAAATTTAGAAGAAATTCTTCACTGTGAGAGTGGTGAGGCCCTGGCACAGGTTGCCCAGAGAAACTGTGGCTGCCTCATCCCTGGAAGTGTTCAGGGCCAGACTGAATGGGGCTCAGAGCAACTTAGTCTAGTGGAAGGCATCCCTGCCCATGGCAGGGGATTGGAAATGGATTCTCTTTAAAATTCCTTACAACTCAAACCATTCTGTGGTTTTACACAGGTACACAGAGGCATACTTTTCTTTAAACAAGCTTCCCTGGGGCCAGTGGTGCAGGTGCTCAGCATGATCTGTAACAAAGCAAAGCTGCTTCATTCTCTCCTACCAAAGGCACGCTGGAGCTGAAGGTGCTCCAGCCCTGAGTGCACTTCAGGAAAGAAGTAGGTGATTGCTACAACCCCCCCTTTCTGCATATGAAAGTGATTGATACCTGAGGAGGGATGACATAGTCGGCCACATCCCAGATCCTGGTTCCCAAAGTGGATGTATTTGTCAGCGTTACTCCTTTCACCTTTGTGGTTACAGAACTGACCACAGCGTCTGTCTCCTGGTAGCCCTTCTGCCACAGGAAGACCCACCTGCAAGAGGATTGCGAGAATTGCAAGAAACAACAGATAAACACCATAAACAAGCACAGGTGGTCGGATTTTCTCCTTTTCCCATATGTTACCTGAAAGGGACAGTCCAGATAGTTCCATAGCGTTTCCTTACAAAAGGGTCCCAGAACAAGCAATCCCCCTTGGGATTTTGGGGGCTATTTTTTATTTTCAGAGTAGTTTGCTGGGTGTAATTCGCTTTTACGCCCAGAGAGCGACAATCACCCTCCGGTACGGTCCCGCTCCTGAAGAGCCCCGTCCTGTCCGCAGCCCCACAATCCCAATTAAACCTGCCCCTTACCCCCGGGTCACCCCCTCGGTGAGCTCCGGGCTCCCGGCTCCCCTCAGCCCGCGCCCCCCCCACAGAACCGCGGTCCCGGGGCTCCTGAGGGGAGCGGCGGCTCCCGCCCCTCAGCCCGGGGGGGGCTCCCGGCGCCTCCTCCCTCANACGGAGCCCTCGCGGGCCACAGCGCCCCGAGCCGCCCGCCGGGCGCTCCCGCAGCCCCGGGGCACGGCCGGGCTCTGTGGGGCAGNGGGGCTCCTGAGGGGAGCGGCGGCTCCCGCCCCTCAGCCCGGGGGGGGCTCCCGGCGCCTCCTCCCTCACGGCGGCCGCCCCGGGACCCCCGCGCCCCGCCCGCTCACCCGATCACGTAGGCGAGGATGGCGAGCTGCACCGCGCGGTTGATGAGCCCCACTTTGCGGCTCCGGATCAGCACGATGCGGGGGGTGTCATACTCGAAGAGGAAGCTGTGGAAAGCCCCGCACGACGCCATGGCGGNAATTCCCACATTCTGCCGCAGCCCATAGCACTGAGTGCCACATCCAGTCCTTCCTTGCACACCTCCAGGAATGAGGAGTCCAGACCTCTCTGGCCAGCCCCTTCCAATGCCTGAGCACTCTTTCCAGGAAGAAATTCCTCCTGATGGCCAACCTAAACCTCCCCTGGTGCGGCTTAAAACCATGTCCTGTCATCCCGTCCCTTGTTCGCTGGGGCAGAGCCCGACCTGGCTCCCCCCTCCTGCCACGGAGTTGGAAAGAGGGAGAAGGTCCCCCTGTGGCTCCTTCTCTCCAGGCTGAGCCCCCTCAGCCGCTCCAACCCCTTCCCCATCCCCGTTCCCTTCTGAGGACACGCTCCAGCCCTTCAGTGTCCTTCCTGAATGAAGGGCACAGAGCTGGACACAGTTTTGTCAGGAACAGGGGTTCCCTTGGGGCTGCCAGGGCAAGGCTCGGTCCTGAGCCTGTGCAGGTGGTGGTGGGTCATTTGGGATGATGCTCTCACCCCAGCTGCTAAACCTGGGGGGATTTTTTTTTCCCCAGGCTACTCACCATTAGAAAGTTTATTGGGAGTTTTTCACCTCTATACTGGCCTGGTGGGTCAGTTATTACCTGGAAGTCTGTGGCTCTGAGCCCTACATGATTCTGGTCCCTCAAAAAACTGGACAGATAACTTCAGGCAAGGGCCATCCTAAAACCAGCTCATATCTTGCAGCAGCTCAGGGAAAAGAGCGCCTGCCTCCAAAAGAGCACAGAACATATCAAAGACTGTCACCTTCTCAAACACAGAGTAAATCCTTTATTTATCCTCTTGTAGAATTAGTCTTTGCTATAAAAGCAGCGATCTAATTCATGCACCTTCCACCTGGTGCTGAAATACCCAACACAATGCTTATACTAGAAACATTATCATAACCCTCATAAGAGCAGGTAAATCATTAGGAGGAGATGATGTGAACTGACAAAGTGGCAGTGGCAATTTCAAACAGTATGGAACTATTAAAGAGCCTTTAGGTCAGCTATATATCAATAAAGTGCTTTATTTTTTATGTAAGCAGTCAAAGCTGAAAGGACCAAAAAACGTGAAGAAAGGATAAGGCAGAATTTACACACAAATGTGAAAAGAGATCAAAATCACAGTCTTAAATAAATATTCGGTGTAATTATTTTCAAAAGAAGAATTGGTTCATATGCTTAAACAGCAATGTATTAATGCCTAGGGTAATATTTTCCCACTCTAGATATATAAGATGCTGCAATATGAATGTTGACACAATTAATCCATATTACAATTGAAGATATAAATGCAGCTGGCATAATCTGCCATATATATCTTAAAATACATATCGGAAATGAAAATGGCAAACTGCTGGGTTAGCTTAGAAAGAACAAAGCTTTGTTGAAAGGCATGCAGGACATACCTGTTATAATCCTTTTCACCTTGTTTCTACAAAAATAGGACATGTCTAAATATAACAAAAATACAGAATGGAAAAGGTGTTGGAGCACAGATTAATCTATCCTAAATTTGCTGTTCCTTGGCTGTACTTTGGCTTTACACATCATAAAAAGCTATTTGCACAAGTTCAAGAGGAGGCACAAGGAACGCCTGCTTGAAATTAAGAGCAAACAGAAGGCCAAAGTCCAACATTACAATTCCAATGAGTATGAATGAAATGTCCAAAAATATTACTCAAAGAGAGTAAAAGTACTTTTCAGTGTAATTCCTGAGTTCCAGCTAAAAGGAGCAGTACAAAGATGACAGCTGGGCTTTTCAGAAAATGCTTTGTCTGTGTCACTGGAATCATCTAAAATAAGTGGTTTTAATCTGGTTGGACCATGAGGCCTTCAATGGTGTGTTATGAAACTCGTTCAGTGACCTCCTTCTAGAGCTTCATGATCCAGGGCTACAGAAAGCTGGTGAGGATGGTGCAGAAAGATGCTCAGCCACCACATTTTCCAGTGATTCCTCTTTTGGGCTTCCTTCCTTCAGGATTGTGTTTTGAAGTGACTCTTGGTTTTCTTCAGGGTATGACCAGACTGCACCAGCTGCTGGAACCAATCTGAGGTTGTGATGTTCTGCCCTTTTTTTTCCTTCAGCAAGGGCCGCTCGTGGCACTTCTGCATTGGTTGGCATTTTCCACGACAGCATCACTTTGGGGAATCTGGGAAGAGGCCCCTTGTCTCAGAGGTTGCCCCAGCTCATATTCTTCATAATCATGATTCTTTTTGGACTCATTGGTAGGCATCAGCTCGAATCCTTCATTATCTTGGCTCCTGTTGGACTGGCTGGTGCAGCAGCTGCCAGCAACGCAAAATTTCACAGGGTGGCTCTGCAACAACAATTCCCAACATAAAGAAAACAGCACTTGGTGCTTCATCCAACCACACACAACATTTTCAGCAGGGACCCTCACCATTGGGTTTTTCGTTTGACACAGCACAATAGGGATAATGATGATAGATCAGCAGATCTGGGGGAGGATTGTCATTCTGTGTTGCCACCGCCCACCCGAGTGGAACCGAATCGACACCTCACGAGTTGTTTCAACACCGACACACTCCCACGGACACACACCCACCACGGGACAGCAGCAGTCTTTAGCTGACTCAAGAAAATACATTCTCTGGTCACAGGATAGCTTGAAGTGGACAATAGGAATCTGGTTTTAGCGCCCCCCCTCCAGCATTTAATCTGGGTGGGTGGCGGAAACCCAGGCTGTTTGGGATGATATCCTCAATTCTCTCTTCTTAATGGAGGATCCCAAAGGAGTGTCTGTCTTTCCCACAACAATACTGTTTTGAGGGTGCTAAAAACTTGGTTTTAGAGGTTTCTTTATCAAGGTATCATGTGGCTCATAAAGGACACATATCACCTGTGCAGCATTTAAAGTGAGCATTGTCAGCTGGTGTAAGTTATTTGGAGAACTGAAGACAAACACAGCATAGATCTTCCTCCTCCAGCCCTTTCAGCCTTCTGAAAGGTGGTGTGCTCAGCTTGATGAAAGGAAATTGCCCAGCATCTGACCTGGCAGTTTAAACTAAATTAACAGAGGGATTTAGACAAATTAAAAATCCAGCTAATGTCCAATGAGTGTTTTGGTGCCTCATTTCAAATTGGAACCCAAAGCTGCAGAAAGAAGTTCAGTCACAAGTAAAACAAATGGAATACCCCAGCAAGGATATGTGGGGAGCTGGCAATGATAAAAATGTCTGTGGTCTGAAGGCTTTAATAACATGTTATCCAGGACCAGCTCTGAAATCCTGAGCACATTTCAGCATTTTCCATTCTTTGATCCATAGAGAGTGACAAGAATGATGAGAGGCTTTCCTAACTTCCAGTTTTTTATTCTATCAAAAACTTCCCTGATGCACAGCTCACATCATCTTATGGATCAATAAGCAGTCCCAGAGCATGGAAGGAAGAGATCTTTTAAATCTGACAATAAACACCTGGCAGTGCAGACAAAAATCATTACATTAAACTGAAAGACATATTCAGCCACACAATGGTACCAATATCCAACCTCTGATAACAACACCCTGATGCCTTCTGTCTAAGATATGCTGTCAGGACTCAAAGTGCTGTATTGTTCTTGAGTTCCTGGTTTACTTGAGTGACCTCTAAGTCCTGCTTTCTTTCATTTAGATAAATAATTTGAATGGGAATTTAATCCCTTTAGCTGAAGGGACAGAAGGTCAGTTCCAGGAGTGGCAGATATTCATAGATCACTCTTTTACACCAGATATATCCTCTTAAACAGTTTCCTTTTTTTTGATATTTGAATAGGCAACCAACTATAGAACAAATTTTGAATAGCAATGGCAGTGTAGATGAATGAACAATTCTGTTGTCCAGTCCATGAGAGAACTAGTGATGCTGGGAGACTCTGTTCCCAAGCTTTCCTTATTTCCCTTGGTTCCTCAAAGATTAATAAGACCAAAAAATTACAGAAACTTGCTACGTGTCACTCAGGCAGATACAGGCTTTTTGAGTAAAGAATGGAAATTTACACAATCTTTTTTTTCAGAGCACTACTATCACTCTTCAGAAAGAACTGAGAAATGTTTGCATTTATGTGGTGTAATTAAATTTTGTGAACTAACATTGTTCTTTATTAGCACAGTGAAATCTTCAGAACTTCTCAGAACAGCAGGCCTAAAACATCCAATTAACTATCTTCTTTTACTTAAATACATCAGTTAATGTTATGCTACTTTACTATTACCTGGGAAGCTGTCAGTGGGAGCAATATGTTGCTAAGAATAACACTGAAATGCAGGGAGTTAGGTGGCTCAGGGGAGCAAGAAAGGTAGAGGTGGTTTTCTTAGTTTTAGGTATAAATTTTTCTCCTTTATTGCACTTGTTTGTGTGGGCCAAGCCTAATAGGACACTCTACTTGCAGCTGAAATATGAACTCAGGAGGCTTCTGATATAAATCTTGCTATAGAATAGTAATAAGAATTTGCACCATTTGGCAGCTGCTGGTTTCTGCACCATGAATTGGCAGTTTCACTGATGAGTGGCCATTTACACCAGAGTATAAGAATGAGCCATGTGCTCAACCTAGGAATAGGAATTTCGTCAAGGCAGTCATTCCAAGGGGGAAATGCAGTCTTCAAAGAGTCATTCACATAAAGGACAGTGCTGCTTCTGAGCAAGGAATGTTTTAACTGTCATTGTTTTTTGAGCAATGCCTCTACACCAGAGATCTGTGATGACAAGCAGCACATTAGCTGGATGATGTGCAGCTTTCATGAGGGAATTCTCATGTCTTCTAAACCAAGTTAATGAATGAGACTTAATTGGGAAACCTCTGTGGATGCTACCTGGACATGGAAGTCCTTGATGAGTTTCACTGTATAACAGTCAAGATGTTAATAAATTTTTTTAAGAACTAAAAATGAATGAACTTATAATGGGAAACTGTCCATCATTCATCCACTGGGAAGCATCTGGAATGTGATCCAAAGATCTTCTGAAAGAAGTGTTGTAAACACCTGTCCTTCAGCCAACTACTCCCACAACTGTTCCCTGCCTCAGGCAGAAAGGAACAATCCAAAATAGAAGAACCTTCTTGCCAACATGCAATGACTTTGTTCAGCTCCTGCCATAACTAACGGAAGGAAAAGGAGGCCTCTTGTATAGACTTACCTTTCAAAGGAATTTGGACAATGAAGACAATCATGGGTGTAACCCAAGCCCAACATTGCTACCTCAGTATCTCAATCAGATGGCAAAGCTCCCTGGGCTCTGACCTTGGTCTTATCTACTGTTCTGGTAGAAAAAAACCCCCACAAACACTCAGCTTTGATTCTTAGTGATTCCTCCACTTTTTACCTTGCCAATGGAACTTGTGAAGAACCTTTATACATCAGAACCAAACTTCTCTTCCATTATTTTTGGCGCCTAGTAGTGACCAACTCCTGGCACTTTCGAGGTAGGTTAGGAAACAAGACAGAATGTGTCAACTGTGCAGTGTAATTAAAAGCAAAATGCCCTATGTAGCATCTGCAGCAAAGCCTACACAGTGTGGCATTTCAGAATGACTGGCAGTCACTGAAACTGTATAAAAAACCCCAGGATTTCATTAACTCAGGAAGCTCATGCATATCTTTCCCGGATGCTGTATGAACAATCACAGCCTTCCTGTTGTCGGACAAAGCCTTTTTCAGATCACAACTTTGTCCACAGGAGAAGGGAATGGAAATTGCTTTAAAGTGCTGAAAAACCTCAGCAGGAGGAGCTCTGGAGGGGACCTGGCAGTGGAAAAACAAATCCCTGCAGAAAACCCCAAATTAGGGAGAAGATGAGATATATATGTAGAAAAATATGTATCTTATAACTTAAATGTATGTGCTTGCATCTTTTAAAAGCAATTAATTAATAGAAGTCCTAAATGACCTAGTTTCTTACACATATGTTTCAAAATATATGTAAGAGAAGTTGAGAGGAGCTAAAATTGATTATCATTTGCTCTCTTAGAGTATCATTTCCATAATTTCAGTTGAAATCAAATATTTTATGATTTTTTTCATACTTTGGCTGCTGCAGAATAGAAATAGAATGATTTTATCTTGAATACTGGTCATGGATTTACAACAGAAGATGGCTATGAAGTCCTTCCATCCTAGGTCACAGCATTGTTGTTCCTTGGAGTTTTTTCCCCAGTTTTCTTATCTCCCCGTTACACATGACCAACATTGAGGTTCTCATCATCTGCTTAGAGAGGATGAGGAGCTTGTTCTTTGGTCTAAGGTGGATCCCCAAACACCAGCCTGCAGCACAAAGCACAGATAACCAGCGTACCCCACTGGGATGTGGAAGGGACCTCACTGCGATAAATGAACCCACAAAGAACCACAGAGCCCTCCCTCAGTCTTGTGGAAGAAAATCCCACATTATGGAACTTTTTCTCATTTCAGTCCCTGATTAAACCTTAAAGCATTTTCCTTGACATTTGAATTAATGAGCCAAATGTCTCTGGTGAATTGGAGATGAGCCTGCGACACCTAAAACTGTTTCTATGGCAGCTGCATGATGATCCCAACTGGGGGCTGTGACTTCACTGCAGAATCATACAGCAGGACAGGTTCTAAAGTCAATTATTCAGGTATTACAACCAGTGTTAACAGTATGGCTGTGAAGGAAACAGCTGTTTTACATGCATGAGATCCACGGATGCATAGGCAAAGGGATTATCCTAGAATTTTGTGACTACCAAAGTAAATCCTTCCTTTGATGTAAAAAAATGCAGATATCTCTCACTTACTTAGGTTTTCCTTGGATTCCACAGAGCCCTCACAGGTTTTTAACAGTTGCATTAGAATTCACACATCTTCCTGTTTGAATTCTTGTAAAGAAACAAGACCTTACTCAAGAGTTTTTTGCCAATTAGAGACAGTTTCGTCCTGCCAGTGTTGAGAATTCCTCCTCAAATGTAAGATAGGGAGCTTGACATTTCAGATTGTTGCAGCTTTCTATAGGAGGAAGCTGTAGAAAGAACTACCCAAACCATGGTCCTGCCACACCTCATCAATCCTTATTTAGGCCTTTGCCTGGGTCAACAGTGCTTGTCATTGTTTGGGCTGAGGGTGAAGTAATTTCCTTTACAGCTTTAGATGAGGTTTCATATCAGGGTCTAGTGATAGATTGAAAAACCAACAATTTCAGCCAGAGGTTTAATTCAACAACATAAGCAAATTAAACAAGGATATAAAGGTGGGCAGAAAACCAGAATTCTGAAGGTGGGACTGACATTTAATGAAGACTTGCCTGCACTGGGACAGTGTATTCTCTCGTCACATTGATGTGAACTGAGCTCTTAACTTCACCCTCTCCTGACAGTCTATAAGCAATGGCTACAGCTGGCCAGAAGGACAAATAAGTCCATAAAAATATCATATATCACCCTCTTTGTATGGTTCCTGGACAAAATGCACTGCAAGATAAAAGTCAGATGAACATTTTCAAGCATTTGAGAGAATTTTTAAGTAAAATGTATTGGCTGGATCAAACTCTGCCTTGGTTTCACTTTCACAGCTTTTGGCTTTGTCAGAAGTGAATTGATGTACACAAGAAGAGAATTTCTGTTTTCCCATCCTAAATGATGGAGACAAAATGAGTTGACATCCTGACCCTTTCGATGCCATTTGTGGAAGCACCAATTAACTGCAACAGGGCTTGGACTCATCCAAATACTCTCATCCATGCTGCATTGACTTTGACTTTTTCTGTCACAAACAGTAGTGTCCTTTCCATGTTGTTTTCCTTTTAAAAGAGCTTAAAATACATAGTCTTTAACTTTTCAGAGTGATTATTTTTGTGCCTCATGCTGATTGCTTCAAAAACCTTGGCCTAAATTTTTCACTTTCTCATGAATTGAATGTGTTAAGGAGGAAGGACAGCTCCGTTTTCAAGCTGACAGAAATGTCATCCAGCTCATCTAACTCTTAAAAGCACCATCGACTTTGAAAAACTATTGTATGTTCAGAAAATACTTTCTACACTGCATGAAAATGATATAAAAGGTTTGCTTTGAAAAACATGCCACAAGCACTTGCACCAATTCAGATTAACAACAGACTTTTCTGGACAGGGATAAAATAGTATCTGTAGAACAGAAGTACAAAGCAACTGATCAGTGTTCCTTTATTTATATCCCCTATTATAATGACATTCCAGTCTTTTCCTTCTGCAGAACAGTGCCTCGGGATAATGATGTTGTTGGAAATTGGCAGTGGCAACCCAGCTCTGAGCAGCAGTAAGTGGGTATAAACCTTGGTAAGGCAACTTGAGTTTCCTGCAGACTTGATTCTTTGTGTGATTGGGATCTGTGAGCTCAATGTCCTGGCCTGCTGCCCTCCCAGGAGAATGAAACTAACTTCATGAACCTCATCAGACTTTGTTCAGCAAACACTTATCACTGAGAACAGCCCTTGCTTGGCAGCACAAAGGAAAATTTGCCCTTTGGAGGCAATCAATTATTGCATATTCCTAAAACATCTTATTGTTCTTGGAATCTGTTGCAAGGGGTGACTTGCCATTTCATCTGACTTTGAACAGGGACTTCTACAGGGCAGACTCTAATCTCAGAAACAGTGGTGTAAATCTGAGGTTAACTGGTGGAGTTATTTTGGATTTTTCAAACAAGAAACAAAACCAGACAGCATGGCAAGAAACAAAACTGCGAGTGTTCTTTAGAGGAAGCTTAGTTAACTCTGTCCAAGCAACCCCACCTTGTTAGATAACACCCTATGTCCCTCTTCCACCCCAAAGCTCCCACAACCACATCCATCCTCCGAGATGGTCCAACACCAGATCCATGGCCTTGTTTGCTGCCGTGGCATCGCCTCTCCTCAGTGCTATGAGACTTTGCCAGTCTGAATTAATGCTGGGATAATTGAGGTTAAATGGATGGAAACCAGTGTCAGGGTGACCTCCTTCTGGGCCTGACTCTCCACCAACTGACACTTCACACCAATGCAGAGCCAAGGACAAGCCAGAGCTGGTCATTGTGCTCTGAGCCAACTATTTGCATCTGGTCCAGGATGTTCAAGGAGAGATATAAAGCCACCACTGACACTGTACACACTGGAGGTGAGGCTGGAAAGACACAGAGCTGTCAAGGTAGGACCTGTAAACCTAAGGCTCACAGTCTGAATCATGCAAGTTTGGATCAGGATCCATTAGACACAGATTAAAAGGACCATAAGTCTCTCTCTTGCAGCAGACTTACATAAAAGCACAAAATACCCTACAACATAGTTCTAATGTTTTTCCTCCAATCCTTTAGTATTTTAAATCACCTACAGCTGTAGCCATGGCAAAACATTCAAAACCAGACAGGTTTTTTGGCTGTTGATATTGTCTTGAATGCTTTAGCTCACAGGAACCAGCTACTTTCTACACAAACAGGCTTAATTTTTTGAGACATGGGTGATCATTCCTTAGGCTTTAGGTGCCCACAGTACAGCTGCAAGTGGGCACCAGAAACAGACCTGGGAGGCATTCAGGTACTAGAATAGCCACAAAGAAATTAATTTTAATATAGTACAGTCAGACAAACAGATACAAACAGGAGGGCTCAGATTGCATTAGCAAAGCAGAATTGTGGTCTCCTTTTCCTAAATGCTCCTGTTTTTACATTAACATCTTCCATCTGTTTGAGGATCTGACCTCAGCCACTCGCTCTGCCAGACGTGCTCCTCTCCTTGCCCATGATGTTCCCATATAAGGTGATCTCTCTCCGCCCGTGGAGCAGGATTTTCATTTGCTCAGGTTTCGTCCCACTCTGATTTGCTGGTCTCTGTGATCGAGCTGTCTTACAGCTTTGCTCAGTAGCTTCCACTCAGCAGTGGCTATAAAGGGAGGGAAAAGTCAGGAGGGAGCAACGAAGCGGGTCTGGAGAGCTCTGGATGGTTTATTTGCAGACTCTGGTCTCTTTCTGCTTCATGTTGCTTCTGCAGTAAGCAGCTTCCATAAACCTTTCCCAAGTAATATAAAATATGAAACATAAACTCTGTCCAGAGAACTGGGTGGAACTATAGGGCTGAACTCTTACAACAGCTCTCCTGTCAGTGAGAAACTTTGCTTGAAAACCTGTATCCGTCTCTATGCAAACTAATTTGGGATTGTGGAAAATGCCCCCAGAATTATAAAAGAAATATATGGGAACGCTGGCCCTTGATTCTGTAAGGCTTGACCCAGGTATCCCATGCCCCCAACTAAGATAAGTTAAGCACCAAACAAATATGTGAGCTGCTTCCTGTGATATTTACTTAAGACTGCACTGAGAGCTTATAATCTCCTTTATGTCTGTGAAGATTCTCTTGTGATAAAGAGGTCAAGACACTGAGCTAAGCCTTGATTATTTTTTTAATTAGTTATCATGAACATTCAGGCACCACTGCAGATGGTCAATACCAAGCAGAGGGGAGGCAGCCTGGGGCAGCAGCATGAAGGCTGCATGTGTGAAGAGCACAAAACTGCTTGAAAAAAGGATCATGACAACATACAACTTAAATGTTGACACAGGATCAAACTTTCTCCTAGTTGGGAAGTCTCACAAAACTGGGCTCCAAGGTGTGATTTTGCTCCTGCTTTCAATCACTTGAGCTTTCAAACAGGTGGACAAGCTGGAGCTCAGCCAGTCCAGCTCTAATGATGTGTGGACACGGAGGTCTCCTTCCCCAGGGTCAGGAGAACCAGACTTCATGGGTTTCCACTATGACAGAGTTAAGCACTCTCACCATATTTTTTTCTTCTCCTTATCTTGATGTTTTCTAAAGTTTTCATACAGCCTTCCTCTTCTTTATCTGTTGCTCTTTAACATTATAAAGACATGAGAAGGGGGAACAGTCCTTTCCTCAGAAAGTGTGGGGACTGAAATAGTCTGATGAAGAGGAGAATCTCAGAGCAGCACCATCCCACTGTACCCAGCACAGGTCCCACTGCATCCTCAACACTGTGGTCACAGTCGCTCTCCTCTCTCAAGGAAAGATGTGTATCAGTGTTGACAAAACCAGTGTTTCTCTAGGATTGAGTGGTTGTGGACCCACAGGCAACAATTCCCATGACCCCATTAACTCAGTCTACACAGAGCAGATTCAGCCCCAGCACCTCCATTAGAAATACCATTTCTATTTGCTCTCTCTCTGTGTTCTACGTGCTCAAAATACTCATCAGAGAAAACCGTAATGGATACCAGGAAAGCATGACAAGGGAGAGTAGATCTCTTCTGGGAACTTGTAGGTGAATACGATTCCTAAAGGTCAGTATACAGTCTGAGAGCACAAAGGAAACTTGATCTGCTTTTAAAGTTCAAACCCAGGAGTCAGGAGACTTGGATTATGTTCCTGGCTCTACCATGACTTACATAAACCGCCACAAGCCACCCGTCCATCCCCTTTGTGATTGTTTAACGTTGTAATTGTTGAACCAGTTAAAGGCTTAGACAACAACAGTGTCACTTCTTAGCCTTGCCGTGAAGAACCCTAAACTTTATGAAATTATTTTATGAAGCACTTTCTGTTTCTCAAAAGGAAAGAAGGTGCTAATCTGAGATAGTCACAGTGCTTAGAATTGCAAAGTATTACATTTATGGTTGCTACTTACTGCGTCAAATTCTGCAGTGATTTAGAACCCGTGCATTTCAATTGGCACCAATTTAACATGACTCACTGTATATTTTAATCCATCATCTGGGGACTCACATGGGATTCTGAGACTATCCAAGAACCTAATTGCAGTAGCAGAGAGGCTCCAAAACCCACCCATTTCAGGTCTAAGCATGAGTTTTGAAGGATCTGCAAGGAAAAACTAGGAGGATTGAGAGATTTCATCAACAACTTTCACTTCGATATCTAGTCTGGTTTGGATTCTTCGGTGTTTTTGAAGCTGCTGTCCTTGTTTCAGGTTTATGCACAACATATTTATGACTACTTCGAGGCACCCTGACAACCGTCCAACCCTGAGGACAGAAATTTGCCATTTGCCCCAGGCGGAGCCTGGGCACAGGACAGACTGGCATTCCCGTTCCACAGGATCCTCTGTGCCCCTTCCCGTTCCAAAGCCACGCAGTGACCATTCACCTCACACCCACATCAGCCACACTTGCCGTCCCTTTGTGCTGTCGGAGGCGGCCAGAAATCTTAACTGGGGAACTGCAGCGATCTGTTTGTACCTCTCCCACACCCCCGCGGCAACAACCTCCCTCCGAAGGAGCCGCAGAGCCAAGTTTATCCTCCGGAGGGCGGATCTCGGACCTGTTCCCACCTCAGCCGCGATTCACAGAATCACAGAATCACTAGGTTGGAAGAGACCTCCAAGATCATCTAGTCCAACCCTTACCCTAGAACCTCAACTAGACTAGACTATGTCACCAAGTGCCACGTCCAGCCTTTTTTTAAACACATCCAGGGATGGTGACTCCACCACTTCCCCGGGCAGTCCATTCCCGAGCGCTCGCGGCGGGGAGGACACGGGACGGGACCGAGCTTTCCCTGCGCCCCGCCGGGACACGCCGGGACGGTCTCGGGGCCGCGGCGGGGGCAGCGAAACACGGGAGGAGTCGGCGGCGATCCGAGAGAACGGGACACCTCCGGAGAGCCTGGGACACCGCGAGAGCCCGGGACACCTCAAGAATGACCGGGACAGCCTGGGAATGGTCGGGACGCCTCGGAAGAGCCCAGGACACCCCAAGAATGACCAGGACACCTCGGGACACCCCAGCAGGGCCTGGCGGGTCCCGCGCGGCCACACCCGCGCCCGTCCCTGGCCACGCCCCCCGCCCCTCACGGTCAGGCCCCGCCCCAGTCACCGCCCCCGCCATCTCGGTTCCCGCCGCTCCGCGTGGCGCCGGAGGTGACGTAACCACCGTGTCCTGGCAACCGTCCCCGTGGTAACGGGAGGCTCCGGCCGGGCCTTCATCGGTACCGCCCGGGCCGGGGCCTCATCGCTCCGGTACCGCCCGGGCCAGGCCCTCGGCCTGCCCCGCTGCCCTCCCCCCGCCCGCAGTGCCTCCCGTGCGGAGGCTCCCCCGGGACCCCGCCATGGGTGACCAAATGCGGTTCATTGTTGAGAAGCTCAATCAGGAGCCCTTCAGGAAGAGCTACAATTTAATCTCCTTTGACTCGCTGGAGTCGCTGCAGCTGCTGCAGCTGCTCAGTGATGTTCTGGGCGAGATTGACCCGAAGGTAAGGGGGAGCCCTCGCAGCTGCTCGGACCTGCTGAGGTGGCTTCACGCTGAGGTTTGCCTTTATTTCGGTCCGGCTCAGTGCAATCCTGTGGCGTGTTTGGTTTTCCAAAGCTTGGAAATAAACGTGCCCGGCAAGAATCCTTCCTGTCTGTACGTCCATGTGCTCTTGGCAAACCAGCAAGTGTTTCCTGGGGCAGGGAGGTGGATCCCTGCTCCCAGAGCTTGGTCACTGCGGGTTTTCCCTGTGAAATTCAGGATACAGATGGGGGATCACGCTGACAACGTCCATGCGCTTGGTTCAGTCAGGCACACGCGGGGCAGGAGCTGAACCTCGTGGCTTTGCTCTTGCAGTGGATGTTGAATTACAGAATCCTTCTCTGAGGCTTCCAAAGTTGTGTGTGGGATCAGAACGGACCGTTCTTGCACCTGGGGCACGGATATTGTGCCTTGGAGTGCCAGGTATCCAAATTCCTGGGTGGATGTGGCCAGTGTGTCTGCACGGAGGAGTTCCCATGAGCAGGGAGGATGTAAATTTTACCTGACTACTCATGTTGGAGAAAAATCCATTAGAATTGAAGTTTGGTGATAAAAAGGGACTTGTATACAGAGCATCTCACTATCGTGATAAATTAATAAAATCTATTCTTTTAGTGTTGCCAGTTAATATCACATTATAATAATAATTAACCAGAGTTAATATTGTTAGTTAGAAATTGATTATCAAGGCAATAATAATAATCACAATATTATTAATACTAAATATTAGTAACGATAAGTTATAAATTCTTATTTTGAAAAACTCTTCAGCATGCTGTTGACATTAGAGAGGAGCTGCCAGAACAAACAGCTAAAAGAATGCTGAGTCTCCTGGGAATTCTCAAGTACAAACCTCCAGGGAATGTGTCAGACCTGTGAGTATCCTTTTACCTGCAAATCATGGTACAACACCTCATATTGTAACGACTTTTAATTCAGGGGAGAGCTGTTCCTGTGTCCCAAGGAGGTTGGGATGCCCTCCCAGGTGTCCCAGGGAGGTTGGGATGCGCTCCCAGGTGCCCCAGGGAGGTTGGGATGCGCTCCCAGGTGCCCCAGGGAGGTTGGGATGCGCTCCCAGGTGTCCCAGGGAGGTTGGGATGCGCTCCCAGGTGCAGTGGCGGCCGTTGCCGGCAGAGGGCGCATCCAGCCCGGCCCGGCCCGGCCCTGCAGCGCCCGAGGCGGGAGCGGCTCACCTGCACCAGGTGATCCCAAATCCCGCGCTCCGCCCACCCTGCCGACTTTGCTTGAGGCTGCCGCGGGAAAGGAGGAGTTATCCCTGCTGGCTTTATCCTTGTAATGCGTGACGGGTTTTCTGCCTGTCTCGAGGGAGCAGAATCGGGATCTTAAACTGCAAACTGCCACCACGGAATGGTTTGGGTTGGAAGGGCCTTTAAAGACCATCCAATGCAACCCCCTGCCATGGCCAGGGACACCTTCCACTAAACCGGGTTGCTCAGAGCTCCATCCAGCTGGGCTTGGACACTTCCAGGGATGGGGCAGCCACAGCTTCTCTGGGCAACCTGTGCCAGGCCTTCACCACCCTCACAAGGGAGAATTTCTTCCCAGTGTTCCATCTAAGCCATTTCTTCTTGTCCTGTCACTGCAGGTCCTTGTAAATAGTCCATCTTTCTTGTGGGCTCCCTTCAGGTAGTGGAAGGGACAATTAGGTCACCCCTGAGGCTCCTCTTCTCCAGGCTGAGCAATCCCAATTCCCTCAGCCTTACCATGAGTGTTTTCTCTTTTAACAGCATTGAGAAAATCATTAGGCAAGTAGAGAAGGAATGTCAAAACACTGCAAGTTTTTTGTTCCAAGCCAGCATTCCTTAGGCTGAGATTTATTGGTATTTTCTGTGTTGTGTTCACACAGAAGTGCCTTTCGCCAGGGGTTGGTTACTGGGAGCAAACCTGTAATTCATCCTGTCTTACACTGGCTTCTTCAGAGAACCAATGAGCTCAAGAAAAGAGCCTACCTGGCACGTTTCTTGGTGAAATTGGAAGTGCCAGCAGAGTTTCTACAGGATGACACTGTGGCTGACATCAACAAACAGGTACCATTTGCCATGGATGCCAACGTTTTACATCAATTAAAGTTCTGAGGGGAGGAAGGATAAATGAATCAGGGAGTTAACACTGGGATACATGTTCAAGTGGGTTATGGTAAGAGCATGTTGGCATCATGGATGAGCAAAAATTCATAATAAGAAATAGATACCTTGACCACTTTCCTTCCAATAACCCTGAAATTTTATATTAATAGGTAATATTTGATTAAAAAGCTTTAAACCCATTAAGTACTTGGTGCTAAATCATGTCCAGAGCCATGTTGGCCTGGACAGATTTGTATTTCTTAATTTTTAAACAACATTTTTTTGTCTATGAACTGTGACATAGATATTTTCAACCTTATAAGCTACTACTTCAAACTAGTCCAGAAAATGTTGTGACCAAAAGCCCATGTCTCCTAATTGGCAATTGATTGTATTTGGTTGTCATGAGAGTCAATTGGTAGTATCTGGTGCCTAATATTTGTATTACCCTTATTCCACTTCTGCTTCAACTATTTATTTTTTTGGTGAATAGGTAAAAGATTTCTTTTTTCTATGCTGACATTCCTACTTATTATGTTCTCACTTCTTTTGTGAGCATTGAATGTTGATTTTAGATAGGGTGGGTTTGAAATGTAAAACTTACAGTGAAGCAAAGTTATGGGTTTAGATCTGTATTGTCTGAGGTACATATTTACTTAATTTTAATTCAGTTTTCTGTGCCTTTTCTTTTGTAAAACCACAGTGATTTTGAGTGTTTGTAACAGGTAACTTCATTTATTAACTGTGCACCAGCAAAGCTGAACAGTCTGACTGAGGCTTGACTAAGCCTTTTATTTTTTTGTTACCTCTAACAATATTGGATTTATAATTTGGAATAACTCAGCAGAAGTAGCAAAGAGAGAAAGAAATGCAGATTGTATGTTTTTTCAGTATGTCACAGCCTTAATATGTATAAATATCCACCTCCATAATTTCCATTACATAAGATGTGTTCCTTTTTGGGGTTACAGTGATAGAACCATCTTATTAAACTAATGCCCTGCTGATTAATTCGAAACAGAAGCTGGGGTAATAGAATGCCTTACTGCAATTTAACATGACAATGCAAATATTTAGATACTAATGAATTAAAGAATTGAACCTAAATGATTTAGATACAGGCTTGCAGTAGTGCATTATAAGAGAAATTTCAAACAGGAGAGTTTGGACACTTTATAACATGGTCAGGTTTTATGGGTGACTTGAATCAAGCTCTAATGTACTTTGGTAAATTATTTTATTGAACCCCCCTTTTGACAGGGGTAGAGACACACAGAGGAAGCTGTTGGACTGCAGGAGTGGTGAATGAACTTGCCCAGAGAGCACCTGCTATTTCATTTCTGTTAAAGGACTTCCATGGTGCATTCATCCCTCACTGTCCAGCCCGTGCATTCCTCCTCACACTTTTGTTTGCTGTTTAATCCAGCTCTTTCTCCATTATTTTATCTTCATCTCAGTAGCTGTTTTATTGCTATTTTCTTGAATTCATTCCAGCTTGTCAGTGTGTGCCTGATACTGAAACAACAAGGAATGAGCAGAGGCCTCTGGATGCTGGTTCCCCAGGGTTTTATAGAATGGAATTGCTGCTTCAGTGCTCAGGGCTTTGATGCCTTTGTCTGAACTGGCCTTTGCTGTTGCCATTTTATGTTCAACTTTCATATCAACTGCTCTTTCCAGGAAGTAAAAAAATGACTTGATATTCTCTTTTTAGATTTTTCCATCTCATGGAATGGCTGTTTCTGTGGAGATTATCTTTCCTTATACCTCAGCTTGCATTTCTCCAAGTCGAATCTAAATTTATTTCCTCTCCATATTTCTAAACTCTTTCTGTCCCCTGTTATTTCTCTGCCCACACAGACTTTCACACTGCCTCTCAGCTTAAGAATCCTGGTGGGCACTGTACTGGTGTGGAAGTAGCACACTGTCTCCTTCTCCCTGAGTGCTGAGCTGCATCAATCAATGCTTGGGATGTACTGAGATTATGCAACGTGTCACAGCCATTTCTCACGTGTTAACTCAGGTGTGCTCTTGGGCCACTCTGCAAATTCAAGCCCCATTGCTTCAATCAAAGGTGTTGTTGGATGAAGCTCTTCCTTTCTGGACTGATAAATTTATAGGTGTGATGTACGCAGGTTTTTTAGTAAGATTTTAAGTAAGATTCTGTTAATATAGATTTGTCACTTCAGGTAACAACTTATCTCCCTGTTTTGCTGTGTGTTACAAGGGAAGAGAGAAAAATACTGAAGAAATTGTGAAATTGATGCCTTCAAATGGAAGATAATGCACTGTGGTTTCTTGTTTCTGCTTTATAAGCTGACAAGCTTTTGCACTGAAAAAAACACCTTTGTTCTTTTTCTCACTGTATTTCTGTCTACATTTACAATCTTAGTAATAAAGCAATGTGTGGTTCTGAAAATCCTTAGACACACAGCTCATTCTGCACGATCTCTCTTTCATTTTGTAGTACGAAGAACTCATAGAAGCATTTAAAAACCTCCACAAGGAGCACGAGCAGCTCAAAACATCTGGGTTTTCGACCGCAGAGATAAGAAGGGTAAAAGAAAAAAATCACACAGCCTTTTCCTTAGATGTTTTTAGAACATCAGTTCTGCTTTTGCTGTTTCTGTGGGCTCGTATAAGTCGTAAAGGCCAGAGCTGGTGGGCAGCTGCCTTTTTGAAACTGTTCTGTGTTGGCAAACAGCTCCCAAAGGCTTCAGAGCTGAGCCTTCTGGAGCAGATTGGGCAACGAGGCTGCCAAGACTCTGTTCCTCAGGATCTCCAAATATTAGAACTCCCATTTCCTCTGAATGCAAACTCATACAAAGCCTTTTGCTTTCCTGATACGGGGTAATAATTCCAGAGGGTGTTGAATGAATTAAGAGCTTAAGTCAACAGAAATGATCAACTTGTGTGGGCATAGTGTTAAGTAAAGATATTTGCCCTGTTTCAGCAAAATAATTAAGTGTGTGTACAGCTTTCCAGGGGGCATATAGACAAGCCAAGCAGATGCTGAGATAAGGCAATAAATCCTCCAAATGTAGGCCTTTTCTCTCATAACTATCAATCTATGGAGTCCTGCTGTTGTAAAATAGGACTAAAGGAGAATAATAATGAGATACATGCTCCAGCACTGGAAAGGGTTTCTTTTAACATGGTTTTAATACAAAAAGTGGCAGCAGATAATCCCTCATATGCAACTTCATAAAAAATGGTCTGCCAGGAAGTGGGTAATGGTGGTGACATTAAGAACATATGTCAGACTGCATCAGATGTTGAATTCTTGCTGATTTTTCCTCACTGGTTTCTGTTTGTTTTTATTTGAGAGAAATCCACCTGTTTTTATTTTAAATGATCACACTAATACTCAGGGATGCAGATCAAGAGTGTTAGCATAAAGAGAGTGGGAGCTGTGGGGGAAGTAAGAGAGAGGAGAGATTGGAATTCTGGATGTTCTGATCATAGATCAATAAAATTTTCACCACCTCCACGTATTCAGAGAAGAATTCTGATTTTCATATTAATTAGAAGAGAATTTAGTCCAATCCAACATGCCTCGTAATTAAATTAATATTTTTTTATGGTTTTTTTTTTTTTTTTTGCTTTTTAGGACATCAATGCAATGGAAGAGGAGAAAGATCAACTGGTCAAAAGAGTGGAGCGTCTTAAGAGGAGGGTAATAAGAGAAGTAACACTGTTACATTTCACTGTCATAATCCTTGGCTTGCAACTCTGATTTTGGAATGCAAAGAGGGATTAAGATAAACATACTGTATGTCTAGGAAGGAATCGAGTAACTAATTGACCTGCAGGGAATCTCCCCAGGCCTTGGTCCAGGGCTTTTAAGAATCTCGGGTCCAGTACTTTGCTGTCATTTCTGAGTAGTAACGTGCATGGAAAGGAAGTGCTAAGTGGGCTTGTGAGACATATGATCTCTTTAATGTATTTCTCAACTATCTGACAGCAACATGCACTATTTATCCACTTGCTGTAGGTGGAGACAGTACAAAATCATCAACGGATGCTTGAAATAGCAAGACAGCTCCGCTTAGAAAAAGAGAGAGAAGAATCTTTGGCTCAACAGAAACAAGAACAAAAAAGTCAGGTACTGACATAAAAACATACCTATTAAAGAGTTCTTGATGTTTTTCTGGGAATCAAGCATTTTAAAAATACATCAGGAACACCAGTACAGAGTTTCTCTCAACCCCAGGAAATGAAATCCCATTTAGAAGATCTATGTGCGTTTTAAGGGAAGAGGCTTGACCCTGCAAGTTTTGAACAGCACAGTGAAGGTACTTGGCTGCCTCAGCTGCCACTGACATCATTGTTGAGTGTTCCCAGGAAACATTCCATGACTTATGCTGGAGCACCCAAAGGGAACTCTTTCATGTTTATGGTAGTGAGCAAATGTTTCCTTGGTTTGATTTCTATCTGTGCATCTGCACCAAGATTTCAGGGGCTGAGCAACGCAGCGAGTACCTCAGCTTCTTCCTGGGTGGGGGGAGTATGTATTCAGGAGCAGCCTTGGGATTCTGCTCCCTGAATTTGGCAAAAATGATGTCCTGAGAAGCACTGGAAGCTGTCAACACAACCAAGTATAAGAGTGAGTTTTACTCCTGGCCTATGTTGTCAGAACTTTTATTGTACTTCAGTGAAGCTTAGTGCCATTTTGTTACATCGTCTCACGAAATTCTGTAGTCTGAACTTAAACACTATTAAAAGGGGAAAAAAAGTGTATTTCCTATATTGCAGTCTGGAATCAGTGGGAATCTGTAGTTCTTAAGCTGCTGGGTCTTTGCTTCAACCCAGGCAAGATCATGAGTAAAATGAATGTGATGTCCAGCTAATTCCAGTTCTTAGAAGACAACTCTCTAAATCACAAAAATGCAAGTCACCTGCACTTGTTTGGCAGACAGCTTTCTAGTCTGCTCTTGGATTGGACAGAGGATTGATGTGACAGCTCTGCTGCATTGCAGGATAAAGGACAGTTATCTGCTGCAATCCTGATTATTGCAGCCTTTCATTGTTCAAGCCACTCATATTTTTGGTTGAAAATTGTTTAGTGAATTTCTGCCATAAAGTATCACTTGGGAGAACAAGAATCTTCTCTTCAATGGACATGAGGGAATGTCGAGTAAACCCAGGCCAAGTGTTGAAAATTTGGTCTGGCACATTCCCTTGTGAAACAGACACTCTCCAGATGCTTTTAGCTGCCATTTTTTGTGTTTGGTGTTCTTTTGGTGCTCTTTTGGTTTAGTTGTTTGAAGATGCATTTCCAAGGAATGATCTTATGTGTGTCCAATTCTCCCTCCACAGTTGTTCCACGCGGAGCAGAGGCTGCAGAGAGCTCAGCTCCAGCTGAAGGAGATGCAGGATGCAGTGGCTGATTCAAAACCTGAAAGTAAGTATTGATCTACAAAGGATTTACACTTCTCTGGTGGAATTTAAATCAAAATGTCTTACTCACACAGAAGTTTGTCTTTTCTAAGCTTTTATGCCTTTTGTGTTTGTAAGTGGGCATTGGTGAAATTCTACTTAAAAATGCTTTCAATGAATGTACAAATACATTGAGTTCTGTGTTTTATTGAGTGTAGGCTTGTTTTTCTAGTTATCTTCTACAAAATATTATTTTGAAAAGCTTAAAGACTGGTTTCTTATTGTAGTGAAATTTTGTGCTGCAGGTTTTTAAGGTACCAAAAATAAAGCTACTTTCTAAATCAGCTTTTTTAATAGACCATGGATTGCATATATATATATATACACACACACTTTTAATATATATGATTATAAAAATATATATATTAGATCTATCTAGATACTGAAGCCTATCTATTTAGATATGAATAAATATATTTTTTATATCTGAAAATTCTTTGTTCTCTCTATACGACTGTAGCCTATTGAGTTGTATGTTGCTGAATTACATTTAAATTCACTAAACCAAGTCACTGTCCTACTCTTTCAAGAACATTTGCTATTTCAGTTGCATCACACAACTGCTTTGGCAGCTCTTCTGAGTTAAAAGTTTCAGCCACCGCCTCGTGGTGTTATTCCTTGGTAGTTTTACTTTCATTTTTTTATGATGCTCATCAGCCCCTGAACCACCAGTGTAACCAAAGGAGTATCTGAACCATCTTCACTCACAGGGACCTGCAGTGGATTTTATAACTGTTCCTTTTCTGCAGTAGCTATCAGGGAGTTTATACAGCAAAGCTGTGTCAACATTTCTATTTCATTTCCTGGGGTTCTTTTTAAGGCCAATGGAAACTTGATGGGTTCAGTTCACAGAAGCAAAGGTAACATAATAAAGAGCCAGTAAATATGTCATTTAATCATTGAGATGGAAATAAAGTTAACATATTTAATTTCCTTATCTTGAGTCCTGCTTGCAGGGGAAAACAGAAAGTATTTAGATGTTCTGAAGCAAAGCTTGGAGTCATTACTTAAAAAAAACTTGTGTTGAAATTCTGCCCAAACAAAGACTTCAGGACTCAGTTTTGTAATTGCTTTTCCCCCATGGGAGTTACAAAGGCACTGCCTGTAGCTGCAAGTACAGAATGGCAACTGTGGGTTTTTTAATAATGGAAATTAGGTGACCACAGTGCTCTGAATAGGTTCCATTTCTTTTAAAAGCTTTGTTGGTAATAATTTATTTTATTTTGAAAATTCCCTTTGGCTGCAGTTTGGTACCTCAGCTGCTTCCTTGTGTCAGTGTATCTTGTCTGCTGGCAGTCCAACAGCTGCATTTTCACTGGAAGTCAGATCCTTTCCTTTAAAAGAAATTTCTTCCATTTTTAAGACTTAAGATATTTTCACTTTCAGAGATAAAGTGTTACAATAAGTAGAAGCCTTGTTTTTTATCTTATGGGTTTGATTACTTCACTTTATAATTAATTTAGGATGAAGTATTTTAAAGAAACGTGAACTCTTTAAGGAATGCAGTTAGCATGTATTCATGTGAAAATAGTGAAATAAAAGGAGGGAAATGACTGAATAATGAGGATACTGTTGATTCAAAGGCAGCATAAGCACTTAGGAAGCCAAGCCATGCCAACATATATTTTAAGGAATAGCCAAATTCCATGATATTTCTCCAGGAATAATGTATGTGCAATGTATTCATAGCATGTGAGGCTCTTCCCTAAGAAGTGACTCTGAAAAGAACTTGTGGGTCAGGTGTGAGAGTGGAGGAGCAGGAGCTCATGTGATATCCATGGATTTATTTCTGGGAGAAAATGCAAGAGGAGAGTTACACTGCCCCTGGTTTTGGCTCTGATATGTCCGTCACTGCAGCCCTGTGACAATTCAACATTCAGAAAGAACATTGAAAGGTCAGGGAGCTTTCAAAGAGCTCAAATAATAATTACAGACATGGAAAGCAGAACTTGCAATGGCAAATTCAGGAAGCCTTTTAGTTTTTGAAGAATATATTGATTGATCTGTCAGTGTTTGCACGTCCCAGGATTGTGTTTAATAGAAGGAAATTGGAAGTGATACCATTGGAAGCTGTGGAGGGAATAATTTCAGTTCCTGCACAAAGGGAAGGGAAAGATTTGATGTTGGAAGTCTGTTCCAGACGTGCCTTTGTCGTGGCCTTCCAATGTGATATTGAACAAAGTGTTGGCAGAGAGTCTGTGAAACAAGGGCCCCTCTCTCTTTTTTCCCCCTTTTAAAAACTGAATTCCTTTGTAGATGGTTCTGGTCCCTACAAGAGGGAAAAGAAGTGGGAATCTGAGCGTTAGCTGAACCCAGTTTTAGATCCATTAACAGAATTATGTAGAGAAAGTTGCTTCTCTTCTACATGACTGAGCAAGCAGGAATCAGCTCTTTCTCCCATCCCTCTTTTTGCAGTAATAATAATGATAATAATAATAAAATTTGAATGGAAAAGATGAGGAGTTGCTCTGAATAGCTCTGCACATGTAAATAAGTGGTTGGCAGAACCTTGCTAAAACAACCTTAGGGCACAGAGCCAGCTTTCTGTGCCTCTTACGTATGTGCATTTTGTAACCATAAGTCAATGTTGAAACATTAAAAACAGAATTTATATGTGTAATGGAAAGATTTGAAGTATGCTGGCTTTTTTTCCCCTCTAGCCTGGGAATTTGCAAAGGAATGTTTTTCACTGAAAAAAAAAACCCCACAACAACAGCCCAAACCTCAAACCGAGAGCTGCCTGCCCCGTGTTCGGGTTTTTAATGTTCTGTTAAGAAGCAAAAGTAGTTGTTAGGTGGTTATTTCTCCATGTGTTGAATCGTATAGGAGGGAAAATATATCCAATGTATTTAGGAAAGAAGCATTAGTCATGAGGGATGTTGACATCATCACATCTTTCCCCATCAAGATGTCGAGTTTTAACTTGCTTTGTTGCTCGTTGCATTGTCAGGAGTAAACACAGCCCAGAACCAGCCAGGGTGTAACAGGGGCCAGGAGCAGTTCTGGAGTTATTTGAGAAAGAAATCAGATACTGATCAAGGTTATACCCCATGAAGTCAAAAGGTCCCTGCTCTTATCAAAATTCTTTGTGGTTCTTTGCTAAGTTAATTGCCATAACTGCAACAAATCCTTTGGGCTGTATGTTTTTATCAGAAGGCTGGAGTAGCACAAGAAATAAAGTCTAGGTTATATATGCAGGGTTGTTTTTTTTTTTTTTTCTGCTAAGAAAACCAAGAAATTAAATTGATTTAATCAAAATATTAATACTTAATATCAGAATAATTTCATCACTCTCACATCGATTTCCACACCAAAGACCTTGGTTATAAATACCAGATTGAGAGTTGTGTTCTAGTGAGTTCTGAGGTGATAACTCAGCTCCCAGGGGACGTGGGAAGCAGCTTTGCTGGATTTGCAGAGGTGGGAGGTTTCTAGTGAGACATTAAAATGTGGTCCCTCCTGCCCAGCTCTGTCGTGGGTTGAGGAAGATTGGAATTGAGTTCTTGTGGAAGAAGGAAGTGGGAAATCTCTCCCAGTAAGTCCCAGTGTGTTTCTCAGGTGCAGCTGCAGTGCCAAGTACAGGATGGCTGTTCCATACACACAGTAACTTGGTTTTCCCTCTCTGAAACCAGTGTTGGGGCTGTTTTGCACAAGATAAATGACCTCTCCATGAAGTGGAGAAGGTCCTGCAGCAGTGCTGCTTCCCACAAACGCAGAAATCAACAAACTGCTGGTAAAGAGGAATTCCCACTCATTTTTAGTTTGTGCTGACTTGCCTTTGTTGGCAGCACCACTTTCCCCAGGCTCTGTTTTCCTTCTTTTGATTCTTGGGGTTTTCTCAAGAGCTGGTGGCTTATTTCCCCTCTGGCAGCTTTCCTGTCAGCTGGGCTGGGAGCAGAGGGTGAGGAGGATATCTCAGGGCAGAGTTTTAGAGGTAAAAAGAGGCAGAATAACAGGAGCCCTTTTTCTGGGCTGTTTCACTTTGTTCTGACCTTGTTTTATCAGTCAGGCTTTTCAGCCTGAGAACCAAAAGCTGCTTTCATCTCCATCCTTTGCCATCTCTGTTTCAGCAACATCAGCTGTACTTTTGTATCTCTGTGCTCCTCTCTGCTTGTGCAGTAAATGAGAGATGGAGACTGTGAACTTCTTGTTTTTCTTGGCACTTCTTTGCAATTCCATCTTCTCCCAAATATGGAGAGAACAAAAACCTCAACTTTAGCAAAACATTTTAAAAAGAAAAAAACAACACGAGAGCACTTACCTTTTTAGTCATCTAGATCATGAAAAATACTCTGAAATACCCATTCCCACTCTCATCTGAGATGTAACTCCAACTCTTGTAGTCCTTGGCACAGTTGTCTCAGAGGAGTAATTGCACTGAACTGCCTGTTGTAGTGGAGGCTGTGCAGTGTAATTTAAATTATGATGTTTCCTTTTATTCTGTCTCATTTTTCTACTTTTGTATTGTTCTTATCTGTATGTACTTGGGTTTATTTATAAATTATTTGCTAAGGAGGCTGAATTACTCTCTGTAGCAAGAGACAAGTCCTCATAAGCCTGGGAAGATGAGGAGCATCGGGTTTGTGTAGAGCAAAGCTTACAAATGGGGTTGCTTTTCTCCACAGAATTTTTGCCATTGCTCAGGAATTCCTGCTTGTTTTTTCTGTTTGATTATTTTCTGCATTCTCAGTCTGTAAAACATCCTGAGATTAAACATTTATTCTTACACAAAAAAAAGAAAAAGTGGCTATTAACAGAGAATGTTCCAGCAATGTAAAAGACCCTTCAAGTAGAGATACATAAAACTCTGCCCATTTTAAGGCCTTTTTAAATGCCAGATGGAAAAATGTGTAATTTTAAGGGTGAATCTCCAAGGATATAACAAATCTGTACATGAGTTAGGCCAAATGAAGATTTGTGTGCAGAAAAAGGTTTAATGGCTCTTTATGTCAGTGCTGTGTGTTGAATTTTGCATCTGATTCAGCTGGTTTTTCATCTTAGAAGGGATTTGCTTGTTCATGGATAAAAAGAATCTGTCAGGAGTTAATAGTTATATGTTAGAGATATTGTTTAACATCCAGATTAAAAATTTATATCAAGTAACTCCCTGTTTCTTTGGGCACTGGGAAGAAGACTCAGCTCTTATGCTGTTGTTATTGTAATCAGCTGCTAAAACCTTCAATGTGTTGGGGAAATCAAACTTAATTATCCACTACATTGCTTTTCTAGACACACTCTGATTGAATTTGTTTTTAAGGTTTAATGAAGAAACTAGAAGAGGAGATAAATTTCAATTCCTACCTGGTTACTGAAAAATTACCCAGAGAGCTTGAGAGTAAAAAGACTTCAGTGTATTTCCTGCAGAAGGTGGTTGCAGAGCCAGCAATGACTCAATCTGATCTCACTGCCCTGGAAAGTGAGGTGAGGGCACTCAGGTCACCCTTAATTTGTGTTCTGGAGCATAGGCTGAGCTTCTTGTGCACCCTGGTTTTCTTATCCTTACTTGATATCCTTGAGAAACCTCCTTTCAGCTGTAAAACCAAAGGATAATGTCTTAATCACCGAATGCAAAGTCTCAGGTAAGTTGTTTTTATAAAAAACCTCACAAAACAGACACAAACAAACCAACCTCAAACCCAAGTGTATCTTTAGATGCTATTTAGGAAATTATCTTGGCAATTTGGAATGGTATGAGCAGAGCTGTTAATTTAGCACTAAAGGCCTGTTTTTAATTTTCTTCAGATTTCACTTGTTTTAAACTCTCACAGACCTTGGGGGGGGGCTGACACCGACACATACAGAGAGTTTGTGGAGGGAACACCATTCCCTGAGAGATGGCTCTTCACAATATGATGCCTTAATCCATGTGCAATGGCTCAGAACTCCTTAGTGTCTGGAACAGCCCTGCACTGTTTGGTTTAGTTGTGAAGACAAAAGGAAATTTGAGCATCAAATGCTTGATTTGCCTTTCTAGATTTTTTCAGAAGTTAAAAGCAAATGCTGTTAGAACAAGCAAAAATCCTTATTTGTAGGATATATCCAGAATGTGTTGCCACAGAAGTACATTTATATATTTAATTCAAGTAAGTTTTCATATTTGCATAATCCTAAATGGAAGATAAAATGTGTAAGATTATGTTTTAGAAGAATTTGGTGGAATGCTAATTATTAGTATTTGTAGTAATGATGATGATTTACAGCAGAGTTAGCAAGGGAAGAAGAATGGTCCTACATTCCAAATGTCTTCTCTTATTATGTGGTGTTTAATACTCCTAGGATCCCCAGCTCAGGCTTTGCTATGAAATAATGAGGACACAGAGTGTCCATCATTAGGGATGACAGCATTAATAAATGGTAGATTAGGGCTGAAATAATAACCCAGCTCTGTGATTCAGCCTCTGCTCTCCCAGATTATTCCCTCTAATCCAAACAATATTTGTGGCTGCTGTTACGTCTTCCAGACATACTTGAAACCCTATTTTGCACGTTTCTTTTCCAAGAGTATTGTTGAGGTTTGGGCAATATTTTAAAAGGCTGTTAGTTTTTCCTCTCTCTCCATGAGGTAACCTGTGATTTGTTATATTTTGGAAGTATCTTCTTCTTGAAAGATAATAAAAACATGTTATACACTTGGCTGTTATCACAGCATGGCCTTAGACAGCTTTTATTTTTTTTTTAACTCAGCTTTTTATTATCTCAGTGCCTTAAAAAGGAGCTGAACTGCACCAAGCTTGTTACCATCGTGCATTTTAGAATATAAACCCCAAGAATTTATTCACACAAGGGAATTCTTTTGCCGCTTTCAAATTCAGGCCTGTTCTACCACTAATAGAATAGAATTCACAGGAGATTTTTTTTACAGGTGCTGGAGTATTTTTTGTCCTGTTGAGCACTTTATTTGCAATAATTGCTTTTCCAAGCACATGGATATTGCTCCCAGATTGTCAGGGTGATGCCCAGCATTGGGGTTTGACTCTGTGGGATTTCAGTACATATTTACACTGCTGCCTTATCAGCTCCAATCTAGAGAGCAGAGAATTAAAGGGCTGTGGTTTCCATGGCTGGTGAGAGTCCCAGCATACTGGGAAAGCTGGAATCTGCACACTGGTGTGGCTGTGAGCTCCAGATCCAGCAGCTCTGAAGCTTCAGATGGAACGAAATTTAAAAATTTGGAGTTAGGGACAACCAAGTGCATCTTGCAGCAGGGGAAGGAAGGTATTGACGAAATTTTTATCACTTAATCTTTATTTGCTTCCCTTTAAACTTATGTTAAATGGTTGGATGAAAAGGCATTCTAGTTCATATTGATAAAACCCCATTTTTCACTCAGTATATGGCAATATCAGTCTTTTTTTCTGTACCAATTCACTGCATTTTCTCTCCACATGCACCAGTTTACTTCATTTTCAGGGCCAACAACGTGTTTCTGCCTTATCATAAAGGCACAGAACTGGAAATCCAAAAACAGCCTCTTCCTGGCCAATACTTAGTGACTCATGGAGCTTTTTGGGTCTGTTTCTCTGCTTTAAAAAAGAAACTTGCTGGATGGTAAATCTGGGTTGCAAAGCATTTAATTCTTGGAGAAGACAAAGAAATCAAGCTGCTTTTCCTCAGCTTTCTACTCTGTCTTGCAGATAAATGAAGTCAATGCCCAAATGAATCAGCTGATTGAGAAAAGAATGATGAAATATGAGCCAACTGATAGTAAATTTTCCATGTATCGCCAGCAGGTAAGAAGGAACAAAATGTACTTTAAGCAGAAGCAGGAGAGAAAATCAGTCCCTGATTGTTTTATACATTGATTTTTTTTCTTTATTTAGCATAAATCAGAAATATATAATAATGAAGGACAAAAAGCAAATAAAGAGCTGTTGAACACATGTGTGTTCAGGGCTGAGTCAAACAGTTGCTCTCAGTTGTGCCAGTGAATATGTGTTGAACTGTCCTTCCATCACAGCCATTCTGGAAGGATCATTTTGGAGGAGCTATTTTGGTAAAGCTCCAGCTGTGGATGGATTCTCAGAAGGGCTGCCTGCTGCAGTTTATCCCTTCCTTGGGTTTGAGCACATGCCATTTTCCCCGTTACATCTATTAAGAAGGAATTCTTTGATTTTTTTATTTTTTTTTTTATCTTGAGGCTACAAAATAATCTTGCTACAAAATAGGCTGTCTGGTCTAGTCTTAGTAAATTCACAAGTTATAAAAAGGATTTATGAACCAGGAGATTTTCAGAGCTTACACAGAAAACCTGAGTGGTTCCTTTTCCAGGCAACCTGCACTGCTGCTAATTTTATGGAAGATTTTCATGATGATGCTGATGGGGATGTCTTAAAAAATAAAAAGGCTTAAGTAAAATGTATCAGTGGAAGGAAAAAATTGGGATAAAATGTATAATGTAGTTCAGTAACAAATTCAATGTGAAACTCACCATTTTGATTTGTAAGAGATGCTCTTCCTGAAAGAAGATCCCTCTTTGGAATGTGCTGGTACCAAAGGCCAACTGGGCTGTGGTAGAGGGGAGGATCCACCCCAGGAATTGAGGTTGCTCAAAGTTGAGGGCTTTGCTTTCTTCTGCTAGGGTCTGGCTTCTGTTTCACAAAATAATCATCTCTACTGTCCCAGTTTGTCACTGCAGATCCCTCGGGAAGCAAAGGGCTGAGATCCCACCCCAGCATGATTCTAGTAGAGAGATTTTTAGGGATGAGTGTGAGAAAACTAGTGTGTTTTGGCTTTTTTTTTTTTTTTTTGTAAGTTTTTCCTTTCACTTGAAGAAACCAGCCATGCCTCCAAATTCATGCACGTGCATCTAAATGAATGTGTTGTGGTATTTTAAAATATTTTGCAACAGGATCCTTTGGCAAGATAAAAATCCTGTTATTTTTAATCCCTGAACTAATCTGTCAGCTTCTGCTCAAAACCCAGGTACTATGAAATATTCAGTATGTATAAAATATTATTTTTTAAATCCATCTAGACACAAAAAGAAAGAATAATCTGTAATCTACACTATTTCTGTGCTGTATTGCTTTATTCATCATCTTTAGCTATTTGCCAAGATTTAGTGGCTCGGTTCTGCTTTAGTGTAACATATTTCTGTAGGTTGGAGTAGGTTGGAGTTATAAAAATCTGTATTATGACATTTGTGAAATCTTGGATAACTTTCCAGTCAAGCCATGTTGGTGTATCTTACATATGCACAGAAAGGAACCAAGCAGAAGAAATGGAGCAGCTAAAATGCCTTCCTTTTTCCTCAATGAAAATGAAGAGGTGAAGAAATGTAAATCTAAAATGTAAAATATATCAACTTGAGGCTGGCCAGAAAGGGTGTGCTGGAAATCTCATCTCCACTGGAGAAAGTTGGGAGGCTGCAGCCATCCTCAATGAGGTTGTGGTGTAACCCACTGTATATAATTTATATATTTCATATATACATTTATTCCTATTATCTCCTTTGCAGTGAGCCGTGCTCACATTTCCTGATGGAAACCAGTTTCTGACTGTGGTGCAGTGCCTGAAATCTAATGGGTTGCTCTTTACTCCTGATTAAACAATTAAGGCAATTTTTGCTTTAATGATCTCGCAGGCATCTATAATTTCCCGGAAAAAGGAAGCCAAGGCAGAGGAACTTCAGGCTGCCAAGGAAGAGATGTCCATCCTGGAGAGGCAGGTGCAGCAGAAGAGCAGCCAGGCCCATGAGCTGGAAGGCTCTGAAGTCCTGACAGAGGATGAGGTAAGGGCCACAACAGTGGAGAGAAGAAAGAGGACATTTTTAAGAGATGGAATTTTTGTTCACTCACAATTTCCTTTTAGCTTTACGTTGCAATTACTCCTACAGCATCTTACCTGTTTTTATGGTATGTTGTAAGACCACACCATTGCCACAGGTTGGGCTCTGGAATTTTTATGCATATTTTTGTCATTGAATTCCAAAATTAGCATATTTGAAGACTTTGGGTTTTTTACTATGCAGATGGCATGGTGCTGTCCAGTGCTTCCAAATGCTTTCCAACATGTAAACAGCAACAATACTGGACTTTGAGCTATTTTCAAATTATTAATTTCAGTTATTCACTTTGTACTCTGTCCACTGCAAGGTAAACAAGGGCTCAGTGTTGGGCTGTCTTAACATTCCAGCCTCTGGATCAAAACAATGGCAATATCATCACAGTGGTATGATAGGAAATAGCTAACTATAAAAGTCAATATGATTATAACTCATATATAAACTCTATATGATTATAAAGCAGAATACCAGTAATTATCAGAGATGCAGTTAGTCCTGTGTATTTATTACCCACGAAAGTTTTTACTTAAAAACCATATTTCATAGACCTTCTTTTTCAGCTTTTTCTGCTTCAAAAGTTTGCACAGAATAAGGGAGCTGCAGCTTAGTAGTTGTTTGTCTCCAAAATAAATTGGCTTTTTTTCAGCCAGTAATTTCTCCCAATTTGGAAGAAGCCTGCACAGTCACTAAACTGAAGAGGATTTTATCTGCTTCATTCTCTGACTTAATAGACCTTTTCATTCTCTCACGCATTGTCTTTGCTGGCCCTGCCATCATTTACCCAGTGGAACACTCTTCATTTGCCCTGCCATCATTTATCCAGAGGAACACACTCTTGAGTTGTTTTTTCTTTGTTTTTGTGCTTTTTTCACATTACTACTTAATACAGGGAACACCCTCTGTAGAAGGAACTCCTTTCCTAATCCCATAGGACATGCCTGCTCTACAAAATCAGATTTGTTTTAAAGGAGTTTTGAAGAGTGAATATAGATGAAAACTACAGGTGGGAGTAACAGCACAAGGACCTGGAAAAAATATGTTGATTTCTTTTGCCATCACATATTGTGCATATTCCACAGGCAGAAATAAGGAAAAACTCACTGCATTGGATTTCTCCACACTCCAAGGTTTTCAGCCTCAGTGGGCACATTGCTGGAATCTTTGACAGCTCTTTAAGTAAAAATAAAAGCAGAAATCTGTGTTTCATGACATGTGATGGAAAGAAGTGTTTAATTAATCAACAAGAATGTATTACCAAGACAGCAGCATATGTTTTACATTATCTGCACGTGTAGTGTAAGGTAAGAAATGATTTGTGTTGTGCCTCTTCTTGAGGGAGACAACAAACTCTGGTCCATAGAAATTCAAAGAGAACAGAGTAGGAGGGAAAAGAGGCTTAATGAAAAACTCAATTGTCTGTCACAAGGAAGAGACTCAAAACAGAGAAAAGACAAGATCTGTCTTGACATGACCTGTGTTCCTCTTCTTCAAATATGTTCTGCTTTTGATTTCTAAAATATTTTCAAGTCTTCATTTTGCAGCTTGAAGGGTGAATGACTGAGCAATTTGGAGAAAACCATCAGCTTAAAATCTGAAGTGTTTGTCTTTCCATAACAAGTATTTCCTGCTTTGTAAAATACTTTCTGCAAGGAAATCTATATTGGCAGGGAAGCCAATATATACATCCATGTCCTGTTCTCTTTTATTACTTCCATAGGTGTAGTGCAGTGGGTTCTCATGTGTAAAGCAGTAAAAAAGCTGTTTCTTATGGCTAAAAACTAGGAAAGGATTTGAATTCCTGATGATTTTTGATGGCTTCTTTTCCAAAGGGCATGGTTCCCTCATCTGGAAAATGGAGACAATGATGTTTAATTTTTTTGCAGATGTTTGCTGTCAAAAATGCTGCAGAGGGCCTTGGTACTGTAGGTTTTACATCTCCTCAGAATACACTACAAATGTCCATTACAGAGCCAGTCCTGCTCAGAGGGGAGGTGATGGATGGGAGAAATGGGTTGGCAGGGAAGGGGTGATGAAGCAAAAGTGACTGTGATCAGGTTCTCCCTCATCAGTGACAGTCTCAGACTGTCACTCACAACCTTTTGCTGTAGATTAGTTTCTGATATGTTCTGCTTTAGGATTTGTGTTTTCTGGTTCAGTGCTCTTATTTCTCCAGCTTTGAGCCACTACCAAAGGAAATGTTGATTAATGTAGTGGTGAGTCACTGTTGCAATTCATGGATTCTATTGCACATTCAGCCTTCACTTTGCAGTGTGACAGCCCAGAGCTTCCTTTGGTTTCCCTGTTGCAGCCACACAGATTTTGCTTTTAGTTCTTCCATTTTTAAAAGGAGAGAGAGGCTTTTTTAACAATATAGTTTTGCTGTCTTAACTTTAAGTGGATTTTTTGCTACATTCAAAGCATTATTTTTCTCCTATACCCAGTGTTTCTAATCTCTTTGTCTCATCTTGCTCTATCCTCTTATATCATGGCATTGCCAAGACTTGGCAATGGAAGAACCAGCACCTTTGCTCCCAAAACAGCACTTGGATCTCCATTTGAGGTCTTCTTAGCCCTTCATTCACCACAAGGTCAATCCTGGCTTAGGTTTTCAGGTGGCAGTGCTTTGCTTTCTCCAACAGTCATAAAAAGGAATGTCACAGCATTCCACGGGGTTTGAGAGGTTGTACACTTGGACAGATCTCAGAAGAAACAGCAGGGAATAACCAATTCATTTACATCAAACACACAAAAAAATAGGAATTGTCTGCTTTGGGGATTATGGAATCTTTTTAAGTCCTTCAAACCAAGTGCACTGAGCAGGGGCACAGTTGGCAGCTCCTCACTGCAGCTGTCAGATCCTGAAAATTGGGGAATCACATGTTGACACTTAGAAGGCTGGATGGTTCAATTACAAGGGACCCTGGGTAAAGCTGGGATATTTTTAGCTCTTTACACAACCCATTGTACATTTCAGAGTTCAGCACAGGGCCCCAAGAACAGGTTAACAGGTGTGTGAGGTTTGAATATTCATTTACATAAGGACTTTAATTATTTTTCCATACAAATGCTCTTCCATGCCTACCTGCCCCTGGGAAAACAAGAGAAAAAAATGGAGAAAAAAGCCTCAGACCATAGATCTTGTCATTCGTCTTCAAAAACTGTCCATCCACCTGAATCCACCAGAAACAGTTCTCTCACTCCAGGCTGGGTGGATGGATTTTTAAGAGAGTAGCTGTAAAGGAGCTCACAATGCAAATGTTCATAGAATCAGAGAATCCCACTATGGTGTGAGTTGGAAGGGACCTTAAAGATCATCTCATTCCACCCTCTGCCATGGGCAGGGACACCTCCCACTATCCCAGGTTGCTCCAACCTGGCCCTGGACACTCCCAGGGATGAGGCAGCCACAGCTTCTCTGGGCAACCTGTGCCAGGGCCTCCCCACCCTCACAGGGAAGAATTTCTTCCTAATATCTCATCTAATCCTCCTCTCTGTCAGTTGAAACCCATTCCCCTTGTCCTGTCACTGCAGGCCCTTGTAAATAGTCCTTCTCCATCAACATTGGATGGTTTAAGCCAGGACTCAGGTTTTGTCCTCTTCAGTTGCTGCTTTCTCTTAACTCCCACTCAGGTTCTAGCACAGTTCCATTCCAGTCTGGCAGGGGCTCCTTGCACATGGACACAGCTGGGAGTCAGGTTGTGAGAACAAAAGAGGTGAATCTGTTGGATTCTCATGGGAGGTTTTTGCTGTAGGAGGTTCACCAATATCTGAGCCAAATATATGCAGAGATCCAGGGAAATCTCAGGGAGCCAAATGCTCCCTCAGCATCCCCAGTATGAATAAATCATCCAGCTCATTGCTCTGTGCATCCTCAGGGATAACTGCAAATGGCTTTTCATTATAAATATTCCAGTTGATCCCAAGTATTAGTAAGGGCTGCTTTAATACCCCTTCCCTGACCAAAAGCAAGCACTCGTAGAAGAGAAGTCCTGCTTAATGCTAAGGAGGAGTTTCCCTGGCTGAGCTGTGCCATGAACAGGCTGCAGGATACTTTCATTTTAATAGGCTGAGGTACTACTGCTCATGTCTTTTAAAGCTCATCCTATGTATGAGTTATTAACACTATCCAATGATGGCTCTTCTGGCTTAAATTTAGAGCCTTTTAGGAAAAGATGTGGAAAATCTGTAATTTCCTAACTGAATTTTAATACTTTGGACAGTCTGTATCCTGTAAATTAGTCCAGTTAGAAATTAAACATCTCTTCCTCAGTTCTTAATGAAAATAGAGATAGGCAGCTAAGATTTTCTGCAATTATTGTGCTTATGCAAATAATTTTATTAACAGAACTTTATTTGGAATCTTGTTTGGTTATGTGTCCCATAAAGAAATACTATTTTTTCAATTAATACTTTCTTTTTTGTATTACTTTCTTATAAAGAATATTTTAATTACAACAACACAATCAAATTATTGCATTAATCCAGAAAATACTGTTTTAAAAGATTTGACTTTAAAGTGAGGGATTTATCTGGGATTTGTTCTTTTCAGAAAACAAGCTTATTCATTTTCTACTTTAATGATAATCTTGGAGTAAGAACCTTGCAGAAACTTCTCATGGGGGAATGGGACTTTCAAGGAGAGGAGATGCTGGGCTTACAATGAAAGCCCTGAGTATTAGAGCTGGGCTAGGATCCCCATCCACCAGGACCCCTGAAGAAGCCATTTCAACATCCCTGATTTGATTTTGTTGTGTTTAGAACTGTCATAATACTTAATTACTGCACAAACCATGGTGAGACTCATTCTGGTGATACCAACCTCTTTCAGTTTGTAATCAATGAAGAAAAGCATAAAGTAAGTGCATTGCTGGATTTTTCTAATAAAATGCAACATAAGACAGGAAATCTGCCTGGGGCTGGTGGATACCTGTGAGACATCAAAATCCTGCTTTCATTCACTGTATTCCATAATGCACATTCCACACTTGTTATGTTACAGTCATCCATAAAAATAGCCATGTGAAAAAGCAGAATCTTTCCTTTGGATGGTTTTTGTGTCTCCAGGGGCTCTGACTGGCCCAGCAAACACGGGCTCCAGGCTGCTGTGCTCCAAGTGCTCCCTCAGTGCCAGCACTTGGTTCTTGTCCAGTCATTTAATCTTTGAAGCTCAAATAACTGTGTTAAGTTGCTCGAGAAAGAAAAGCTACTGGTGGACATGGCCTTGACTGGAGTATCACTGGGCACAGGCAGATGCATGGGAATTCTGTTGGCTGAGCCTGCTGAGTTTGGAGGCAGGGAGGAGTTGACCTGGGCTATGGGAAAACGCTGCTGCTCAAAAGTGGATTCCTTTGGTTACTTCACTGTAAAGTGATGTGGCCAAACCCTGTTGTTCCTTTGTGAACTCTTCAAATTATTTAAAAGACCTTTTACCACAGTAAAATGCAATGGTTTGTAGCATTGTAAGGGCTTGATTTTTCATGTCCACAGAGATGGAGGCATGAGATGTATAAAGAAATGCTCACACAAATGGAAACACTGGTATTTTACAAGGAGCTTTCTTTTAATTTTTGGAAACTTACAGCTTTTAGGCTGAAGAAACCTAATTTTGCTCTAAGATCTCTACAAGGTGCTGAATTAAATGGAGTCAAATCTAAAAATTCCAGCTCTGAATTTGGCCCTGAATCTAAAGGAGGCTTCAGTCAGTGAGATTTCTTGGGACTAATCTGTGCTGCCTTTGGAGCAGATCAGGTCTTTTGAAAGCTCTGCCAAATTGCTGATTGATTTCCTACACAGATTCTCATTTTGCTACTGTTGTTTGTGTCTTGTTTTACCTTGTTTGCAGCAATAAAAGCTGTGTGAAAGGTTAAGTTTGCTTTTAAAAAGCCAGAGATTGTGATGAAAGACTGACACCCATCTTCTTAAATGAACAGGTTTCACTTGTCACTCTGAGCAACTTGTGGTTCATTTTGGATGAAATTTGTATTATGCAGTCCTAACTTAATCAACTAATAATAGAACAGTGGTGGAGTTGGATAATCAACAAGATCCTTTGACTTCCATTGTAAAATACATTATGCTTTGAATATTGAATATGCAAATACTCTCCCTCCCACTCGAGCTATTTTCAAGACCTCAGAAGTAGCTATAGAAGTGAAGAGAATAATAGTTTGCTTTTCATCCTGAGGTAAACTGAGAGAAAATTCAGCTTTGACAGCTGTGTGTGGTCACATATTAAGTTTAATCTTTTACATCATTCTTTACTATATTCCACTGGTCAAATTAAATATCTCAGGAGCTACTTGATCAAGATTGTGCTTCCCCTTAGATTTTACATAGTGGGAGAGATTCTATTTATACTTTTGGAATCTCTTGGAAATCACAGAATACTTGGTATTGTCTAAGCAATTAAAAAAAAAAGATTTTTTGCATTATTTAAGAGGATAAACTTGAATTTGCTGTGAAAAGGAAAGAGTTCTGGTTTTCCTGTGTTACATGTGACAGTGGCAGAGTTGCCTCAGCTGCACTGGGGCTCAGGTGACCTTGTGTATCCTTGTCCTGGGTAGTAGCAGGATGTAGGATGTTATCCCAAAGCCACACAGAGGCCAATCTGCATAGAGCACATTGAGTAATTTGTGGGTTTGTTCTTTCACCAAAAACGTTTATAGCTTTTGGCTTTAAAAATAGTTCTGGAGCGTAGCAAGAGAGAAGCAGCTTTGGCCTAGATATTGCACAGGATGGCAGATGAACAGGGTTGATTTCATTGTGGGCATTTTGCCCAGGACACTTTTTATAGAACATACAGTTACTCTGGGGGTTCTTAGCCTGTGGTCACATTGGTTTTTTTGGATTTATTCTTTAGAAGGAAGAGGGATAATTTTGCAAAACGAAAAATTCATGTACATTTCAAAATCTTAAGCTCTTTTATGTTTTGAGGTTTAAACCTGTGTCAGTGGTAACGGGACTCTTTTTTTTTTTCCTCCTGGGGGGTGGTTTGTGCTCCCTGTATCACTGAACCCTCCTCATCAAGGAGTGTTCTGAAACCTGTTCTTAGATCATTTACTCTAATAAATTTTATTTGCTTTCCATCTCTGGATCCGAGTGCATTTTTGAGCTGTGACTGGCATTTACCTCATAGCTGTCTTGTAAAATCCAAGAATAAGAACTAAGCCTGCACTACAGATGGAAAACATTAGGACAGGGAAAAATACTACCTGTTTGTTTCAGCTCCTAGTGCTTGGTATGTGTCACAAATTGAGCACACACAGGTTCAGGTGTAAATTAGCTAAGCCTGTTGATCTGTAAGCATTTGGATTATTTTACTTAGTCTTTAACAAAAATATAAATTCTCTGTTACTAGATTACTTTAGAAATAGATACTGTATTTCTCTGCTTCTATGCAAGGGTTCTGCTTTTATTTGCCTGGGTTTAAAAACTTCTCCAGTGATATCTCTTAGATCTGCAAGAGTCAAGGAAGGTGAACAAGTTTTAGCTATTGAGAACATTTCCAGATAGTTTTTCCCATGCCCTCTTCCCTTCCAGTTTTCCTGCTCTCTGTCACCATGTTTTGGTCTGCAGGGCTCTGGGGCTGTGCTGAGCTGGGGTTCTGTTACCAGTGCAAATTATCATTGCATGAACTTTTTTATTATCCATGATTCTCATAAGGTTCTGCAAAGAGTATTTACTTTTCCAGCTGTCAAATGGTGGTGAGCAGAACGGGGTGATGTCAGGATGACAATGAGTGAGCTGGGACAGAAAGCAATGGAGCTGGTTTTCTTGTTCTCCCTCAGTGAACAAATGCAGAGGTGAGACTAAACAGAATTTGGAAATCCTGAATTCCAGCCTTGTGTTCTAAACACTTCATCCTCAATGTGCAGGCCAGGGAGGATAATTACATTTTATAGAGCAACAGGCTGCCACCAGGCCCTTCTTTGCTCTCAGTGAGGTGAGTTTCTGTTCTCTCTCTCCCCAGTTTAAACAGTATGTGAATAAGCTCCGGAGCAAGAACACACTTTATAAAAAGAAGCGACTGGAAATAGCAGAAATTACAGCTGAGTGTGGAATCCTTCAGAGGACAGAGGAGCTTCTGAAGCAGCACCACGAGGCCATTCAGCAGCAGTTGGTAACTTGAGCATGTGCTGTTCCCACAGCCCTCCCTTCCCTGATAGCAGCTATAGGATCACAGGGATGCTCCTGGGATTCTGATGTACATCATCCCCAGCTCCTGCTGTCGTTACCCAAAGGGCCAGGAGGGTATAAAGTGTATTTTTATCTGCTGCCTCTGAAGCTGCTGTACTTTGTGTTCAGCAACTGTCAGGGCTGATCTGCAGTTTCTTTTTAGACTGAGGGGCTTGACCCTGCTTTTTAAAGTCAATGGTAAATCTGCACAAACACCAGTTAGAGCAAGGCTGGCTTCTTAAATTAGTTTTTGGTATCCACAGAAGTAGTAAAGGCTTTTAAAATGATCAACAGTAAGGAGGATTCAAGTTACTGCTGTAAAATATATAGGGATAGTATTTTAAAAAAGAGCAGGCAGGAAGGAAACATTCTAACGCCAGAATATGTAGAAGAAAATGCATTTAAATTTAAATTTAAAACTGGATGAATCTTTCCTAAGCCAGAATAGCAGCAGCAGGATTTCTGCTCTGGATAACTCAGGGAATATGCATTCATCCCAAATGTAGGAGCACTGCTGTGGTATTTTCTTCCAATACTTGTATTCTTGTTACCAAAATACTTTACGAAATAATTAGCTGCATCTTCTGATTAAGAAGATAGATTTTACACACTGAACTTCAGAGCCTGACCTCAGGCCCCCTTTGCTTTGTGGAAAATTTCTGTTCACTTCAGTGGGCACAGGATGACCCAACATTGTATTTACAGAGTTGCTGTTGTCCTGCAGTGGAAGCATGAGATAAAATTTACTTTTTGGCAGATAGATTAATAATAATAAATTGATTAGTAATAATAAAATATTATTATTTGTAATAATAAATTTATTAATAAAACAAATTGATTGCAGTGCTTACCTATTTCACTTCTTCACAATATTTTGGCTCCACAAAGGAATTGGCTGTTTCTTGGCTAATGGACTCACATTCAGCATTTATTGTTTGTGTCTGCAGCAAGCAACTGAAGAGAAAAAAGGAATTTCTGGATACAGTTATACCCAGGAGGAGCTGGAAAGAGTCTCTGCAGTGAAGAGTGAAATGGATGAAATGAAAGGCCAGACTTTAGATAACATGTCTGAAATGGTGATTTTTATCTTAAACTGCTGTATTTCCTCAGTTTGAGTATCTGGTTTCTCAGCATATAACACCCAGTTTAATATTTTTGTTTGAGTTTATAATTTTCCTTTAATCTGTGCTTACATATATACAAAAAATTAAAAGAGATACATCTGCAAAGATAATCTTGAAAAGTTTACTAAAATGTGCATTTCTTTTAATGTACAAAGAAGAAATTTAGAATTATAAAAAAAAATAAATCTTTCAAATAAATCCTTTATTTCTCCCCTTCAGAAACATCAGGGATATCAAGTCTTGTTTTCTTTGATTCTTTACTTTTTTGTGACTTCAGAATTGGTTTCATATTTGTTCTTGCACATCATTTCAGAGAGATAAATGGTTTGAATCTGTAATGGAATCTTGTTCTAAAATGTTTGTAATAATATGCTTAAAGAGCTAAATAGTCTGTCTTCTTCTCTATACTCTGATTTTCAATTGCCCTTAGATCTGTCATGTTTTAATTTACCTGCCCACATAGCCTTAGAAGCAAGAAAGAACTTGAATTTCTAATTTGGAAATATTATAAAAGAGCAAAAATAAAAATATAATTTTCTGAAATTAGGGCACTTTTAAAATAAAACGATACAATTAAAATAGAATTACTCTCAAATAGAGAGCTGGATGAAATTTGGATTTTCTGTATAAATATGTCCAAGTGACTCAGTTTGGAATTTAGAAGCTTTATTTAACCTGTGCAGGTTCATTTGTTTATTTTTTTAAGGATTTCTTTCTTTCTCTCAGTCCCCCTCTGTGCAACTCCTTTATTTTCCCTACTCCTTAATCTCTTTAGGGCTGTCTCCTGGAATTCTTTAGGATGTTCTAGGAGCAGAATTTGTTCTATCTGTGGGAATGACCCCACTGCCAGATGGGCTCTTTCCCTGTCTTAATTAGGCTTGAACTTTGGTTATATAGTTAAGGCTTCATTTATATATAATTCATATATAATTAAGGCTTCATCACACCTTTTTTTCTCTCTGTATTTTGGTTTGTTTCCCTTTCTCTTCACATTCCTAATTACATAAATGTACTTTTTAGTGTTAATGAGTATTGTGTTGTCCCTGTCTCAGGTAAAGAAGCTGAATGCAGTGGTGGCAGAGAAGAAGGCAAGCCTGGCTCCTGTTATCAAGGAGCTGAGACAGCTGCGCCAGAAGTGCCAGGTTTGTACAACCCCTCCTCTCTTTCAGTGTAAATCAACTCAGAGCCACACAAATAAGTCCAGTTTACACATCTCTGTGCTGCTCTACAAGGACTTAACCCTGAGGGGAAGCTGGGAATAGCAGGATGGGTCAGCAGTGCTTGCACCAGGCAATGTGCTAAAGGTTGGAATTCACACAAGCTGATGGTGCAGGCACAGAATTTATTTCTTCGTAGCATTTTAAAAGAACTACACCAGGGAAAAATGTAAAAAAACGTGGTTCAAACCCAAAGCAAAGTTACTTTTGGGTTGGTGCCAAAGCTATTTCTGCATCCCAGCACGAATGATCCCAGCTAACACTGTCCTTCCTGAATGGATTGCAGGGAACATCCCATCCAAATGTTGAATGCATTGATCCAAGTCCTGTATTGGTCTGTGACACCAACAAATTTATCCACTTGTTTTCAAAAGTGTAAAGAGAACTAAAAAAAAAAGTCTTTTGGGTCTACAGCTGCCATAGGTTGGCTCATTGCCGTGGAAGGGAATAGGGTGATGATTGATTCATTGATTTCTCTATCAATGGAATTCCCAGAAAACCTTCTTTTAAATGGTTCCATTCAAAATGTCAGCAAATTAAATCCAGAGAAGGAGTTTGTTGTGCACAACCAGAAATCTGTTTTTTTGTAGAGAGCAAGAAAGATCCTTTCTTAATCTCTGTTTTTATAATTCTTTGTCCTTTCTCCCTGCAAGCACAGCCCTGTTACCCTGCCATGGTAAAGCCATGGATGGAGCTGTACAGAGGAAATTCCCTGAGTGTCTCTTTGGCCTGAGTGTCAAAGGAACAGTTCATTCACGTGCCCTATTGTCCTTTCCACCTCAGGAATTAACTCAGGAACGTGATGAAAAGAAAATCCAATATGACAGTTGTGCTGCTGTGTTTGAGAACAATTGCTTATTTCTGGAAAAGGTGAGATGGGGCTTGGTCATGAACATGGAGAAACTCATGGATAAATGCAACATGTTACTCACTGTGGTACAATATTTCCCCTGCCTTCCCTCAGGATACGGGAAGGACAAATGAGTCAATGGTGATCCCCAGTTTTGCCTGCTGTAGAGTGGCTGCAGTCACACACAGCAGATGGACTCAGGGATAGTATCTGTTAGGAAAGAATTTGACCATAAAATAAGGATTAATTTCTCAAGACAAATCTTTCTATGCATTTAGCAGATTCTTTACATGAGCAACCAATCCCATGGATAATTAATGACTTTGATGGCAAAGACACTTCATTCAAGAGGGCTGTCTTGTATTCCTGGCTTGGTTTTTCAAGGCCTTGCACACAAAGGAATATACTTCAAGATAAAAAGGGAGTACATTTAAAGTGTGGGTGGATGTATACATAGTTATTTTCCTGCATTAAAAGTACCTTTGTATGATAAAAGAATCCACAGATGAACCTGCTATGAATTAGACCTTCCATAAGAACTATTTTATAACAGCAATCAAGGCTTTTTTTCTTGGCAGACAACTCTTAGTCATTTTCTAACACATGATGAGTCACATCCACTGATTGAGCTGGACACGAGTTAAACGGTAGAATTCAGGAATTCAAGTTTTCCAGCTGGTGATCTGAAAATCACACAGTGACAACTGCTATGTGACCTGGAGAGCAGGAATTCCATTTGGATTATTAGGAGTTTTTTGGAGTGGCTCATTTAGAGATGGAATAACCCACTGTCTCTGTAATGCTCCACATAATTATTGATTGCTGATTAACACACCATTAGCATGTCTGTAGCTTCTATTCTCCATTTTGCAGATGTGTTCCAGGAAATGCTTGTTCGCAGCTGTATTTGGCACTTCAGATGTGCTGAGGAACAAGAGCCTTGGCAGCACTTGTGAAGTCAGTCATTAATAATCACCCATTAACAGTCATTTCTCATCTCTGACTGTGACTGAAACTGCAAATCTAAAACCAATCAGTTGTATTTTACTTTAAAAGAGACTTCTGAAAAGCCCAAATTACACGACATTTGAGAAATTATTAATTCAGGAATATTATTATAAACTCTCATGGTTTATATGGCAACACAGGGCATCTCCTGGGGACATTCAGTCAGAATATCCTTTGGAATCTTGTTTTTCTCCCACAGGAAGTGGAAGAGCTTCAGGAGCAGTGTTGGTTCAAAGAGAAAGACTATCATTACCTTAACTGCTTAAAACGGGTAAGACCACAAGAGGGGCCAAATTGTTCATTGTGAAATGAAGTTGCAGTTGTACAATATATACATATATCTCTCTATCTATTGAAATTATGTCTTTTTATAGTCTCTGGAGGTCCAGCTGCAGCGAGCCAAGGAAGAAATGAAGGCCTATGTGTCCCCAGACCCACAGCAGCGACGGAAGACAATCCGGTGGGTCCTCAGTTGTCCCCTCTGGGGCAGCTTCAAGGGTGTCCAGAAACTGAGGTTGAAGTTAGGAATTTTCTCACTGGCATTTGAACTGGAGGAGTTCACCTGATAAATTTAGAAACTCTATAATAATCTAAAAATAAGCATCTCGGATTCCAGTCTATACTGCTGGAAACCTATGAGTTCTCTCAGACATACCAGGAGGTTTTCCCTTCCCCCTGGAGATTCTCAGCCCCAAGAGGGGTTTAACTGCACCATCCCATGCTGCAGTTACCCTCAGTTTCATTTACTCCAATATAAATCTACTTCCTTCACCCTGTGGTTCTTTTAAGACCTCTTGCCTTTGCCTGGCAGGGGGAGAAGCAGGAAATACTATAAATTGAGCTGCTGATTATTTTTGGTATAGTCTTCTATTTTAAATGATGCAGTCCTGCCAAAGATGGAAATGTTTTTTGAGAATGAGATTTTTTGGATTAATTGTCTGTGCTAAGAAGTCTAAATGTTACCACATCATAGAGATTTTTTACACATTACTAAATATTTTTGTAAAAGTATCCTGTTTAAAATTTGGTGTATGTTCAATCTTCTCATACAACATAAAAGTTGAAAAAAAATTCAGGCAACAAATCAACAAGCTAGTTCAGCCCCACCAAAATTAAACATCAGGAAAATCCAAAACATTTATAACATTCATTTGGTAAAAATGGTTCTTCTTCATAATTTTTCAAAATTCCAGAATTTTGCATGAAATAGAAATTCTGTTTTCCCGAAAAAAAAAAAAGAAATCCTAGGTCTTTGTTGTCAGCAAAATAATCAATCTGAAACTGCTGTCACTGATTTTACAAAATGGTCTTTGCTTTTGCACCACACTATTTCTCCATTATGAAAATATTAATCAAAAACAGTTTTAAAATTCATGTTTGCTTGGTTTGATGAAGGGTCTTTTTGTTTTATTTTTTAATGACTGGAGTGAGTGAAAAACAGAGAGTTTCAAGAGCAGGGCTGGGTCTCCTTAGAGGTCGGTCATTTCTATGCTGAGGAATCTCCTCAGAGGATTTAACCTTTATTTCAATGCAGAGGGGCATCAGCTCTGCATCCATCACATTCCTGCAGGTTGATTGATTGCTTGGACATAATTCCTTGATGTGAGGCCTCTTCTATCCCTCTGCATTTGTGTTCTGGTGACAGGACAGATTGTTGCCCCTGGTCTGTATCAGAGCTGTGCCAAAGTGCTGCACAAGATTGTCCCATTCACAAAACATCTTGAAAATATGGCCAAATGGCAAAACAAAGGTAGAACTGCTTCATTAGACAGTTAATAACCATTCCACATTCGGTTTGAAGGCCTTGGGCTGTCCAGCACTCTGACATCACAGCAGGAAAAGGGAACCAATAGTTGTCTGGCACTTCTCAGAAGAGATGAAAGAATAAATTGCTTTCCCAAGATATCTGTCCTCTTAGGACTTTGATCTTTCAGAGTAATTTCTGGACCTTTCTGTTGCAGTGGTGGCAGCAAGGGAAGCACCATTACCTGGGAGTGTACAGAATCACATCATTTGGTATCATCAGAGGCAATTTCTTCACTCATGGAGTGAAAAAGGCAGTAGTTGACCAGTAAAATTTTACAGGCTCTGGAATGGGGTCCTTGACAGGGTGTGTGAAACAATGAGAAAACTCCAGGGATTTCCTGAGGAGACACTGAGAGATGAGGTGCTCTTCCTCCATCAGATCCTTCCTGAAGCAGAAGTTGTCCCAAAGGACCTTGCACTGGTACCAGTGGAGCTGCATTTCCATGTTCTAGAGCATGAGGCACAAGAAAGTCCTTCATTAGGAAGTGAAGGACTGCATTAACACCCATCACAGAGACCTTCTGCAGGGATCTGAGGCATGAGAATGCTCAAACACTGTGTAGTAAAATGAGAGTAAGAAAAGAGTCAACACAACCATCGTTAGGGTGGGAGCAGGAAAGGATGAGAGGGAATGTAAGGCCAAGAGGACTCTTATTCCAGCTCACAGAACAATGGGAGGCTGTAGGAAATGAAAGATTTATCTAATGAATGATGATAAAACAGCAAGAAGGATGAAAAGAGAAAAACCTTGGTGATGATGTTTTTATTCCTGAGGATGAGGAGCAGCTGAGGCAGCAGGGTCAGACAGCAGGAACAGCCATGGAAGGGGGTGCTGGGTTGGTTCTCAGATGCTGAGCAAAAAACACTTGGGACATGAACCTCCAGGACATGAGTGTTCACACACAGAGCCATCAGAGCCCACTGCTGGAATGGAGCAGGAGCCCAGCTCTGTAATTCCAGGTATGGGGAGGGGAATGTGAACACAGTGTTACCCCTCTCTGCTGTCCCCGTTTCACTTCCCGACTGGAAATTATCCTCCCGCTGGGATTAGACACAGTTTTGACCTTTTTAAGAGGTTACAGACCCGTCTCATTGAAATGAATTACAGCAAAGTTCAATGGAGAGATCTTTGCAAAATATAAAATGAGATGGAAACGTTTTTCTCTGGACATCCCTTTAGAACCTGAATGTATTTTTCAGCAGGCACTGGAATGTAAACAGAGTAAAAATGAACCATAAATAGAACAGCACTTTCCTAACAACGTATTGAACAAAAAATGTCTTAATTCAGACCCTCTTTATTGAATATAAACTCTCTGTTCCGTGGAGTCACTTCCTAGGAATGTGAAAAGTTAATTTTCTTCTCTAAAAATAGAAAGTTGTGGGGTTTTTAACAAAGTTATTAAGTTACATTCTTTCCAGTCATCATTATAAATAGTGAAGAAAATCTTACTAGGAAAGATATAAAATCTTCTGATGATTACTTTGAAAACTACTTTAAAAAAAAAGTGTTCTAGAGGCCAGATGTGTGAGAACATGTGCTGTGTGCCAGGGCAAACAAGCAGATTCAGCCTCACCTCTGGCTTGGTGAGGATTCCTGGGATTAGCAGGACAGCACAGCACCTGGAGCAGCCTCGGGACAGCTCTGATTTGTTCTGGCTGGAATTGTCCAAGAGCAAGAGTGATCCAGCTTCACTCCAGGGGCAGGCAGGGCAAGCTGGCTGGGAGCCCAAGTGCTCCAGTGAAAATCCTGGAGTACATGGTAGAAAAGGAAAGGAATAAAGGAACATGATGCCTTAAGTTCACCTGGCTGCTCACCACATTCCAACCAACCTTCACCCTCTGGCACCATGAAGGCTGACATTTCATTCTGGAAATTAGGGTTTCTCTACACAAAGGTCATTTACTGTAAACAATTTGGAAAGGCCTTTGGATGAGCTGGGTTATTTTGAATCCCACTAGCAAACCCTCACACAAAAAATGTAATAATTGCACACAAAATAGAATTGATTTTTTTTTTCAATTCACTCAGTGAATAGTTTTTTCTATTGTCACATTTCAAAAAAAAATTAAAATAACTCCTAGTGCTGTCTCTGAAGGGGGCTGATGTGGTTTGCATGTTCTGTTGTCAGGGTTCATGTATCAGGTTTGGGTATGTCAGAGTGATCAGCCTCTTGTTACAGACAAAGGTGCACAGCCAAGACTTTTAATAATGAATGTCACCAGTTACGCTGCTTGGCCTATATTTAGGCCCAGAAATGTGAGGGCTGTTTTCTGAGAGAGGAACACTACTTTCAGCCACTGGAGTTGTCAGACCTGGGCTGAAATACTATTCCCCTTCATTCCTGTACTTTCCCACTCATTCCAACACTGCATTCCCAGCAATTAAGGGCTGTGCATCTGTAAACTCTGATGTGAGGCCCTGGCTCACCTCGGAATATCACCAGGATAAATGCATTATAAAAAGGGATCAGGTACATCTTATCTGCATGGTCTCACTGCTGCTTTCAAGCTGGAAGCAGCAGTAATTATGTCTGCTTCAAAAATGGCAGAGATCTTACCCACTCTCTCTTTTCCCAACTGCACAGCTGAGATGGGGAGATCTGATCCTTGATGTCCAGGGATATGTTGTCCAATAACAAAAAGGTTTCTTTGTGCTTTCTCTTCTATCCCATTTATGAAACTTCCCAATACTTCCATAAATTTTCATGCTTTTATCATTATTCTGTCCTGTTCCATAGAACTAAATCATGATAAAATAATTTTACATTTCCTTTAGAGAACAGTACACACGGATCATCCAGGAACAAGAAAACCTTGGGAAGGTAAGAATGACGCTTTTATCTCATACAAACATTGTACAGTTCATATATTTGTGGGACTTATTCTAAAGGCTGTGGTCAGTCTATTATAAAAAGTATATTGCAGCCTACAAAGAAAATTCCATCACTGCTGGCATTGGTAACTAATACCCTGGAAGGGGATCCTGCTCACTCCTCAGGGCTTGATTTCCTGCAGGGAATAGCATGAGCACTGTAAAAGATAGTCAAACAGCTCGATGTGACAGCACATTCCCTGAAAACCATTTGGATAAGAAACTGAAACACGGGCATAACGAGCTGTGCCAGCTCAGATTTTCTGTTGTAAATAAAGCAACCTGTTGAAGACCATAAATTCTGAGCCCGTCAACCTTATTGCTGTTGTTAAAGGCCAGGGGATCACAAGTGTTACACAAAAGCAGTTGTCCGGTTTTAATCTTGTCTGAAGCTCAGATGAGCATGGACAAGGTTGGGCTTAGCAAGTCTCACCAAACAGCTTTTATTAATTTCCTTTTCTGAGTCAGTCTGAGTGATTTTTACAGGCTTGAGCTGCCCCGTTAATAATCAGGAGTGGGTTTAATTGTAAAACATTGATTTCCTGTTATAATATGATAGGAATCCATTGCAAATTGCACCTGGATACTGTAAGAGCTCTATGTGGAAATGATCTCAGCATATGATTTGAGCATAAGTTCTCAAATAGATAAGACTAATATTTAGACAGTTAAAAACCATGGAAAGAGTTGTCAATCTGTACAAAGATCTAAGTCCCAGGTGTTAACACTCCCTGCAAGTGATAAATGCATTATCAACTTGAACAAAACAATCTTTCAGTAGCATATAAAAATCCCTGTCATTCCAAGCTGCCTCTGTGAGCAATTTTTCTGCTGTAGAACTGTTCCAGAAATGTAATGTTTTTGTATTTTTACCAGAAACTACGAGAGAAACAGAAAGTTGTACGGGAAAGTCATGGGCCAAATATGAAGCAAATGAAAATGTGGCAGGACTTTGAGCAGTTAATGGAGTGTAAGAGAGAATGTTTTCAGAAACAACAAAATCAAGCAGCCATTGGTCAGGTCATTCAGGAAGGAGGCAAAGAGAGGCTTGTGTTATGAATTCTTTCTCCTCACACCTACATGAAGTAGAAAGACTGTGTTGGCTTCTTAATGGAAAACTCTTCCTAAAAACCTGCTGCCCACATCAATTCTACAATTTTTGTACATTATTTGGCTTTGGGGAATAAACAGAGAGAGCAGCCGACCCTGTGAAGCTTCTCCTCCAGTGACAGCGTGCCGTGGTTGGAAGATGTGTTGGGAGAGCTGCACTGGGATGAACCTCCTCATAAATCCGTGTTTTATGAGGCCGGGAAGGGCACGCATCTGTAGGGAGATCAAAGGGAGGCAAATCCTTCTCCGGGGTCAGGGAAAACTTACATAATTGCTCTGCCCCTTATTCTCTCTGGCTAAGGTTACATTTTTGCAAGGCCTGGGACTCGATCTTGTGTAATTGTGGCCCTCCTGGCTTGGCCCCCTCCGTCCCCATTGTCCTTGTCCGTGCAGTGTGACGGCAGGAGCGGAGCTGTTGTCGCCCTGGCCTCTCTCCTGGTCAGACTTTCCTTGCACGGTTCAGTTCAGCTGATTGTGCTCCCAGGAGACACTTCATTGCTGCAGCGTCAGGAGTCGGTTTGGAGAACAATTACTTGGATTCTGAGCTTTTTCCATTATCTTTTGCTGGTGTTTTTAACAAACGTATTTTTCTTGCACATTCATCTCCTTTGTTTTTTCTGGGTTGCCTGTTTGAAAGTTTGCCCAGAGGTCGACCAAAGCTTTCCCCAGTGAGGATGTTTTGAGCTGCTTTGTCTGCCCAGGGTGGTTCCAGAGGGATTAGATACCCAAAGAGGGTCATCTCCACTTTCTCCTTTGGCTTACTGGATTTCTGGATAGGCTGGTGGGGTTTTTTTTTTAGTTTTCCCTGCCTGAAGTAGGATATCTTTTCTTTGATACCTAACTATGAGATCTTCTGCTGGTTTCTATATGCAGAAAGACTGGAGTAATTATAGAGTTCCTAGTTTGTCTTTGCATTAAATATATTTGTTAACAGGACTGAAATAAAAGTCTGGCAAAAGTACATTTTGACTATGTGGTAGTCTTATTTTTTATATTTCTTAGGTGAAAGAAGGAAATTGTTAGTGGCTGGGCCACTGGAAAAAGAAGATTGAATGGATTATTTAGTGACATTTATTTCAGATGCCCCCAAAGGGTTTTGTACCTGCCTGCCCTGTGCCACTATCACCACATGGCACCTGCAGAGCTCCTTGGAGCTGATGAGCCAGAAAAAGTCATGGCATTCCCATTCCTGGACTTGTAATGAAGGGGTTTGCTGAAGGCTTGACAGCAATAGTAAAATAACACAGACAAGTAGATATGAGACATGCTGAAATCGTGGGATAATCACCAAAAATGGGCATTTAGTTTCCTCAGGAATCAGCCTCTGGTTCAGAGTCACCAGACAGGGCAGGGAGAAAGAGGATTCATAGACTTCGAGTCAAAACTTTTAACAAAACCTTAGAAATCCTCTTTGACTGGATCATTTACACAAAGATGTATGACAGAGATTATCCTGCTGCCCAGGAAAAAGCAATGCCTTGGGAATTCAGAGCAATGATACGGAGTAAGATGGAGTACAATTGTTTTCTGTTTTTCTCTTCAAAGTTCCCCTAAAAATAGTTCATCTTTCTTCCTTGTAAAAACAGTTTATTGCTGGTTACTCAAAGCTGACGTGATTGTTGTTCTGATCTGATTAGTGCTCTGTCATTTGTGCTGCACCAAGAAAGGGCACACACATTATAAACTGCAGCAGCAGCAGCAAAATGACTTTCTGAGACGAAGCAGGAAATCATAATAACTGTTATCAAAAGAAAATTGGAAAGACTCAAATGCTATTTTTAGCTTTTTGTACAAGTGGACATGTAATAAATGCAACTTTAATGGATTCTGTTCACTGAGTTTTCCACCTAGTTCAGGATTTGATGGGAGCATTCAAAAATCTTTGAATTTCACAGTTTTCCTATCTTGCAAAAAAAAGCTAACTTCTCATTTTTTTACTTTGTTATTATTAATAGCCCGGCTGGTTAATAAAGTGGAACATCCCATATGGCAAAATACCTTCCCTTGGGAAGGTCCAAATGAATAAAAAATGAGTGTGGGCAAATTCAGGGCTGCAGCACTTAGCAAATTTCTCCCCCTTGGAACACTGACCTGAGCAGTCACATGAGCAGCAGCTCACTTTGTTTCCAAAGGCTTCTCCATATCCTTCTTAGCCAGAACTGGCTGAGGGAGCATCCCAGCTATAAAAGTACTGTAGTATTCTGTAGCTTTGGGGGATTTAGGGATGTTGAGTTTGGCTGTTCTTGGAACTACAGCAAGATCCACATTAACCTGAGAGATAAAATATTTCCAGGCATCAGAAACATCCCCTGTGTTATGGGAGCAGCCACCTGGGTATCACATTGGATTTACATTAGAGGTACCATTTTACTTCCATTTCAACTATATTAACTAAAATAAATGTTCTCAGACTTCTTTAGCTAACCCAAATCTAGGATTGCTTCTTTCTATCTCTTCACTCACATGGATGTTACTACTCAGGTTGTCACACAGTCATAAAAGTTATGCCCTGCTTTTGTATTTATTATGTCCAAATAGACCAGAGCTTTTTTGTTAGACTTTTCCTACAGTGTGATGCTGCTGTGTTCCAAAACCCAGAGCAGCAGAAGTGTTGAGCAGCAGCTCAGTGCCTGGAAATGTCCTCCCCATGAGGATGATGAGATTAATGAGCATGGATTGTGTACCACGCAATCACCCATATGGAATCTGTTCTCCCCGTGACCTGCTGGTTCAGGAGCTGGAAAGGCAGTTCAGAGCTGCTTCTCCTTGGATCAGTGTTTCGTGTCTGGCCCGGGAGGAGCTCTCTGCTCTGTCCCCAGTGGTTCTCCATCCGTGCAGAGCCATTTGGCAGTGCCAGTCACATTCCTAAATCACCTCTCTGGCAGTGCCTGCTGCCAGCTCCCACAGGAAGGCAGATGGTGATTGACTGGAAGACATGGAGAGTGAGGTGCTGTCACCTGAAAGGTGTGTCCCCTTGGCAGAGAGGTGGGGACACAGCAGAGGGTGGGACACTGTTACTCCATCACTTTGCTGGGATGAGGAGAGCGCTGGTGCCTCTGGATCTGGGATCTCTCTCGGGCCCTGCATTTGCTCAGACCTCAGTGTAAAAAATCAAGCCTATTATCACTCCTAGCCATAGGTTCCTGCTGAGGAAACACTGTTAACTCTTCACTGCCTGTCTGTAGTGCAACCTGGAATGGAAAGAGGGTTGGCATTCTCATGGATGTGCCAGCATTCCAGTGAGGAAGTATTGCACAAATCAACAACTTTATCACAAGGTCCCACCTGTCTGGGCAACACCCACATGGGGAGTTGTTTCCTAACACTCTGAGTCTGACCTATTTCTAGCTTGTTTCAAGAGTCCTTTAAATTCTCAGCATGGATTTAAAACGAGTTCTCCAAACTCCCAGTGTCTGTTTCTGGAGCAGCAGTTTCACAGTGGCAGCCTCCGAACTCCCGGGGCAATCCAAGGTCAGTGGGTGAAAAGGGTATTTTTCACAATTGCATGACACTGATTTTCATGATTCCGGTTTCCAGGCAGCTCCATAGTGATGTCACCCTGGGTGAGGAGCTCTGGGGGCTTGGAGAGGGAGCAAACATGTTCCAAATAATCCCCAGGAACTTTGAGACAAACCACGCTGGCCTTACTTTCACAAAACCCTCCCCGACTTCAGTGGGAGTTTTGCCAAAATAAGGTCTGCTGCATTTAGCTCCCTGTTCTTTCGTCCTGACAGAAAAAGCAGGAATTAAAGGGCCAGAATCAGATTTATGGCACACAGAGAACAAAAATAACTGTAATTATCTAAAATAACGACTTTCGTCTGACACAAATCAATGCTCCATTAGACACGTTCTGATTTATAACAAAATTTAAATGTTTGTGGAAGGTTTTCTCAGCAAAAACAATTGAATAACAGGTCCTAAGCAACATAGTTTGATTTTTAGTAGACAGCCATAAGAGGCTGTTGCACAAATCTAGTGCTGAAGTATTTATAGTGTATATCCTTAGAATATAACTGTATTCTTTACTTTGTATTTAAAGACATTATTTATATTTATTATAAAAAAGTTTATTTTTACCTTTTTTTTAACCTTCTGTTCTGCATAGTAATGAAAAAAATAAGTTTTTGCTAATTAGGATACTCATATCCAGCTGAATGCCAGGAACTGGAGTTCTTTTCCTGCAAATGGATCTACTCAAGCCAATGTCTGTTTTCCTGCTGCAGTTCAGTCTGTTATTATACAATATCATGTAATTTTTAAGCTTCTAAATTTTTTTGCAAATTCTAAAACCACTCATTTATACAATAAGCACTTCATTAGATCTATTCTTGAAACAGGATAGAGCCAAATCCTGCAGTTTTTGCTAATAGAAAAAATGAAGTTGATAGGAATATGGAAAATGGGATCTTATCAGTTTTCAGATCTATTCCTTTCTCTCTCCCTGCTTATTTTTCCTGGAATGGAATAGAAAATATGCTTTGCACTTAGGGAGCAACAACAGCAAAACCATAAAGACATACATCACATGCAAACAATGATCAGGTAAGGAAAATAATGAAGGAATTAATCTCCCAGTTTCTTTATAAATTTTACAAGTGGTTCATACTAAAAAAAACCCCCAACGAATTAACACAAAACCATTAAAATTTTCTGCAATTAAAATCTGTAATGGTTTCATGTTTGGGGTTTTTGGATTACAGTTTTTGAAATAGCAGTTGAAACTCTCAGGTTATAAAATAATAATTCAGCAGTTTTCTTGGTTTACACTATTGCAGCATTTTCTGGTGAGTAAACTAATGTTCAGGCATTTCTTTGCAGTTACCACAGAAATCTTAGAGTCACTAGTGAAGAATCATCACTAAAAAAGCAGAAAGGGCTGATTAATTTGGGATTCTAAAACTGGATAAATTTAAAATTAAAAAAGCCATTAGAATTACACATTTTTCTTACCAACTGCTATTAAAATGATGCAATGTTCTAAACCAGCATTCTGTGAGCTGCAGCATCAAACACTTGGAGGGTTTTTAAGTATTTATAAAACACTGTCCCCGTCTCCCTCATTCCTGCCGTGTTTTTGTAGCACTTTAAACAGCAAACAGAACCATCAGAACTCTGAAAGTCACCCACAGACAACCTGTTCCACTAATATTCTACATTCATGTTACATCTCCTGGCCCACGTGGGCTCTGCTCCCTCAGGAGTTACGGAGAGATCCAGGTAAAGTTCCCAGGGCAGGGATGGAAATTGGGCTTTTATTATTTCATGGGCAGGGATAGGATCATCCTGACATCAAATCTCCCTCAGGAAACATCTCCCAAAGCTCATAACCAGAGAGAAATCTGGACTGTAAGACCGAGGAGAAGCGTGGCTCACTCCAGAGTGGGCTCTTACTGTTGTGTTGCTGTTCCTTGTGTGGTTTTTATTTACTGTCTCTGCTTCAATCATTTGTACATTCTATCACACACTCATTTTATAAGGGAAATACAGCCCTTTGAAATTTGCTACCATGAAGGTTCTTTTCTGCTTGTTGGTTTAATTGAAGTGAAGGTTGATTGTAAAACACGATGAGAGGGAAAGAGGGAACCCATATACTGGAAAAAACACTATAAATATTTTCCTGGGATCATTAGCACAACCTTGTAACACTTCACCCTTTGTTGTGGAAAGAATTGGGCAATCCTTTTATGAAATGTCTACAAGGTGTTTACAATTCCATCCCAAATTAATGCGGCTTTTTCTTTAAAGAAAACACCCCATGATGCTTAATTCCGTTATTAAATTTATTTTTCTTAATTCTGGTATCAAATTTATTTTCAGCCTTTGAGGGGATTCACCTGCTGGTGACTCGGCAGTGTCAGACAAATGTTTGACTTTTATTCTGACACTTGTTGAAGAATTTGATTGAAACTATATATGTCCAGATAACACCCAACAAAGTGCCCCTCTTGCGTTTGTTTCGAGATATTTTTGGAAACAACAGAGGCGACCTTGGACAGAGCTGCTTTTCCAATTTAGGACTTCATTTGGTCTAAGAGAGTAAAATTATTCTCCTGAATCCTTCTGTGTACCCACAAACAAGGCAGGGGTTTTTTATGCCACGGCAGGATTGTTTTTCTGTACCTTCTGAGCAGTGTTGATCTGTTGAGGATAAGAATTAGTTTAGGTAATCAACAGTTACTTTCAAATGTACATATAAATAGTCTCTGATGTATCACATGTCCCTTAAAAATATTGTGTAATCCAAAACATCAGTGGCCCCTTATGTAACACCTTTGCTCCTCTAGAACCAGTTCTAATAAACAGGGTCTGCCTTTGTCTTTGCTTACAGACATGAAAAATGGGATCTGAAAGCAGAGCTCACACAGACTTGCTGTAAAGTCTAAATGAGGAGTGGCAGTGCTGGGATGGGGCTGCCACCTGTCCCCTCACAGCACAAACAGTGTTTGTGAGCTCCAAGTGGAAAAGCCAAGGTTGGGAGCCAGGTTCTCTCATGGAGTCAGGGATTGTTTTCTCCTGACTTGGTTTTGCCAGCTGTGCAATCGTATCTGTAACGCTTTATTGCATCTAATCACTTAAGAAGTTTTAAATAGTTTGCACTTAATTTTCTATACAATCAATCTATTTCAATTCATTTGTATTGCTGTGCTACAGACATCCTGCTCTCAGGAACAAAATGGGATTAGTTTGTGGCAGTGATAATGCAGTTTCAGTGCTGGGAATAAAAGAATTGACAGAGTAAGTGCTCTTGTCATTTATCCTGCACAATATTTACTCTCTTCATTATTAATGTCATGCAGTGTTACCTAATGATCAAATCTAGGGAATAACATGGAAAATAAATCTAGACATGCCAGTGGAATCTATCTGACAAAAGTGGTGCATGCAAATGCTTGGGAGTATATTGTTTGTATTACTTTGATCACCCTCCATGTCAGTGCACATTTTATAGCTCTATTACATCCTGACTGTGACTGTTGGCTCGAGTTCTAACTCCAGAATATCCAGTTCCCTGATTTTATGGCATTGTCATGTAAAGTATTTGTGGACAGCTTAAGAGGAGCGACTCTGACTCTGTGGACATGTGTGACTACATTGCCATATGCACAACCCAGGTTAAAATAAACTATTTTGTTTAGCAACTTTCATCACAGAATCTCAGAATAATTGACAAAGAACTCTTAGTAAGTCCGTTGGCCACATAGCCAGATCAACAAGTTACTGCTATTTGTGTGATTTTCTAGATGAAGAAACCCCGCCGTGGAACGAAACAGAAGCAAAACGAAAAATCCAGTCCTTGTCTCAGGGCATTCCCAGAATTCCCAAGCTGATCTGCCTGAGAAACCTCCTGATTCTGGTCCTGAGCATGGTTGTTCAGAGTCCCAAACCCTCACCCCGAGGTTTGGATTGCTGGGACATAAAGGAATGATGTGCCAACCGAACCTCCCCGCGCGGCCGCTGGTGTCCTTGCCCTGAGTATCCTCAGCTGACCCTGCTCTGCCTGAAGAGTAACTCAGGAGTAAAATGTCTGTACATCTGCAATGTGGTAATTCACTGGGAAGGTCGTAGCAGACACAAACAAATATGATACAAACATAAAGCTGTACACTGAAGGAGATTTTAATTACATTCTGTTGAGGAATTTCGAACATAGGAAGCGCCACAACCACCTTCATGGAGATAACGGAGTCAACAAAATGAAATGTGAGACTTCTCTCCTACCCTGAGATCTTTTTGTAATCCCAGAGAGATAAGATCAGGAGAAGCAGCCCTGGGTGGAATCCCTGAGTGTGTGGATGTGCATTCAAGTGTGCACACAAATATTTTCTCACTTACAAACCAGGATACAACACTCTGGGCAACCTGGTATTTGTGGGCCTGTGCTCTGTACATTCGCTTTTTCACAAGTGTCTATTTTGTGCTATCTTTCTATTATATAACCTTGCACTGAAATAACTGGAGATTCAATTTTTTTCTTAAGTGTTGGAAGAAATTAAGAGAATTTGAATATTATATTATTTGAATATTATCCAATGTTGTCTTCAAAAATTGAGAAAGAGGTACCAGAGGAAGACTGGCTGGCCTGGAGCATGGTAAAGGATGAGAGAGTTTGGGCTTCTGGTTTATTGGCCTGGGCAGCTGCAGATAAAGCTGCTGCTTCTGCTTGTCAGTTTGCTCCTCAGAGTGCTGGAATTGGCTGGGTTAGAAGGGCAGCAGATTTATCTCTGAGCATTAGGTTTTGCTTTTGTATATGAGAACAACTCCAGTTAATGAATAACCCAGTCAGTGGTGAAAGCTCCTGTTTAGTCCGATAAATTTGGCCTTAAATGAAAACTTCTGTTGATATAAGGATATACCACAGGGGAATAAAAACACTTTCCCCATGAAAAAATTCAACAGAACAAAAAAAAATTTAAATTTTCATATCATTTAACGGAAAAAGAAACCCTGAAAAATCATCTTTAAAAAATCCTACAATTTTATAATGCAAAGTTAAATTTTCAAAAGAAAATTTAGGTTTCTTTAGAAACTAGGTTCTTTAGTCAATACTTAAAAAGTTAAACCAACTCAAAATGCTTGGAGGGAGATGTCCTCCTTACTTAGAAGACATACAGCCTGTTACTGAGTAGTTCCATTAGAGTCAGATTAACTTCTCATCTCAGGCTCAGCAATGTTTACAGTGTTATATCCTCCAAGGAAAGACATGGATACTGGAGTTTCATAATAAGAGAATTTTTCTTTGATACAGCAGCTGCATCAGAGCCAATTTTATGTGCAAATACATAGTGCTGGTGCAATTTATCTTTGTTTGAAACAATCCATAGGGTACATCCAGTTTTTCTAAAAGGGCATTCAACAAATAGAGTGGTTTGCAATGTTATTGCTTCACTGAGGCATAAATATTGAATCCTCAAACACAACATTAGCTAATTAAGTTGGGGGTGATTATTGGCTGCAGGAAAAGCACACACTATGGGAGCATGGATTAAGCCTGCCCTCTTACTGCACATAATGTGGTTGCTCCCTGAATACAACAAGGATGTGGGTTTCCAGGAGATTAAATCCAGCAATAATTCACACCTGGAATTTAAAAGAAGGCCAACAAAAAAAAAAATTAAAAAAAATTAGATGGATCTTCTAAAATTGCAGGGTGCTGCATGGACTGTGTGGAACTGAAGCCAAAGCTTCCTCAAAGCCAAAATCCCTGCAGTAAAATAGCAGTGAGAACTGTGCTTTTAGCTGAAGTTGTTACTTGGCACATGCTAAAACATTCTGTGGCACTGAATAGTCAGGAAAACCCAATGGGGAGGCAGGAGAGGAGGTGGGATTACCCTGCTCTGTGACACCTCAGTCTAAACCAGCCTGACATTATGGTGGCAATGGTTTCTTACAGTCGAGCTTATCACAATATCCTCGTGAAAGATGATTATTAACTCAGTTCCTCTGTTTATAGCCACAAAATTACTGTGAAAGCACAAGTGAAGGGGAGGAGAGCAGCAAGGAAGGAGTTTGGAGCAATGGACACAGAGAACAAGGGGCTGGAGCTTCCTAATCTGCCTTCCCCCTCATAGAAAATGTTTTGCAGAGCTGCACCTCTGTCTGCAGTTCCTGTTGTCTTGAATGTGCTTCAGGGATCAGCTCAAGACAGTCTGGAGACAAATTAGAAAAATAACAACTGTTTTATTAAAAAGCTCATAAGCCAAGGTGAAATCTTGCCTTTCATCAAAACCTGCTCCCCTAATGGGATGTTGAGCAGTCACAGAGTTAAACAACAGAAAACAAGACAGACATTTTATCACTTAGGAAATGCTTACCAGGCAATCAGTGCTGGGAGGCAGGAAATTAATACTCATAACTTTTGGTTAGCTCTGTCAGAGGGGTCGTGCTCCTCTCATTTGTGTGAGTCTCCAGAAATGGAATACAAAGGTGCAGAAGGATCTTTTGATTTTCCAGGGAATGCTTTCTCCTCTATAAAGTCCTTGTCCTCCCCTCACAGAACGTATGCATCTGTTAAACCAGAACATTAAGTTCTGGGAATCTGTCGCCTACACGATGGTATAAATCAGACTATGGAGCTTTCCTGAGGTAATGTCTTGGACAGATCCCTTCTGACTTCCTCAGTAGGATTTTGGAGCAAATAAAGAGAAATCAGACTGCCTTAATTAGTGCACCCCACCATTTCCACTGAGCCTTGCTCTTTGAAAGGCTCTTCATGACTTTTATGTAGTGCTACAATTCCCAGACACACTGGACATGTTCTGTATATTGATAGATGACATGAGGTCAAACACAAGAATGGGGAGATTAGGAAAATGCTTATGCAAGAAACTGGAAAACTCCAAGATACTGGAATCCAGTAATGGGTTATGATGTAATTCAAGTAAACAGTATTTTTCAATCTCTTAAGCAATGAAAATTTAAAATGTGCAATAAACAATATGTCACCATGTATCGTGTTTATGGTCAGGATAGGAAGGATTGCACACACTGTGTCAGTCTGGTTTAGGTATTTGCCTTTGCAAAATTAAAGTGATAAATTGTAAAGGAAACATTAGTTATAGGCTTTTTCTGAGTAAATACTTTCATCCCTGAGCTTTATTAAAAATATACACAGCTAATACAAATGTAACAATAAATACATAACTGCCAGCAGTTCATGCAATACTATAAAAATGCCATATAAAATAAAACTGTTTGCTTATAGGAATTGTTAGACTCTCCTTAAGATTAATAGGATGACCACTTTAGGGGAATAATTCACTCATCCTCTAACCTCTCTGAATTGAATGAAATAACCTCTTTTGAGTCAATCAAGTCACACCTACCTGGGATAAAAGATTCTGACCCAAATAATACAGAATTAGATCATCAACTGCTGACACCATCCATCTCCTGAGGTTTGGGGTGGCCTGAGCTGCTCTCATTCTCCAGCTGCAGCTCAGACAACAGATTTCACTCTTGAAAGAAAAGAAATTTTATTTAAGACACTTGGAATACGAAAATAATGATGTTGGACATTCATCTTCTTGGAATTATCTTGATTTGTTGCCTTTAACATACAACCAGAAACCAAATGATGACCTTGTCAAGCAGAAGAATAATTATATTGTATTATATTATTTCTACAGAGTTGGAGCCCTGCTTGCTGCCTTTCATTTTACCTTGCAGGAAAAGTCAGATGCAGTTAAAATAATTTTAAGTTCTTAATATCAGGTACAATCTGCCAAAATCACTAACGAAAAGCTCAGCTGCAAAGACATTTTTTACACAAATCTATTTTTAGAAATCAAAAAAAACCCGGAACAATGCTGAAGTTATAAAAGAATGAATTTCTGTATTATTCTCATGTATTGGGTGTTTAATATCTGTTGCCTTTTAAGAACATGATATTCTTGAGATAATTCAAACTGGGACACTGTTTCTAGCACTACTTTTTCAGTACATAAATGTAGTGATTACATATGGCTTTGAAATTCCACACTGATATCCCTTAAAATAAAATATTTCAATTTTAGTAGCTTATGATGTAATTAAATGAAAAATGTTGCATGAAAAAATTTTCATTTTCTTTCGAATCTCTTATTCACAGCACAGCTCTGATAACTGTCAAATCTGTTTGACAAAGAAAACCTTATTAGTATCAGGTGCAAATAAATCTCATTCCTTTCCACAGACATTGAGATTAAATCCTTCCAAGCCCCAACACATCAAAGCACGCATTATCTATCCTTCAGAAGGATCAGAAGACCCTCACACAAACTGCAGGAATTTTTCCTCATTTCTATGGCATATGTTGTATCAGAAATCACAGTTAAAAGAAATTTCATGCTTGAAATGGAAATCTTTTCTCACATGTAACTCGGCCAAAAATTCCTGTGATGGCAGAATTAAATTTGGGGTTGTTCTCAAATGGTAAGGAAGCTACAATATGGAACAATTACCCTTTTTTTTATTCCTAACTACTAAGATTGTTGCTTTCTCTGAACATTTATAATCATCTTAAAGACTCATCAGAAACTGTCAAGGAAGTCCATTGTCTCTGCCTAGGATTTCTTTTGAATGTTTTAGAGGAATTTGCATATGTGCTGATCTAGAAGAAATAATTAATCCTCTTTTATGTAAAATGCAGTGAATTCAGCAGATGGGAAGTGATATTCCCTTACAAACACTTCCATGTGAGCAGCACCTCAACCTCAGATGAGACTCTTTTTCCCAGACAGACAGAAAGGTTGACTCTACCTGAGGGCCAGACCAAGCACCACATCCAAAAATTAAATTCCAGACTGGTCAGACTGGAGAGAGAACAATTTGGGTGATTTCTGTCTCCTGCCAATATTTTTATTTTCTTGCAGTAAAAATATCCCTAGAAGAAAAGATCTCACTGCATGTAACATTTTTTTTTCTGTTGAGTCATTTGGTTTGTTTATGAATCCCATGTAGAGATGCAGCTTTACAAAATACCTCCTGCATTCAGGAAGAACTTCCCTCTGAACAGACTCTACCTGAGCACCAGGGAAACAAATAAACCTGGGGCTGAGGACGTTTCAAGGGCAAGGAAAATGACTGTTCAGAGGAGAATTATCTGATTTGGTCCGTGTTTATTTTTACTTATCTCAAGCAATCTGCTCTCCAACAGAAGATGCTTATTTGCAGAAGAGAAGACATTTCTCCTTCTTGGAATGATGCCCAACCGAAGCAATGGTGCCACTCAAGACAAGAGCTACATCTTAAGCAGGTTTTAACTCATGTCACAGGTGACCAGAGTTGGAAAAGCAATACTTTGTGTCATATATGTTAACTAGTTACCCATAAATTCTTAGTTTCTTTTCATGATACTTCTTATCCAACCAGGCTAAATCTGCCCTCGACTCAGGAGCACAAATTCCAAAGTAAATATGCTACATGTGAAATTTTAGAATTAATTATTCCCAAATAACTTGCATAGAGAAGCTCTAGGGTACAGCTCAGCTAATTTATTTTACACATGCTTGCTGCCAAGTTAGAGGGTTTTACAATTTCACAAGAAATCTTTTCCTTTGGGGAACTGTTTGGAGAAACTTTTCCAATCCTGGTTCCTGCAATGAAGGAATAACTCCAGGTTGCAAGTAAACCTGATGGTAGCAGACTGGTGCAAAGGTAAAGAAGGAGAAAAGACCTGTTAACCTGTTCAGTTGCTGCAACTGAACCACTGAGAAAAATGCAACGGGGAAAATTTAATGCTCAACCCTTACTTTTAGGTTATTTCCAAAGCAGTGGCTTTGTCTTGCAAACTCTTTCAAGTAAGGCTTTAACCAATGTTGAGTTACTGGTGTGCCAGTGATGGTATCCAGTAGTTAACTGAAACCTGAGTGTTTGTGTCCTCCAAGTCTTTGCTTCAGTAATACCTTTAAATATAATAGTCTCTGCCTGTTGGCTTGTTTTCTCACAGGGAGGGTGACAGAACATTTTGTGTTCTCTTATCTTCAATAGCAATGAAACAGGAGGAGCTCCACAATGCGAAACCAAATCTACTGCTATTAATACAACATCCCAGCCACAGAGAGGAGATTTGTTTATTTACCAAAGCTAGAGATGCCTCTCTCTGACCTTTCCAGAGCTTGTGTGCTTTAGATTCCTCAGAACTGGGCGCTCTTTTAAAAATATACAGTAAAAAACATACACACACACCCCCGAAAGAGAGCCCAGGCTGCAGCCCAAATTGCATGAAGTGACACACAGCTTTGGATAGCTAGAATCAGTCTAACTAGGGCACAGTCCATATTCAGTTGTGATTCCTTTGCTGGAGCACAGAGATCAGTCAGCTTTGCAAAGCCCACTCGCCTTCCTTGCTGCCACTCAGCGACATGTTCAGCTCACTATAACCATACATGGGCCCATCTTCTGTCTGGGGCCCAACAGCTCTCTGCAGCCTAAAAACCTGCCAGGATGGAGCTTCTTCTTCTTTGCATAATGAAAAAATGCTTCAGAATCCAAGGGACTCGGTTTTAAAAAAATCCAACCCAGAGACTGTCTCCTTGTGGAATTCGTCCTGCGCTTTAAACCAGTGACAATCCTTATATACACAAATCAAACATTATTGAACCACATTTTTCACAGCTTGTTGCATTTACTGACCTGTCTGTACAACTTAAAATAGTATGTGTAAGAGTTAAATCTTGCATTAGCATTAGGGATTCAACCTGGTTTAACCTCACAGACTCAGGATCTGTTTTGTTAAGCTGGTGCATCTCTGGTACAGCAAGAGCCCAGTGTTCTGCCTTCAGTGATCCTTGCTGGACAGTCTCCCATTTAATTTCCCCAACTCTCTGCCCTCCAGAAGCAGCTGCCCTGCACCACAGTTGGCAGAAAGGAGCATGGGTTGGCTCCTCAGCCATCTAGTTCCCAAGCTCAGAATATTAATTCAACTTACCACTGATTTTGGTTCCTGCTCCACGACTGATATTTTAGTCTAAGCAAACTAATAATGAATTATAGAAGCAGATCTGGGAGCAGGAACTGGAAACCAGGGAAGGAACTGGCCCAATATGTCCCAGTTCAAAAGTAATAATCACTAAACAATATAAAGGAAAACAATAGTTTTGCCATCTCCTCCTCCAGCAGAGTTACAACAGAAGGCAGCAGTCAGCCCCAGCAAGACCCAGACTTATCAGGCAGCAGTCAGATAAGCTCTGAGCTTAACTGCCCCTCCAAAGACCGAGGCTGGCATTCTGCAGGCTCAGTCTGGCTTTAAGGCACTGCACTGAACCCTGTCCTGTTCTCCCTGCCCTGGGTCATCCTCCAGTCGTGCTGGCCCAGTGCTCCTGCTTCAGAATTCCAAGGGCTGTTCACCTGAAAAGTAATTCAAGGGAAAAGATCAGGCAGCCCCATTCAGTGTCAGCTCCCAGTGTGACTGACCTGTCTGTGTCTCCACTGCTAACACTGCTGCTGGGGCTGAACACTGAGTCAACCTGATTAAAACCAACTTTTTCTACTCTGGATGACTTTGCAGTGGCTGTACCCATACAATGAGGGAGGATACAGGGATGGAAAACAGCAGCAAGGTGTAAAGTGGAAGCATGACTTCTTCCTTAGGCAGAAGTACCTATATGGGGCAGCTTGTTTGTTGAATTGTTATTATGTTAAAGTCTAGTTTAAATCATCATTTCACTTATTGTTTTGTAGGTTTTACATACAGGGGCCTGTGGTCTGACAATGCCAATCACCTGTAGAATTACAAATAAAAGGCAAGAGCTCAAAATAGCTGCCTTTTCTCTATAACAAAAAACTGCCTTTCATTACTCCAGAAATTACTTCACACTTTTGAAGGATCTGGTTTAGCAGTGATGCATCCCCTCATGCTCTGACCAACTTCACACTTTATTTTTTATCCAGATCCAAGTAACAGGCTTTGGGGACCTTGTCTGTATTCCTTCCTACTCAAGTCTGTTCCCATCTGCCTGATCCCCTCAGTGACTTTATAATACTTCTTTTGTGTCACCAGAGCTACTGCTGCCTCCCAGTCAAACTTCCCACACCAATCCCTCAAACTGCACTCCCTGCTTTTGCATGTTCAGTCTCTGTGTCTGCAAGTGCATGAATAAGGGCTTGTTTGTATGCACAACATTTACTATGACCGTTTTTACAATTTAGGTTCAGGCAGAGAACTCTTGTACACATGGCAAAGCTCTGTCACCATGGAAAACCATCAAAAAGCATCTGATCCCAGAAATTAGGGGAAAGCTTTGGGAGGAACCTGTGGAAAGGGGTCCCTCACCCTGCCTGATTCACAGCTGGGGTTTCTCCCTGGCAGCTGAGACTGGTGATGTGAGAGGTTAGACAAGAGTGGGAGCAGATTCCTGTGGGGCTTCACCAGCCAAATTCCTATCTAGGAAAAGGTTGCTACAGCAACTCTGAGCCTCCTGAGATACAGAAATTATTGTAATGGCTGCTGAAATGCCTCCCCACTGCTCTGAGACAGGATAAGGAAAATCCTCCCCTTTGATACAGAATGGTTACCCACTGCCACACTTCACAGTGGCTCTAAACAAGCACCAGGTCTCCTGAACTTTCCCAGGAGCTGATGGATACCTTCCCCTTTCCAAAATGCAGCTCCTCATTTACATGTAATGCAAACATAGCAATAATAAACCTAAACACACAACAAGGACTTCAGTTCCAACACCTTTTTTTTTTTCCCATGGAGACTGTAAGAGAAAAAAGAAATCACATGGCAGAAGTTAATACTCTGCTGAGTGGGCTGAACAGAATATAGAAACCTGTCCAAAGCCAAAATATGTAGTTCCCAGTCTAGAGTTTGTGGTTTTCAAAAACCACATAGATGGGAAAAAATATAAACAAAGCAAACCAGGACAAAACCCCTCAGAGCTTCTCAATGACTGTCAGCAGGTTTTTGGCTGCCCCCAGGCTGTGCCTGTTTTCCTCTGGCATCTGGCCCGTTCACAGGTCGTTCAGTCCACTGGACTATGTAATAAATACCAGACAGGGATGGTGCTTTAGACAGAACGGGAACACTTGTGACTGAAACAGGTCCTGAATGTAGAATGGGGTGGCCTGAGGACAATAAGGGCATAAAACCAGCAAATGGTGTACACTCTGAGTGGAAAAAAAGGTCTCCATATTGCTCCAACTTCCCTCCTTTTCACTCCTCAACTACCCAGCTCAGCCTAGAAGCCAAAGCTGAAAACCAATGATCTGAATCAATGATCTGAACATAGCACTTGAAATAACCAAATGACATTTAAAGTTTTTTCTTTAAAAAAAGGAGTCACAACTTTTGAAAAGATGCTCAATTTAAACCTATTGTGGTGTTTTGGCCACAACAAAAAAGACTGAATTCCTCTAGGAATAAATCCCGTCAAAACCATGCAGTCACCTCCTGGCTGAATTTGGCCCAACATGCCTAGAACATCCTTTGGAGGTGTTCAATTCCAAATATTGCACTAATCCAGCCTCCTGCAGTTGCTGAATGCTGTAAAGTTTGGTGTCAGCATATGGCATTTGAGACTTTTTGACACGAGCTTGGTGTCATTAATAGAGTATTTCATTGCTTTCTTACCTTTGCCAGGTCTGTGAGCTTTTGGATTAGCACTGAAAAGCTTGAGAACAAACTCTGCGTTCAATATGACAAAATATCTTGCTCAAGTCAGAGAACTTTTTTTTTAACTTCTCTCAGTTTAGCATCTACTGTGAAGATGATTCTCAGAGATCAAGAAAAGCATATAATGTTTAAAACAAAACATTTGTTAACTAAGGATTTCCTGGATATTTCTGCTTTCTTATTTATACTACGTCCTGGACCTTGTGAAATCACTGTTTAACTTTCAGTATTATTTATGGAATCAAGCCTGTTGCTGTTTCCAGATCTTACAGAGAACTTTCAGTTTGCAGTTTCACTACCAAGCGCATAGTCCTGGCTTAAATTAATCAACTAAAAAGCAACATGCAGTAAGTACTTAACCCTCTCACAGCCTGGCAGAATATTCACAGGTAGGATATTTTTCTACCTCTCTCATTAGAGTCTGGATCCTGAATCCTAAAATCTCATCTTCTATGACAATTTAGAATTTGGGACTGCACAGCCTTTTCAGTCCAGCAGAGGAGAATACTAGTTTTGAGGCATTTCTGTTGTGCACAGAGAGAGATTTAAAATATCGCCCCTTCAGTTATACACATAAAAATCCTCAGCATGGAAACAGATTCTAGGAAATGAACAATTTTTATGAGGTTTTGCATGCTGCCACTATTGATCAAAACTCTTCAATCTATGGTAGAAAGAGGCAGACAAGGAAGGATTCAGTGCACTGTGTGTGTGTTAAATCATTATTAATCTCTGTGCTGTCAGTGACTACTCTGACTTACAACCAGGTGGAAAAAAATCGGCCTCAAGTGTTACCACCCTCAGCACATGAGCCCTGGATTTGCAGGCTGGAGCATTATGTGCCATCACTCACAGCTGCATAAACCAAGTGCAAAGCAGTTTTAAAATGTTAGCAAATCTGAAATGAACATTTTACATTCATTTGCATGAGCAGAAATGACCTGCATGTGGGAAGCTCACGTGGCTGCTGCCTAAGCAAGGCTGGGAGTGGTTGCACAACAAGGACTATAATGAAGAGAAAAGGATGAGAGAGAGCAGTAATAAGTAACTTATTTGAAACTCTGCTCAGGTGCTCCCTTACCCCACAGTTCTCTTGCTGACACCTGTAGCTTTATTTCACATCACCGAATGCATGTGGGATCACTGCTCAGGCTTCCACATCACACCAGCACCAGGTAAATCCACTCAGGAGCCTCCTGGGATGACACATAAAGGTTCCAGTCTGATGATGGTTGAAGGATGGGATATCAAAGTTTTCCAAGTTTTGCAAAGTCTATATTTAAAAGAGAATGTATTAAGGCTCCAAAGCCAAACACACATTGAAATTAGAAAATTTTAGTGTTAGAAGAAGCCAGGAATCATGTAATTAAAGATTACTTTAGGGCATATCCATGGAAAGACAACCTTTATTCTGGCATTTTCTAACTTCAGTGTGCTTGCAAATTACGTACATTTTGGCAAAGATTTTATATCTGTAAAATGTATATATTATATATAGAACTGAATTAATCTCTGATATATTTTTGCCTCATAAATACAGTTTCCTGTTCCCATGCTGGAATCTACAGCATTAACATATCCACATGCCAGTTGCTGGATTTATTCTTGCTAATCCAAAGGCTGAGCCTGGACGTGCTCAGACTTTCCAAATTTCAGTCTTATCTCGCATTTTTAATAAGTCACCCAGATAAATTATCTCAATGTCCTGAGGTAAAGAGTGATTCTCTTGTTCAGGGGCTCTGACACACAATTATAAGCTCAAGTGCAAAGGCTGACAAACAGAATATTTTTTCCACTGATTTATTATTTAAATGTGTAATATTGTACCAAGAATTCCTAAATAAAAGAAGTGGTTTTCAAAATACTGTGTTAGCAAGAGTGTGGAAAATTTATTTCAGTGTGTAACAAGACACATGAAGAAAGACCAACACAGCGAATCTGAAAATAATCTTCCTGTAGAATTAGAAATATAGAAGAAAGGCTGGAGAAAGAAACCCACTAATTCATCTTTTTGCAAATCATAAGAACATGACATATTCATTTGCACTTGAACAGATTATTTCATTCTTCAGAAGAAAGAAAAAAAGTTTCCTATAATTTTTTCCCTATAAATTAAATAAATGAGTCAAATTACAAAAGAAAAAAAGAACATATTTAACTTTTATTGCATCCAAATTTTGAATAATACACATGGCTCATTTTCATTCACGTCCTCTTTCTGTGATTTAAATCTTCTGCAAAAGCAGCAAAACTGCTTTTTGTAGCTCTCTTTAAGTGAGAGTTACCCAAAGACTTTGGTCCCATTTAACTGAGTGAAAACTGAGGGACACAGAGACAGGCACTGAGGCCTCTGTTGGACCTTAGAGCCCAGCACAGAGCCCTCAGTATTCCACCTTTACAACCAATCCACAGCCTTCTTCCCTCTTTCCTGCCTTCTAGGTAAATGAAAAGGCAGGCACAGCACAGAGCATCCCCTGACATGCTCAGAGAAGTGAGGTGTCCACTGAAAACATACTTTCAGCATGCCAAGCACAGGGACTATGTTTGGCTCAGGAACTCCAGACTGCCCCAGTGAGAGGCTGATGAAAGATAACTGTGTACATTCCTGTTTGTTACTCAAATATCACTTCCTTATGCCAATATGCAGCACTTAATCTGCAAAGGTCAATGAATTGCTCTTTAGCTCCTTTCAAATGCCTGTGCAATGAACTTTGTCATTTTTAATACACATTTCTCAGCAAAGAACTGGTGCTACAGGTTTGAGGCTTAGAATGTCTCTCCACCTGCAAACACCTTTCACTGCACTGTATTTCCAGCACACCCCACACAGCTTTAGAACTGTCAGGCCCAAGCAAAGACTTCCCTGTACAGTTCACCCTCAGTTTCCACAAGGTAAGCAATAGGAGTTCAATTGTTATTATTTTTAAACCTTCTTGCAATATAAATTATTAGCCAAAGTACTGAATGTGAAACAGAAACCAAGAGAAGTAGGAAAACTGAGAGATGTAATCACCTGCTGTGTGACCATCCTCAAAAGCAGTTTGGATGAGCAACCTACTCTGCATCAGATCCCTTAAAAAAAAAGAAGTGGGAATCTTGCAGGTCAAAACTGCAGAAATGCCCTGAGAATGGTATGAATGAGCACAGCCCTAATCCTGGAGCTCAATCCCACAGCTGCTGACCTCCCTTTCCACTGGGAGCAGTGTGTGTGTGTCTGAGTGTGTGTGTACCCCACAGCCTCTAGGTTTGGGGCCATGTCCTGACCCAGTGTGGATGGTTTGAATAGCACCAGAAATCTCCCTGCAGGACCAGGACAGTGGGGTTTAACTTAGCAGGTAGTGGAATGCACAAGCACAGCACAGAGACAAGACTGGGGAATTAGGCTGCTGGCAAGTAGCAGCTGAAAGCTGATTGAATACAACAGATTGGGCTTTCAGACTGGACAGATAGGCAGCAGCTATTTAAATGGAGCATTAACAGTTTTGCTCTTAATTATTTCCAAACCTTCCAGCTAATGCAAACTCAGTATGACACGTATTTTGGCCTCAATTAATTATTTGCTGTTTCTGTGTGAAGCCAGTTAAAAGAAAGCAAGAGTGGTTTGTTGAGAATTCCTGCCTCTTTAAAACCATTCTCTTAAGTGCTTGGCTTCTCTCTGCAAACAGCTGTCATGCAAGTAACTGAATCTATACCTCACAAAAACCTTCACTTTCTCCATTTCAAGTGGAATTTCTTTCTGAAATGACACAGCCCTGCAAGCCAACAAATGGTCCCCACTCTGCCCAGTGGCAGGTGGAAGGCCATGGAACTCCAGAGCTAAATGTGGAAACTTTATGCCTTCAGAAAAGGCAGATTCCTATCTTGCCTGTCTTGTATCTTACTTTTTTAGTCTGGGAAGATCTGACATTGTGGCATTTCCATGTCTGGCTCAGCTTTTTCTAGAATTTTCTGAAAGTATATGACTTGAAAGTTTTATCTCAGATTCTTGCACAGTTTGTCATGTGAAAACCACAACAGCTGGTTTACACCTCAAAGAATAAACAATTACTAATAAAAATGTCAAACCTCTCCCAAACATCTCTGAAATAAGAGAATGACCTTCCAAGATATGTTTCAACAGATTGTTTTAATGCAGCTACTTCCAAAAGAGCTTTGTTTTGGTATCTGTATTTTCTATACCTCCTCCTTGATCCTCACTCTGTGTAAAATACCTGGGATCTCTCATCAATCCTAATCCAATGTGGATCCAGACACACAATAGCCCTTGTGACAGATGGGACAGAATGTACTACATGACATTTATTCAGCTTGTGAGAGGACAGACATATAAAGATTATGGCAGCATAAAGTAAAAGAGGTTCATGTGGACAACACATGATCCAGCATAAAGAACTGCTGGCTGGCACAAAGCCAACCCATCCAAAAATCTGACACATGTTTTTACTGTCATGGTGAATTTATTCATGGTGAATTTATAGCCTGAGATTTTTATATTCTCTTCATAAAAAAAAACAAACAACACAACCCTTCAATGTCTCCTTTTTATTTCATCACGCTTAGGAGAAGGAGAAAGTCCTCTCCACAAATTGAAGTGAGAATGAATTTCACTGATCCTCTTTCTTAATCACAATAATTGAATTGATTCTTCCTTGAGCCAAAACAGCAAAAAAATAAACTCCTGGTGCTGCTTTGGTGTGCCATGGCCTTCAGGCCTCTTGTTTGGATGATTCAGAAGGAATCAAAATGCACAGAAACACTAACAAAACCCAACCTTGTGTGTGTCGGCCAGGATCAAACAAAAGTATTAACTGGAAAGTCTTGGTTTCCAGCGGTGACCACAGGTTTTCAAGCAAAATTTGTTAATGTATAAAGCATTAAAGATTTAAGCATAAAGGTTGGACACAACATTTAGTAACAGTTGAGATGAGCTGCACACCTCTCATACCACATCTTTCCCATCAGCCAAGGTGTCTGCTCAGAAAGAAACACAGGAGCAACAGAAATTGTTCATGGCCCAGTACCCAAATTCAGTATAAAATGGCTATAAAATATCCAATTTTGAGGCCTTTATAGATGTCACAATATAAGATCAACTTATCTCAATATACAAAGATACTGAATGCTCCAAGTTTTCTTATAGGTGTTGAGCATCCACAGGCTTTGAAGGAATACCTGCCAGATTTCCATGGCTCAGTGATTGGACATTTTTTTAAAAGTGGTGTTTGCCTTTAAAGGTCAGTTTAATCAGGGAGATCGCCCAGCTTTGCAGAGCAGCAGGGAGTTCTGCACAGCAAATATGAATTAGCAAATGCACTTATCCCTTCCTACAGTTGTCATAAACAGGTGTCACATGGATACAGGCCAAAAACATTTCATGTCTTTTACCATTCTCAAGATTTACATTTGTCTTTTTTCTCAGTCTTTTCTGTGACATTTGAAATGAGAAAACTCTTGTATCTGCAAGGTAATCAAGTTCACATTTGGGAATGGTACATGAACTCAACATACTGCCCCGAGGCTCAGGCCTGAAGGAATTTCAACTGTGCAGAAGGAATATGCAAAGACAGGAATAGGAGGTGGTTTAACCCAGCAGGCAGCTAAACCCCACACAGCCCCTCACTAAAACACACATAGACCCTCCACTAAACCCCACATGCACTCTCATTAAACCCCACACAGCCCCTCACTAAAACCCTTAGACCCTCCACTAAACCCCACATGGGCTCTCATTAAACTCCACACAGCCCCTCACTAAACTTACACAGCCCCTCACTAAACCCCACACAGCCCCTGCACTAAAACCCACACAGCCTCTCACTAAACCCACATAGACCCTCACAGCCCTTCATTAAACTCCACACAGCCCCTCCTCAAACCCCACCTACCTGGGAAGAAAATTGACTCAATCTCAGCCAAAACCAGGACAGGGGAAGATGGGGGCATTGCTAGCTGCGAGAATAGATGGGAATTACTGGATTGGGGAGGCAGAAGTGCATGTAAAAATATATTATTTGGAACAACAGTGCTTTTTACTCTCTTTGCACAGGTAGAAAAGACTCCACAAGTGCTGCTCCAGGTCAGTGCTGCCAGGAGCTCCCCAGGTGAAGGCAGCACCAACCAGTGCAGCTGAGCCAAAGTGGACAAGCAACAGTTCTCCTTGTGCTCCTTCAGCGCCGCAGAATTTCCGGCTGCCACACCTAAAATATTCCTGGAGTACCTGGTGCTTCTCCTCCCCCTCCTGTGCGGCTGCTTGGAGCTACAAAGTGGCCCTACTTTTTGCAGCAAGTCTCAACAAGCACAGTAAACAGTCCCCAGCATTCCTGGCACAACGGAGCAGGAATTGTCTTTTAGCAGTTGCTATCCACAGGAGACAGACCACATTTTCCAGTTTGGAATTCTGGATAGAAGTTATGAACTGTACCTTCCTTTTCAGCTACAGAAGTAAAACATACTCTTGAATTTGCAGTCAGAACAAGGCAGGATAATGTCTGAAAATGCTTTTGCTTTCTGTTTGCAGACACTGGAAAAGAAAATCTCTTCTCTCTCCAGTGGAGTGAGTTTTAATCCAAGCTTCATTTCACTATTCCACTGAAGGCAACATTACACAAATGTGTCCAAAAAGCACCATTTGGTACTGTATGTTTTTCACATTTCCTTTGCTGTAAACAAGAAAATTAGACTATTTAATTTTTCATTTTATTTAATCATCCCCTCATACCTCCTCTCTACCTCTTTGTCTGCCTATCACTATATTGCCATTGAATTTTGTTATGAAATGCCATTATTTTATCATAAAAATAGGGTAGAGCGACAAAGTGTTTATCCACATGTGCCAGTGTTAGAGTTAGAACTGTATTTTTTTAAACTCTAATCCATTGTTTATTAACAAAAAAGTCAGAATCTTCATCTCCAATGCACTTGGACTTTAAACATCATTTTTTCCCAGTTCAAAGATTCTGTATTATGCCTCCAGCTGGCTTTTTCTTAGAGCTATGCAGCTGGAGCAAAAAAGTGTTCTGAAATGTCCCAACTGAATTTCAAATGAATATCAGAAATAGGCAAGGATATACATGATACATGCAGAATATGTGTCTAGGGAAATCACAGAAGATCTAGTTTCCACAAGTTGGTTATACATAAATTATTTAGGCAGTAAGCCTGTTGATTAGCTGGAGGCAAAGATATCTATTTTAGGTGTATTTATGGTCAGGATTAACTCATGAAATTTGGATGGCATTGCCCATAAAATCATTTCAGCAACCTCATTCAAAAACTGGACAGTCTCTTATCACTTTTTAAGTGATTTTTTTATTTTTCCTTAACAAATAGGACATGATTTTTGAAAATCATGTGAGGAATGTCTTACAAAACAGAAACTATTTAGGGTGACTGGAGAAGAAAGAGGACTGGGAGCCAGGAGACCATTTCTATTTCTAGTTCTGCCATAGACTGTGTGACTGTGACTTTGAACCTCAGCTCCTGTTCTTGTGAAATGGGGATGATAATCCTGCTCTCTCAGGGATTTTCCACAACATCATTTTCATTTTCATTACAGTTTATGAAATGCTCAAGACCCTCGATGGGAAGTTGCAAATGCAAATAATTAATCAAGTAACAGTAACCAGAGTATCAGCATTACTGCTGCTAATATTGTTAATAATAACAGTGTTTGTTAATATTATTGATATTAAACTATAAGATCAGTAGGGTTGTTTTCATGGAAAGCCCAACCTGCATATAGCAGGAAAATCATTGTAGCTCACTTCTAGGAACAAGAATGCTGCCAGCACAGTCTCAACTTGGGGAGTGGAAAAGAATACTTCAAGTTCTTCATCTGAGCAATTGTAGGTGGTAAAATGAATATCTTTTCAATAATGCTTTGTGACATGGGAGCAGAAGCAGCTTAAAGAGCTTAACAGTATTTTTAAAATATGACTCAGGGGAGGTTTTCTTTTTTGTTATAACAGAACTGGGAGGGGGGAAAAAACCACCCAGGAGTTAAATAATCTTTTAGAAACCCAAAACCTTGAAATAGAACAAGAATTGTAGGTCAGGATAATTTGAGTTCACATGCAACACCATTGACATAAAATAAATCTATGCATAAGAAGCAGAGAAAAACAGATCTCTTATATTGGAAGCCTTGAGCTCTGACAGATAAACCACAAGAATTTTTGTTCTGTGAGTGACCAAAAACTACCACAGGCAATTTGGGAGGTTAAAGCCCCTTTGAAAGTCTCTCATTTCTGTAAAATACCCATATAAGTTGTATTGAGTGGTAGAAATGAGGTGAGGAAGTGGAAACACAGAAGATCAATAAAACACTTCTTTCACTAAAGAAAAACGTGTTCAGGCTTGGCCAGAGCCACATGAATAGAGAATGAAGGCAGTCCAGCAGTTTCTCTTTTCCTCCTGAGCAGCCCATGTGAAACATTTGTGAAGACCTTAGGACAGGCAGGGGAAGTGACAGACACAGTGTAATTGTACCCTTTTAATCTTACCACAAAAATATTGCCTTTAAAAACCTCAAACCCACGTGGATTGCAGGTTACATAGATTTCTGATGGTTCAGACTGGAAGAATTTCATTGCTGAAGCAAACAGAGCATTTGGCTTCAATCCTTCATCTTATTCCATGAGAGAGGAAAAAAAAACCACCTGGAGAGAATTTTATATTAAAAAGAATTTTGCAAATTCGATATACCACATAACCAGAAAAAAGATCTTGTTTGCTGGTATGCAAGAATTTTATCAGTGTCTGAAAACTGCAGGGTGTTACTTCACTATGTTACTCATAACTACCTTTGAGTTTGGAGGAAATTCTCGACAAGGAACACAAGAAACTTCAGTTTGTGTCATATCAAATGTCTAAGAAAAGTGGTAGTCATGTGCCATTAGTCCCAAACAATGGCACAAAATGGAGTAATCTCCATGACTAAGAGAGGCTTTTCTATCTGACATTATTGCTGCTCACCTACATGGAGTGCACCTGCATGTCTTCCTTTCAATCCTGAAAAGTCAGAGTCTGCCTTTTCATTGTGATTCAGCAAGTGTGTGGAATGACAGACACCCGTGGAACATGGAACTGTTCATGGTACTACAACACTGAAAAAAAAGGAAATATTGTTGTATAAACACCTTGATTACAGCCTCTGATAAGGCCAAGAGATTAAAAAAATGAAAGAAAAAGTTTTCAAAACAAATAATTCAGATTTCACTTTAACCAAAGCGTCTTACTGTACAGAGCCTGAGCAAGGAAAAGGTGAAAAGACAAGAAACTGGCATTACTGAGCTACCTCCTGGCTGTCATTGCTGGTCTCAGACCAGCATATGCACAGACATACAAACATATAAGTAGTGCAGTTATTTGTGTACTTTTCTTGGACATCCTTTCCTTCATCCATCCTGTCACAGATGGGATCATGCACAGGAATGTGTATGAGCACAGTCAAGTGTTTTGCTTCCAGTGTAAAAACTGCTTCTGTCCTCAGAAATATCTATGGGATAGGAATTTGAATTTGGAGTGTCCCTAGAGAGGGATACAATGGTACTAGAAAATTCCAGCAATTATTGCCTTACCTTGTAGCTGGGAGTTTGATGCAAACAGCAAACTGCCATTTCATAAATACTGTTCTTGGCCACACAGCCCCTACAAGCTCAGCAGTATCCCCAGCCCCTTTAGAGAGAGCAAAAGTGTGATCCAGAAGCCCACAAGGAATATTTACACAGGAAAAAAATGGCAGCAAGCTGCCAAATTAATCAGAATTAGACCATAATTAGATGGAAAATTCAGGTCAGGATGAGATAAGAATTCAAAGCTCATGGGCACCAAACAGTGCTTTATTTCTAAAGTTGTGCATTTTTAAGAGAGCAGTCAAGCTGATTCCTCTTGCAGAGAAGTGACTTGGCTATCAGATAATAATAATTATTTTTTCAGACATTCATGGTAGATCTTGGTTCTGAGACAGTGGTTCTTCCTCCCATATTTCTCTGTCTCCTACTGACATCAGGATGGGATAGACAGAAAGGTTTTTCCAAGCAGGGAAATGGAGATTATTGTGGCACATTCTCCAATGGAGTCTTTGGTGACAAACCAAAATGACTGTGAACAGGACACAGGAATAAAATCAGAAATGCACCAAGCCAAGCTGTGAACTCTTGTAGTTACTGTCACTGAGATCAAAATCTGTCTCTTTTACACTTCCAAGGCAGCAAGGAGCTGCTTTGTGCAGGAACAGGGATCCAGTTCTAGAGAGCTCTCAGCAGCAACACTGTCCTTTGTGTTCACAGTCTCTCGCTCTCAGTGGAAGTCAAATTCTACCTGCTGCTGATACAGGAACACACATTGCCAAGGAATAAAAATTATTCAGAATAAACTCAGATTACCTTAATTATCAGCGTTCAAACTCATATTTTAACACTGATTTCTCTGCTGGGTTTGTGTAACTGTTTCATGTCAGGTTTTTTGCATTTTGCTGTTGAAACTAAAAGCTTCTTAAAGGGGGAGACAAAAAAAACCCTTGACATAATACCATGAAATCAAAGAGCAAGCTGACTGGAAAAAAACAGTTACTATATTTAAACTGCATTATCCTATGACAGAACTGCAGATTTAAAGCCTTTCCACTTTGATACAGCAGTTTTGCAGCATTTTAATGTGCCTTAGTAGATTTCAACTGGGTGAAACATTTTAATAACTGTAATTTCAGGGGAATAAAATAGTAGTGTGGGAGGAAGAAACAATGCCCCCATTTGTCACTCATGAGGACTTGTATTTGAAATCAGCTGGGAGACAACAGCAAGGAGTTTGGTGGTCTCAACCTAAGCCCCACTGGGCAATGAGCCAGTCTGCAAAAATCATGACAGAATTTGGCACAATTAAGCAGAATATTATCACTTTGTCCATGTCCACTGAAAGAGATCCAGGCCTGAAATAATAATGCTCCTGCAGGTCAGCATTCAACTGTATTGGCTCAACAACTGGCATTTTGTGTGGTGCCCTTCTGTGCTGTGTTTGGAGTCACTCTAAACTATTAATCTTGTCTGAAAATTGGGCTACAGAACGTATGTTTTTGTGTAGAGCAGGAGACAATTCTCATTATGACCAGTAACTCTGCTGTGAATCTGCTTTGCAGCAATAGGGATGACTTAATGTTATTGCAATTTGAAGGAAAGCATCCTGCAGTCCTCTCTCAGGCCAAATTCCCATTTACTTCAATTAGTAATCATTACAGGAACTGTTTTAATGCTGCTGCCTGATGTGTTGGCTGCTTCTTCTTAATATATTACAGTGAAGAAAAGATAGTAGGCCAAATGTATGAATATGTACTTCCATTATGAGAATGGAGTTTCATCAAGGCCAAAGCTGCCCCATTTTGTTGTGTTGCTTTCTGAGGTACCACCCTGAGGGGTTCCACTCTAAAAACAAACTGCAGCTTCACAGCAGCAAAATGAATCGATTTCCACCCTCAAAAATGGAGAATGTAAAGCTCCCTGCACCTGCTGGAGTTATGAATCACCTGGAACCTTCATGGGCTCAGTGCTTAAGGAGGTGCTGTCACTCTGATTTGGGTCAAGATAACCATCTTCTGTAAGAGAAGAGACAAATGTCATAGGAAGCTTCATGAATCCCTGCACAGTGATGGGAAACAACACTGATTTCAACTCACAATTCTAATTTTGTATGGTATCAAGTGATGCCAAATTTAGCAGGTACTGCTTCTGCTGCAGTGTCTACATGGGTATTTGTAGCTCGTTCTGCACTGTGCTGTCTAGACCAAGCACTGTATCTGCAAATGTTCTTCAAAAGTGTAGCTGCCAGAAGATTTGGAAGGCATCACCTGCAAAGAAATCCTCACTGGTCAGCAGCATTGGTCTTGAACCTCTAGGAAAAGAGAGGGAAACAACTGAGAAGGAAATGCAGAGGTTATTCTGCTCTGGAGGAGAATGACCTGTAGAATAGCCCTTAATTCAGTCATTCTCCTCCAAAAAATTTCCTGGCCCACAACACAACACAAGGCAGAAATAAACATAGGCAGAGGAATACGCCTCCAGGTTCTTACCAGATTTCATGTTGGGTCTATGCTCAAGATGGAAAAAGAAGGGAACAATCAAGTCATCTCAACCACGAGAGAGAAACAATGGAAGTGGAGTTGTCAAACTCTAGCTGAACTAGTGAATCCCAGAGAATGCCAAGAGTTCTCCAAGGATTCACTAGAATGCAAGCTCTGCCTGCCCTCCCAGCAGCATTTCCTCCTGCTAAGAAGTTAGACTGAGGGAACACCATATCTCCTTTGTTGTGCACTCTGCCAAGCTCTAATTGCACATGCCATGGCTCTGGTGTGCTTAAAATAATTTTCCATGAGCACAAAAAGGAAACCAAGAATGACATATGAAGGATATCAGAGGCAGAAATAATATGAAATATGATCTGGGATTCTTTCTAATATCATTTTGTTTTAAAAATTGCTAATGGTGCTTAACTATAATACTTAGAAATAGCAAGAAAATGAAGTCCTTTCAAGCTCTTGTGTATGAAGGGTAGTAAATATGCTTGTGTGTAAAATAGTGCTGGGATAAATGTATTTTTACAGAAAACTTAACATATAATGCAGGTTTTATTAATGTGATAGAAGGGAAGAAACTACTCCTAGATAAAATGTGCTTTTAATCAGTGAAATATGTTAATTCAAGTAGCTGGTGTTATCCTGTATATGATCATCATGGAAATTGTATATTTTTAATGGTGCATATGTACATCCTTGTGTGTTAGAGGGTACTAACAACTTAGGTGTGGGTTAGGTAGCCTGTGACAGGCATTGATCAGCAGTTTTGTTGGCAGGGAGTGCATTATTTCCAAAGCTACAATTGTTTTAATTTCAGATGCATGTGCACCTTGTGACTTTGGGGTTTTGGGGGGGGGGGGGGGTGTGATGATGAGACCATGTGTTCATACAGCAGCAAGAAAACTATTAAAAACTGGTTAAGAAGCAGACAGTAAACTATGAAACAACATGGAATGTTGGCATTATTCACCTCTGTAACAGGCCATGTCTATTTAGGTGCAGTGTGAGGTTGTGGGATGAAAAGCAACATAACTGAACTGAGGCAACATTTGGCCACGCTGATTAATCCTGCTGATAAGCAAGATAAATTAATATGGGCATGGCATGGAATAAGTAATTGCCTTCCTTGAACTAGGTCATCAGATCTAACTCATGTATTTTCATTCAGAACTGCCCTGTGAAGTGTAGGCTCTCGAGTTCTCTGTACCTGGAACTTGGCCAGCCACAGAAGAAGAGTCTTTTAGAGCAGTTGTGCTTTTGTGATAAAGGATATAGGGCCACACCTACCTTGGAACATCATAATTTTACATGGGCTGTCCCTTCTCCATCCTCCTTTTGCTAACACAGAGGTAAGACCAAGATATTTCCTTCCAGATCAGACAGTTTCTCATAGCTGTGGTGCTGTGGGTGGTTTATAAGTGATGGAAATGCAGATTGTATGTAGGATCTGCCTTTATGTAAGCCAGCACACATGTAGGGACCAGCTCTTCTATTTGCACACTCACACACACCACAACATCTTTTGGCACCAAACTTTAAAGGGAAGGTCTTTACCCTGTGTGCTGAATTCCGTGCTGTGGGGGGCATGTGTCACTGGGATGTGTGTGTGTCGCTGGGATGCGTGTGTGTGTCACTGGGATGTGTGTGTGTGTCACTGGGATGTGTGTGTGTGTCACTGGGGTGTGTGTGTGTGGCTGGGATGTGTGTGTGTGTCGCTGGGATGTGTGTGTGTGTCGCTGAGATGTGTGTGTGTCACTGGGATCTGTGTCACTGGGATGTGTGTGTGTCGCTGGGATGTGTGTGTCACTGGGATCTGTGTCACTGGGATGTGTGTGTGTGTCACTGGGATCTGTGTGTGTGAGTCACTGGGATGTGTGTGTGTCGCTGGGATGTGTGTGTGTGTGTGTGTATGTGTGTCACTAGGATGTGAGGCAAGGGAACTGGGAAAGCTGTGTGGAAAGGACAGGAGCTCTGGGGAGGGAACACGGAGGGACACAGCCCTCACCTCTGCACACTCGTGATGGGTGAGGCTCTGTCACGACAGAACCACAGGGTCGTTAAGGGTGGGAAGGGACCTCTGGATAACGTCCAGTCCAACCTCCCTGTCCAGGCAGGGTCACCTGGAGCAGGTGACACAGGAACGCGTCCAGGTGGGTTTGGAATGTCTCCAAAGGAGATTCCAATCTCTTTGGGCAGCCTGTACTCGCACACTCACTGTCACGTCTGAGTCAAGGGCCGACACCACACTCACACTTCGGACGACGTTCCTGTCGCGACAGAGCGCGCCAGTCCCACACTCCTCCTTTGACTGCATGACGTTCCTGTCACGACCGAGGCGCGGACGACCCCACACTCCCCCTTGAAAGGACGACGCTCCTGTCACCTCTGAGGCGGGGACAACCCCACACTCACCCTCCGACCGCCATGAGGCTCCTATCCCGACAGAGGCGAGCACAGTCCTCACAGCACAACTGCCCCTCCCGCCACCGCACGTGCCGGTGCAGCTCCGCGCCGCCTCCCTGCGCCTGTCGCGACAGCAGCTCCCTCAGGCGCGGGGTGAGGCCGCGACAGCGGGGGCGCTTCACGAGGGGGCAGCGAGAGAGCGGCGGGAGCACCTGCGGGGCCCGGGCGGGAGCACGGGCAGGGACGAGCCCCGCTCCCAGCTCGCCCCTCACGGCCGCCGCCATCCCCTGCGAGCGGAGGGAGGGGCCGCGCGCCGTGCCCGCCCCGCGCCGCGGCCCCGCCAATGAGCGGCGTCCACATGCCGCGGCGGCGAGAGCGGCCCGGGCGGCCCCCGACTTACATTAGAGCGGCCGCCGCCGCTGCGCGCCTGGAGCGAGCGGAGGCAGCGGCGGGCGAGGGGGAGCCCGGACCGTGACGGCGAACAGCGGCCTGGGCTCGGCCAGGGGAGCGTCTGGGGCCGCCGCAGGAAAAGGGGAGGGGGGGATTCCGGCCCTTACGGGCGGCTGCGCCTTGTTCTTCCCCCTCCGCCCCGCTCCGCGTCGTTATCGCCCCTCCGTTGTGCCGGGGGCGGCTCGGGGCCGCTGAGGCGAGCGGAGAGGCCGCTCGGCCACCTGGACGCGGGCCCGTCCCCCGCAAGGAGCCGCCGCGCTCCTGCGGCGGCAGCGGCCCCCGGGGGCCGCG
>VXBA01001105.1:2213936-2274430 GCA_013399895.1 Serilophus lunatus | reverse complement strand
CCTGTATTGCGGGAGAGGGTCTATGGTGGTAGCACGGGGGCGGTGAGGGCTGAGGAGGGGTCTCGCCGCCGCGCCCGCCGCCGCTGAGGAGGAGGAGGAGGAGAGGGTGGAGGAGGAAGAAGAAGAAGAAGAGGCGAGGCACGGCACCATTTGCTGCTCCCTGCCCCAGCCATGGAGAACGCGCACACAAAGACTGTGGAGGAAGTTTTGGCTTATTTCGGCGTCAACGAGAGCACCGGGCTTAGCCTTGAGCAAGTCAAGAAGCTGAAGGAGAAATGGGGCTCCAACGGTAGGTGAGGCGGCCCCGCCGCGGGGATGCTGCGAACCCCCGGCTCCCTCTGCCACCCCTCGCTGCTCTCCCGTCCCTCATCCCTCCCTGGCGAGGCCTGTAACCCGTGTGCTTTGGCAGAGCCGGCATCTCTTCCAGGACCCGGAATAGGAGCGCGGCAGAGAAGATGGCTGACTCCAACTCCACCTCGTGGGTTTCTTTCAATCCCGAGCTCGCAGGGCTGCTCCGGGATGGGGGATGTCACCTCCCTTCCCTTCGGAATTGACGCCCCTCGGGGTTTAGGTTTTTTTGTTTGGGTGTTGTTTTGTTGGGGTTTTTTTTTTCTCTTGTCCTTTGCTTTTCAGCGCCTTTCTGGCTCTTATTTTATATTCCTCTTTCTGGTCGGGGCATTGAATTCAGCCGATAAAGTGGGGTTTTTTTTAAGTCCTTAACTGCTCGGCTGTCCTGGTCCCTTCTGAACTCCCTTGCCGTTGTGTAAAAATGAAAATATGACAGCTTTATACGGTGGAGGTGTTTTTTTAGATTTAGCACTGCTTTTATGCCTCTTGGATTGCTAAGTCTAGTTGCGGGGAAATAAAGGGGAGAGCAGAAATAAGGAAATATCCCTAAAATGGAGGAAAGAATTTGAAATATTTTGAACCAAGTTGGATGGTTTGGAGGGGGTGTTTTTTAATTGAATTTGGAGGAGAAGCTTTGTCAGAAAGCGTTTGAAAAGCATTTTGAGCCTTTGACCCTTTGTGTGCAGCAACAGCACGAGTCCCACAGCTGCCTGGAGTGATGACTTGGCTGAATTATAACCCTTGGCACATTCCAGCCAACCTTGGTGTCTTAAAACGCGAAACTCTCGGGCCCATTCACGTCCTGAGATGAAAAGAGCCTCCTTAACGGGGCTTTCAGTGTGCCTGTCAAATCCGGCCCGGTTGTGTGTAATTCAGAAACAATACCTGGGGGATGCCTTGTCACACTCTAACGTGTTTTCTTCAATCGTTTCTTTTCTCTGACGTGCTTCCTGGAAAAACCTTCCACGGACAGAGTTACCGGCCGAGGAAGGTGAGCATGTTTATCAAACCTCCTGATTCTTGTTCATAATTCACCTTTTTTTTGTAGTGTGCATGACTAAATGGCTTTGTTACATGTTGCAGGAAAAACCTTACTCGAGCTTGTGATTGAGCAATTTGAAGACTTACTAGTTAGAATTTTGTTGCTGGCTGCTTGCATATCTTTTGTAAGTATGATTTTTTTTCTTTTCAATTTCCCAGACTTGTGTGTCTGAGTGACATGTTCCAATATATACACACTGACCGTACTGAGATTATTCTTCTCAGGTAGAAGTACAAGATGCAAAGTAAATTGCTGTCTCTTAAATCAGTTCCTTGGATGGGGGGGTTCTGCATCCTAGAAGACAGAATTTCAAGGTGCCTGTCATTGCATGAGTCATAAGCACATAACTACACGAGACAGGTATTTTAAAAAGTGCTTCTCATTCAACCCAGTTTGCTTCTTTGAGGTGGGATTTCCCAATGCTTTTGTTGGCTTTGGAAACTAACCTTGAGTAAGTCAGCATTTAACTGGGCATTCTCCCTGCCTTTGGGTTAATGGTTATCAAGCTCAAAGTACAATCATTGGAAGACATTTTTGGATGCAATGCAGACTGTAAATAGAACCTACATGGTGAATATTCCAGTTGCCTTCCCTTCCTGATAATAGCAAGGTGACAGTTGTTGCTTTTGACAGTGACAGGAATGATGATGGCTGTGATGGCACCAGAGTTGACCAAATTTGGTAACTGACCTTTGGATAGTCAAGTCATTAAATGGACATCTTGCTTTTCATCCAGGATTAAAAGAACAAGAATGTTTTTAACTTCTTTTTCATAAAAAGCAACCTTTCTACATTATGTGTAATGCTGGAAAAGTGAGCAAAGGCTCAGTGTAGGAAAAAGATGAAGGCTATATGTCCTGAGGAGCTGGACAACAGAAACACAACAGTGCAGAATATTAAATTCTTTAGGTAGGAGTAAAAGTTTACACTAGACTTTGCCCTGGAGTTGTAATTAACTGCTTGAAAAAAAGTAAGTGCTGCAGCTCTTGGGGGGGAATGGAAATGGTGGTGACTCTTTAGCCAAGGGCAAGCTAATTAAGATGGGTAGAGGAGAATGTGCTCTGGGGCTGCTGTTTGGGGGGGGGAAGGGTTGCCCTGGTGTGGTGCTGCAGTTTGGCTGGTGATCCAATCTCCCCACACTGAAACCTCCCTGGGTTTTGGTCTGCAATGCCCCAGTAGCAGCTGAGCAGTGACTGGTGACACCAGTCTGCACCATGGAGACAGATGTGCTTTACTCACTCCTCTGTTTCCTGAGGCTGGTTGTAGAAAATTGAATAAATGGTCATTCAAAAGCTTTCCCCCCCCCCTTCTTTCCTCTTTTCACCTCCCAGAGGGTGGGAGGGGGATGTATTTTTGTTCCTGAGAAGTCAGGAGTGTCTCTGTCATCTCATGAGAGAAATGACAGCACAGAGGTTTGTCAGCCTTTCATGACAAGGTGCATTATTTGGTTTTGTTATAAACAAGTAAGTGAAAAATCACATTGAAAAATCAGAGTGACTCAATTTTAAGTTCTCATGGCTAAATCTGAGGACCAGACTGACAGAGGTCATGGCACATACACTGCTGAATCCTCTTGGAAAAAACTCGATTAGTAGCTGAATTCAGTTGCTTTTTTCAGTGTGATTAATTTTCCTATCTAATTAAGAGGAGATTGTAGTCTGATGGAGTGTGGGATAGATTTGGGTTCTCTGCTTCTGTGCAGCTGACATGGTGTATGACCTTGGGCTGCTGCTCTTCCTTTTCTGTCTCCTCTCCTAGTTATGGATTCACGCTAAATTACTGTTAGTAGTAAAGATTTTCTCAGATGAAATGTAAAAAAGCCCCTAGATATATTATAATTTTGATCCTTTAAAGCACTTTGCCTTTGTTTCTGGCTTTTTCCTTTCTCAGGAGGTGATTATCTGTCTGTTTTTCTTAGGTTTTAACACTTTCTCTTGATGAAAGCCTATTTGAGATTTTTGCAGTAGCTGTAAAGAACTGTTGGACATGTTGATACAAAGATTGTGTTACTGCAAAAATAGGATTTAATTACATCACCTAAATTCTGGTGGTCTTTATCAGCTGTGTGCTGCCAATTTTAAAAAGTGCTGAAGATTCAGGTATGAGTCAAGTGATCCCAAAGTACAGAGGTGATTTTGTGTTCTGGGAGTTCTTAAGGTGATGGTGTTGTGATCATAAATCACATTAATTTATCACTATTAGAACTGACTGCACAGAAACTGTGGCTCTGAGATCTGCACTGGATTTTTGTGCAGAAACATCCCTTTTTCTCCACAGCATCAACTGTGTCCAGGGTGCCTCTTGTGCCTTTTGCTCCCACTGCCTGTCAAGTTTGTGTCAGGGAAACAACTCAAAGCAAGAGCTGAGTGTGTGTCACCCAGGATGGTGGTTGGGTCAGGTGCTGCACTTTGTGGGCACCCTGTCCTACATTCCACGTCAGAACTGCTGTTACAGATGTGCCTGGTTAGTGAAAGTCTGGCTTTTGAAGAGCAGCAATATAAATAATTTCTGATGGTGAGTAGATGGGTCTGTGAGTAGAACCTCAGTCTCCCCTTGAATCTGTGAAGCCTCTGCAGAAATAAACCCATGGAGTATCTCAGCAGTTCATGGCTTTGATACTTGTGTGGCACGTGCTCAGATCACAGGATTTGCTCCAAAGAACAGCTTTCTTTGCTGTGCAAGTGATTTTTGACAGGTTGCAAGGTGGTAATAACTGGATCTGATGTAGGGTAGTTCTGTGGTAAAGTGTGGATGTGGTGTGTGCTGAGCTGTGCAGTCTTAGCTTTGCATCACACAGTGGGTTTCCTTCTACAGGATACAACATAGGCTATAAATTCTACTAAATCCAAAAGTATTTATAAAGCATCCTAAGAGGAATCCCTCCCCTCAATTATTCCTTTGATTCCTAAGATGACTTATAAAATGAATGTTCTGAGAATGTTTTCTAATTCTTGGTATGTGTTCAGATTAAAACGCTATATTGTGGTTTAGTCCAGAAACACTGTGGTTTAGTCAGAGATTTGGCCTGTAAATTAGCATGAGTATAACCTAATTTATGTCCAAAGGTGATCAAAGGTCCTCTTGGAGAATGTTAGTGACACAGCTTAGCCTAGGTTGCAAGCTTTGCCCTGAAATCACCCCAAACCCTATCTGTTAAGGTCAGCAGCAGTGAGTGTGTGGCACAAGATAAGGGCTACTGTGGAACATTACACTGACATGCCTTCAGCTAAACTTGGATTGCTCAGAAGCAAAGGGTTAAGGGTGATAAAAATGTGAGACATCATTGTGATTTCATTTGATATCGTAGAAGTTAAACCTGTGGGTGCCAGGTATGGGTTTTTTCCCTCCTTATTTCTGTAATAAAAATACATTTATTTTCAGAAGCATGGAGTGTAACGTCCCTGGGTGTCTACAGTCTGCTAACCAGTAACATTCTTAATTTTGTATTTACATGTGTGGCCGAGGTGTCTTGGTCTGTGTTTGGGGTATTCTACCCCTTGTCTTCTCTTGTGTAGCAAATAAAAATCTCTCCTGAATAATGGAAGTAAAACTGGGAGGTTTTCCTTCAGTAATTCCTGGAGTTCAGTGTATAACAGACAGGGAACAGGTATCAGGACTCCTGAAATAGTTTGCATCTTAAAATTAAGCAAACTATTAAGCTAAATTTGTCTTGAAAAGAGAAATCACTAAAAGAGGGTTTTCAGAGCAGTAGTTGGTACTCTGTCCAAAATACACTAAAACTTAAATCCCATTACCCAGTGGGAAGAAAGCTCTTAAAATCAGTCCTTAATGTTTTACATGACCTGGTTTAATTAACCAGGGCTTCTTTTTGTTAGGATGAGGCCTCACTCCTCCAGCCTGCCTCTGAGATTCCATTGTCAAAATGAAAACCAATCAAAAATCCCATTTGAGATCCTGACAAAAAAGTGTTTGCTTTCCCTCAGTGAGTGTGGAGTGGGTACAGCCTGCTGGGCAACATAAATCTGTCTCAACTTCCTCTCTAATTCTGATTTTGTGACCTCAGATAATTATGTATCTTTAAGTAACTTGTCTCCCTAATTTACCTGACAATACAGAGATACTTAATGTGTGGAAATGGAAAATGCCACGAGCACACTGAGGCTGATTTCATCAGTGTCCACCTTGTTGTTGGCTGACTTTGGCACTGCACCTCTGCCCCATTTTCACCAATAACCATGAAAACTTCCAGTGCTGTTTGCCTGTCATTGTGTCTCTTGCCTTGGTGTCCTGCAGGTCCAGCCCATTAGGCTTTGTTTGAAATAGGCTCTGCAAGCCACAGCTCTGGCAGCCCTAAAGCAAATATGCTGAATGAAAGTTGTCCTTTAAGTTGCTTATGTTGGCTGTTGATATGGGACTCTTATGTCTTGCTATTATTTCACTTATGTTTTTAGACTTGCATTTCTCTTGAGCAGTTATTCTTTTTTTTTTTTACTTATTTTTCCTACTCTTTCTTAAATACATCGTGATTTTTTTACCTATTGACAGCACTGCCTGAGCAGTGCATTGGGGATCAATGACCTGGAAATTAAGCTGTTCTACATGTGAGCCTTAAAGTGATTAGGGCTGAAATATGGTGGGGCCCTCCTGAGCAGAAGTTAAAAAAATGAGACCTCTCATTGGAAACCTCTCCGGGGTCTTAAAAGTGTGCTGGTGGAAACTTTTTGCCAAGGACTCAATGACTTGGGCAAGAATTGTCTAGTCTTTACCAGGCTTCAGAATGTGTTCTGTTGTTACTAAACATGCTGAGTTAAATCCTTGTATTGCTTGTTCTACTTGCTCTTTGTTTTTACTGTATGTTGTGGTTTTTGGTTTGTTTTTTTTTTTACTTCAGGCTACTATCAGATAATAAAGCTGATCTGTTACAGCAGTGTATGTTGTATGCCATGAGTTTCCTAAATGGAGTGTTAAAATAGCACAGTCTGCTGTAACAAAACTAAGAACTCCCCGTGTATTTGGCTGTTTTTATGTTTATATTTACTACAACATCCTAGAACTAGAGTTTGCACTCTTCCACTGTTAGTAATTGTGTGGATTCTTCCTTCTGGGGGGGAAGGAATATGTTTTGTTCTTTTCCAGGATTAACTAGATGCTTCATTTTAATCTTGTCACAGATTGATAATTTTGCCAGAAGGAGCAGTGAGGATCTGAACCATCAGATTTTGTACCCTCAGGATCTCTAATTTGAGTTCATCTGCCCTTTTTGAAATAATGGCTTATTGAAAGCAAAGATCCCCTAAAAACTTAATTTTGGCTCTCCTTGACATACTTGGATCTCACTGTCCTTGTAGCTACTTCTCTTACCTCTGACAGTTACAGAGATTTCTCAGTGTTATTTTAAAACACACCTGGTCTTCAGTCAGGGAAGATTCTGGTTTAGGATACTGTAAAGCAGATGTTTTATTCCAGTTTACCCTATAGGTGCCTGTTCAGGTCAAAACATCACAAAATAATACAATTAACTTGCTTTGGATCAAAGTGGGCTCTACAAAGTTGCACTGAAGAAAGGGAGGGAAGAAACAGATGCTAGGCAGCTTTTCAGATGGAGGGATGTGACCCTAAAAAATCTGGAAATGCAGCATTAACCTCTCCCGTAGCTGAAATGGGAGAAGGTGTTACAGGGGATTGGAGACTCGATGCTGTGGGAGGAGGGAAGAAAACACTGGGATGTGGAGAACATCAGGGATCCTGACTGAACCTCTTCTTCAGAGGGATTACACAGCCCCTCACAACGTTGTATTGCCAGTTGTAACGTTTCTCTCCTCAATCACAGCCTGGATCTTACAAGTTTACCCTTCTGTAATAAAAATGTGTTGTTGCATTGGATTTGCTTGACACTCTTGTTTTCTGCTTGAGGCTTTGAGGCTTCTGCTCCTTCCTTTTACCATCCTGGAGTGTCTCACAGTTGAGCAATAGCTGGGAGCAGCATGTTGGGGAATTATGGTACTGGCTGCAGTAACAGTTTGCTCCTGCAGCCTTGCAGTGATTCACAGAGCTGTTGCCTGACTACCAGCCCTAATTATCTCAACACGTTGTTCCTATTTACTGTCACTTTCCAGGCTTCCTGTTGCTCAACATGTAGATGAAAAAAGCCCTTCCTCTCTCTGGTCATGTTTGCTTGGCTTTCCCTCAGGACTCTGCAGAGGCCCTGACACACACAAGTCAAGGGAATGGCAGAAGACAAAACTAGAGTGCACTTTCAAAGCTAGTGATTGAAAGTAAAATGTATGTGGAGCCTTTTATGCAAGTCCTCAAGTTGATTTACCTTTCAAAATCCAGTTTGGACCTTTATCAGCTACTCAGCTTAGAATTCAGCTCCAGTGAATTCATGTAGATGCTTCAATAAGACACTACTTGTGTTTAAATAATTTAAATAAATAGATGTTTATTTTTCATATCTACTCACCAAAAACTTGCGAAGCTGTTTTGGTTTGTGTGTCTGAGTTACTTGTAAAGGGCAATTAATTTGGAGAAAATTCAGATTCTGGCAAATGTTTTAAGTAGTCAAACCAATCTCTCTGTATCATGTTTTGTACAGTAATGAAATTTTGTCTTTTCACTGTCCTAATTGTTGTTGCAACTTCTGCTTTTATTTCTGAAGCAACAGGAGCAATTGTTTCCCAAATAATTAGTTTACTCCTTTAAAAGAGTGGCCTTTAAAATGAACTTTGTACTACTTTAGTAAAGATTCTTTCTCTCCTTTTCCATTGCATGTTGCCAACTCATTCATTAATTGCAAAACTACAACTTGGTAGATTGAGGGGTTTCTGAAGTTGCTTAAGTCTAAGCAGTTGAACCTCTCAGGCTGAAACTCAGCAGGCACAAAGTTTGCAAGGTGTTTGTGTAAATCAGTCATTGAAATCACTGTATTTCTCTTCCAGGTCCTGGCCTGGTTTGAAGAAGGTGAAGAAACAATCACAGCATTTGTAGAGCCTTTTGTAATCTTACTTATATTAGTAGCCAATGCAATTGTGGGAGTGTGGCAGGTATGCAGAGATTTTTACAGCATCAAATCACAAATGATTTGGGGGGTTTTATGGCTTAAAAGAAAGGACTACACACTGTAGTGCTGTAAGCACTACAGCAAGTAAGATGTGTTGCTGCTAACTTTAGATTGCTGAGAGTCAGCAAACCATAAAGCTTCTTGACACAAAGTGTTGACTTAAAGGTAAAATGAAAGCTTCAGAAGTGTTGCCAAAAAGGCAAAGTGCCCATGAGTGTGTTTGGCCACACACTGGTGAGCACATGAAGTGGCCAGGCCAGAATGAAGGCCTGAATTCAGGAAATAAATCAGATCTTGCAAAGCTAAGAACAGTTGGATCAGCTTGCTTGGGTTTTTTTCCCAACTAAGGAACAAAGGATGGAGCACTTTTAATCTCATTTCTTGTCTGTTCCCTCTTGAGACAACTGCTGGTTTAGTACATTATTAATGCAGTATTAATTCTCCCTGTAGTACCTATTAAGGGTACAGAGACTGAATGTCTGTCAAAAGGCAGAAGTTTCTTTTGAAAACATCTAAATGCCTTGAAATTTTTCCTACATTATCAGCTGTGAGATGATTTATAAAAAGCCATCTAATTCATGGAGACAGTAATAACAAGAAATGTTGGACTATGTTACTGAGACACCAAAGTAAAATGGTTCCTATCATTTTAGCTTAATATGTTCATTTCAGACAGGGCATATTTTATTAGAATTGTTTTTCTGCAGATAAAAATACTCAAGGATTTTTAGGATCCTTTAAGTTCTTTGTATGGTTGATTGTGTTGTTTGGTGGGGCTTTTTTTGAGGAATGGTACTAATTTGACATAATTACTTGCTATCTTTGTGCATTAGGTTTCATGCTTTAAAAAAAAAGGCAAACTGTCCAAAATAACAACAAAAATTAAGAGGAGGAGCCTTAGTAACAGGTTAACACATGTTTAGAGAGGAACCTGCACACTGGAAGAAGTGACATTGCTGCAGGTTTCTGTGCTCTGCTTTGTCCTGGCCTAAGTGAGGTAGCTGAAGACTTTTCCTCAAAAAATCCAGTTTTCAGCAGTCCCCAGCTTGCTGCACAACTGGCAGAGCTGCTGTGGAAGGAAGAGGTTGTGCTGATCCAGGGGTGACAGCATTGCCCCCTTGAGTGTCATTTTCTATTCAAGTCCTCATAAAGTAGTTGTGCAAGAGTTAATGTTTAACTGGAAACTCTGAGTTACAATTCTGCAGGTGCTAATTTTAAGCATGAAACTTAAGGTAACCCTCCCTGTATAGATTGGGGATTTTCTAGTGTAGTTGTGAACCCTGGAGTAGGAAATGACCAATTTTTTTCACACATATATAGAGATAGTGTTTGCACACTGTCACTTCTACATGCAGTGAACTCCATTGTGAAACAAGAGTTGCTGCACAGATTAAATGACTCATTCCCTTGTTTTAATGGGCATGGAAAATCAGTCACAGTACATAGCCTCCACCCATCAGTGTATCTGTTCCTACAGGTACTGGATGTGAGCAACTGAATATTGCCCTCAACCTTTCCCAAAGAGCCATCTGTGAGTGCTCCAGAGCCTGGCAGGATGGTCTGACTGCCCAATTTAAGGCAAACTGGGAGCAAAAGGATTTAGTCCAACACAGTGGGCTGGCTCAACCAGCTGAATCAGAGCGTTGTTGAAGATGGAAAAGATGTTTAAGATCATCAAGTCCAATTGTTAAGGCAGTGCTGTCAAGGCCACCACTAAACCATGTTCCCAAGGGCTGCATCTATGTCTTAAATACCTCCAGGCGTGGTGACTCAGCCACTACCCTGAGCAGCCTGTTCTGATGCTTGGTAACCTTTTTAGTGAAGAAATTGTTCCTAATATCCAATTTAAACTTCCCCTGTGCAACTTGAGGACCTTGTGGTCCTGTCAATTGTTCTGGAGACTGACAAGGGCCCCCTGCACCTCCTTTTCTCCAGGCTGAGCCCCCCCTCAGCTGTTCTTCCTCAGACTTGTGCCCCAGACTGTGCCTCAGATCCTTACCCAGCTCCATTCGCTTCTTTGGACAAGCTGCAGTCCCTCAATGTCGTTCTTGTTGTGAGGGGCCCAAAACTGACCCCAGGATTTGAGGTACCTTAGCACAGGGGAACAGTCACTGCCCTGGTCCTGCTGCCACACTATTGCTGATACAAGCCAGGCTGCCTTTGACCTCCCTGGGGCATCCTGTTGAATTGTTTTTTATTTCTCCTTTTTGAAGGAAAACTTCTGTTGAATTAACCTTCCATTTGTGAGACTTTATTTTGCACCTTTAAGGCTTTGCCTAATGTTAACTCTTGGTTAATCCAGAGAACAGCAATATCAGCATTATTGTGTTGAGGAGCAGAATTAATTTCCCTCTTGGAACATGAGGCTGGTGTTAATTACAGAGGTTCTGTGCTGGTATCTGCACTGCCTGACCCTGAGCTGTGCCATGTAAATTTTAGTTCCTCAGGGTAGTTTTTGATAACACTTATTTTCAGCTGCCCTGTTATGTGGAAATACTGAGTTCTTCAGCCTTTGAATTTCTGATGGTTTTGTTTCTGCTTTGACATGCAGGAGGAATTTTCCTAGTATTTGGAAAGGCTGATGTATCTTGGAAGGGCAGATACATTGTGAAAACTGTGTGCACCCTACCATTATCTATAATTATCAGGGCTAACTGACGTTCGTACTTGTCAATAGGCAGAGAAATGGAAAATAAGCTCCTTCTCCTTGGAGGAACACTGATAAGCTGCTGGTTTGTTATGCTGTCCTTTATCCAGGTGGCATCACAGTGTTGATACCAATCTCTGGCAGTGCTTAGTGGGAGAACTGCAGTTGAGACAGGAAAACTGTTGTATTAGTGGAAATAAAAAGGTTGTCAGGTGTGGGGATTCATCCAAGGTTGTAAATTGTTGAGATTTTGGGGACGTTTCTAGTCTGTATGTTCTAATTTCACTTTAGTGTGACTTACTTTGCTGAAAGTAAGTCAATAATGTTGACGTTTGTCTTAATTTGATCCTTGATTTCTGTCAGTAAGTGAAATTTAGTAGTGCTGCTCTACTCTATTTTCAGTCTAAGCTGGTAAGGAACTTATATCCAAGAGTCTTAATTCTGCTTAGTGCTTTTTTAATGTCAAAAAACATGCATAGGTAGCATAGAACTCTCTGTGTGGCCTCCCTGCAACAACACAGTGGATATTGTTGGAAAGTGCTGCAGGGTTTAAATAAACAATTTCTAGGTTCTAAATGCCCACAAACACCTGGATTGTGCTGTAATGATTTCCAGGCAGCAGCCTCACAAGGGGAGAGGGTCACAAAATGTGCTATATGAAGAAGTGTAGCTGAGCTGAGTTGGTAGTATTCATATGACAATGCCTTTGAAAAATCAGATCTGACCTACTTATTTTTCCTTGAGGGCTTTTAAAATGACACTTTTTTTTTTTTTTGCTGTCTTTTAGGAAAGAAATGCTGAAAATGCTATTGAAGCTCTAAAAGAATATGAACCAGAAATGGGCAAAGTGTATCGACAAGACAGAAAAAGTGTGCAGAGGATTAAAGCAAGAGACATTGTCCCAGGTGACATTGTGGAAGTGGCAGGTAAGACCCATCTGTGGAGCACATGCACTGGAATATTAATGTAAAATTGTTGTGGGGGCTTTGTGTTAATGATTTGAGGCCCTGGGGGCTGTTTTCAAAGGCTCCTAAGTATGTGCTTCACTTATGAGCAGTCTTGTTTCTGTTCATCTGTAATTACCTTAAATGTGCATGTACTGAGGGGACTGTTTTTCAAATTGCCACTTGGATTAATTGGTAGGTCTAGAAGCAAAGCGTCTTAATTGGAGTGGTGGTTTTAATGCTTGTCACAACTTTCAAATTTTGGTTTCTAATGTCTGGTTTTAGAGTGTCTTACGTCTTGTCTGGTTTTCTATCCCAGAATTCTCTTTTCCTTGCTTTTAAATGTGTTCAGTTTCCATAGGTTTGGGTGCGCTGAGATTTATTTTTTTTTCAGTCTTGTTCTGAATGTGTTTTTCCAACTCTTACACTTGTAGTAGCAGAGCCTTTGAACTCCTCCTCACAGATGCCTTCTGTCCTCTCAGCTGGTGTGACTGCCATGTGACATCACTGTTTTCTCATCTTTCAGAATTCTTGATTGCTGCTTTTGCCTATTGCTGTGTAGGAGATCTCAAATAGATGAACTGTACAGATCAGAGCTTCCTATTTCTCCTGTGTAAACATTTGAAGTGCCAGCCTTAAAGGACTAGACTTTTACCTCGAGCTTTCTGATACTCTTCTTTTGCTCTAAAAGTTTTACTTATTTGGAAGGAGTGTACAGATTTAAGTGTCATATACTTGCAGCTAAAACTCCATCATTTTAGTGATAATGCCTTATCAATAACTTGAATGTTTCCTATTCCTTCCCAGATACAACCAGGTGGTTCTTGCTAAGTGTCAGGAGTGGTTGCACACTCACATTTTGGAGGTCATTAGCAACTGTTAACTGAGTGACTGTTCCTTTGGGAACAGCTTAGGGTGTACATCAACCCTGCCTTGCACTAGTGTCACTTTGATTTTAGAGGTGGTAGCTGTCTCAAGAGGAGATAAATATATATACCCTCAAACTTGACTATCCTCCTGTTTTAATTAGCAGGCTGAGAGAGTGTGCACTCAAAATGAAGTTGGTGTTGGCTGCCTGCCCAGCTCTCATTCCTTGAGAAACTTTAGCCCTGTCTCCAGCCTCCGTTTTGTGCACAGGATGATTCAGCTACAAGTACAAATCCAAAGTGCTGATAGAGGAAATTAGGGGTGAATTGTGACACCTTGTCACCTGCTGTGCTCTTTGACTCACTGTTCCTGCTCTGCTAGGAGGTTTTGCTTCAGCAGCTGATGTTTTCCCTGTCCTTTTGAGGCAAACAGAACTGTATAAATTACAGATTCTGCAGGAGATGTCTAGTCCAAATCCTTATCCTGTTTGAAATGTCAGCAGTGGAGTGGTAGTTTTGGAAGGAGTTCATATCATGGGAATACATTTGGGTTGTGCTTTTTGATCCTTTAAAGCAGTGTCGGTAGAGTTGCAAGTTGATGAGTGTGGGTTTTGCACTGGGTTGGGGGATCTCACTGAAGAGAAATGGTGGATTTTGCTGCTCTGCCAGGTGTCAAGAGCACAGAACATTTTCTGCTTGATACTTTGCTATTTCAGAAGAGGTACAAATTGCATTTTCATCTTACAAATTTAGCATTGCCTTTATTCTGTATGTGAACACCTGGGGGATGTGTGAGCTTTTACTTAGCTGCTGTATATTGTCAGTATCAATAAAATCAATTACTCCATTTAAAAGGCCCATGTCTGAAGGAGAGAAATGAATTGGGAATAACCCCTGAGTGGCATTCCTGTAGCACCAGGCTGTCCTTAACAAGGACAGTATCCTTTTTATCACAGGGCTCTTATTGCAATGTTTTAAAATCTCCTTGTGGAACAGTGTTTGATAGTCCAATATGTGTAGAAGTTATTTATTTTTTATTAAAAAAGGACATTCTAAAACTAGTATGCTCATGTAGAGACAAACATTTACCCAATTTTATGACTGTCCTTCATGTCTGGTGGTGTGTCCTGTTGATGGACTGTAGGAGCTTTTCTGGGTACAATGCTCACTTAAACTGCTGGATCAAACCATCCCAAGTCTTCAATATTCTTACATTGTCAAATACATTTGGATTATCTTCAGTTGAAGCTGCAGTTGATTGCAAGTCATGTGGATGTTGAATAGAGAAAGAAGTGCTTCAGTGCAGTACAAACTCTGCTACTGAAATAATAAACCCTTGTAGCTGGACAATGATGAAGTTTTAATTGTAATCAAACATGGAAAAGGTCCTGAGGAAGGAGAGAAGAGCAAAACACACCCTGTCCCAGCCTCAGTGTCAAGATGTAGAGGTGAGAGAGACTCTGTGCATGCCTGTGCCTCAAGAGCAGGAGGACAGTGATGGCCTTTGACACGGTGTTTGCAAAAAGATGACCATGTAGGGAAGTGACAGAGCTCTCCCTGCTGGGATACATATCTGGGTATGGAATTCTGGGCAAAGTGCCAATGACATTTGTGTGTCCAGGCAAATATCTTTCAACTGGGTGGCATAAACAGCCAGGTGATGGGTTTCTCCCCTATGCTGATAACTTATTTTTTGAACTCGTTTCTGCAGGTCCTCCATTACAGAATAGTTGTGTTTAGTGCTGTAACAGCTTTGTTAATTTGAAGTAGCTTCATGTGGGTCTGACACAGGGATAAATGGGTTGTAGGAATTGTTAGGGTGATATTGCAGTTTGGGGGAAGTGGGGGAACTGTTAACATTGCAGGAGTTCCCTGAGAATAAATAGCATTGAATCATTTCTGAAACTATTTGTAGTTTTCATTAGTTTGGAACCCATTAAAAATCCACTAAACCACACAGCTTAACCCACAGACAATGCAGTAATGGTTTATATTACCAATTTTTATTCTGGCTTCCTTGGCTCTTTGTGGAGTTTGACTGTGTTCATTAGATAGACTGTCCAGTCTGCCTTGTGGCCTTCTGAACTAAAGCTTCTGGAAGGAACTTTCCTTAATTGATCTGCCAACAGAGGAAACAGGTGCTGGTTTATTTGCCTCGAAGTAATAAAATGAAACTGCAGGTTTGCATTGTTACCTTGCAGTAAATATGGAGTAACCTGAATTAAACTGTCCCTCAGGTGATAAATAACCTTCTGTCTTGGGTGTCTCTTGGGATCAGTGTTAAGAGATAGGGCAGAGCACTGGATGAGCAATTCCCCTTCCTTGTGCCTGGTAGCCAACAGATTGCACACCTCACAGGTGCAGCAGACACTGTTTGCTGAGAGATTGTGTAGACATGAATTTAACTACATGTTAAGAAGACTTTCTTCCATGTCTGCTGAAGCAGAGATGGTGGGAAAGACTCTGTACCATGAACAGGAACTCTTTGGGATGAAGGATCAGAGGTTTTGCCTCAGATTTTTTTGCAGAGCTGTAGTGGGCACAGTTTTCAGAGCTGTGGTGTGGGAGGGTTTCTAAGCTACACAATTTGTTTCTTAGAATTGATGGGCTGAAAAACATCCAGATGCTGTCCTCACATGGCTTCCCAGTTTGCCTGTCTTTAAATGGATTATCAGGGCTGCTGTAGAAGCTGGACTTAATTGGAGGGTGCCCTCTAAACTTGTAACCAGGGCTATCATAATAGATTATATATACTTTGGTTTAGTTGAGTTTTTGTTTGCTGGGTTAAAGTAACATTTTAAAGAGAAACTTAAACCAGCATGGCCTTAGTTTTTGGAAGTTTTGTGGGAAGTTCAGCCTGACAAATTGGGCTAATCTGGTTGCAAATCACTTCTTTTTTTTTATAGAAGCACATTTTGGGAACAGAAGTGAGCTCTGTTCACTTCCCTTGTATTTCCTTGTCTAGAAGTTTCTGGTTTAGATACAGTGTATCTGAGTTTCAGTAATTTAATTAATGAAAGTTCATTAGTTGCAGTCAGTAAGTGATCAAAGCACAGTCACAGCAGTTCCTCTTTCCCCTGAATTGCTGAATGGTGGTTCTTGTCATCTGTTGCTGTGTCTGTAAGTACTCAACAGCCTAAAAATATATACAGAGCTCCCAGAAGCTGTTGCTTATTAAATTAGTGTATGTTCCATAAGACTTGGGTTTTTACCTGGTGTAGAGTAGGAAAGAACTTTCTGAGGCTTTTAATTCCAATTGCAGAGCACTTTTAGGACTCTTGGTAAAACACTTGGGTTCCTTACAGGAAAAGAAAGGTAAATTTTGGAGTGAAGAGGGTCAGGAAGGGGGATTTCTGAGGTGAATTATGTCAAACTCTGTGTGGTTCTGAAGAGCTCCAGGTTCTCCTTGGTAGTACAAGCAACAACCATTGATGTATTTTGCTTTTTTTCATAGAATGCTACTTTTAAACTAGAAAATATACAAGAGATCAAGTGGTTAATAAATACACATGCAAGTAGTGCATAAATCTCTGGGCTTCAGAGAACATTTTGGCCAAAACATCAGCTTGGAATAACCAGACAGTCCAAACTCCTTTCCGTCCTTCACTGGAGTCTGGAGGTATGTGAGGTTCAGGTCAGGGCACAGCCTAAACTTGTGGCACTTGGAGCAAAACACATCCCAAATTTTTCCCCCAATTCTTGTAGTGTTTTCCTCCAGAGCTGCCAAACTGTTTGGTAAAAATAGTGGAACTAATTCTGGTTTAGTTGTTTGAACTGAGAATATATTTGATATTCTCTCCTCAACAGAACCAGCACCCAGTGGGGGTTTGTTATAAGCGCCAATAATTCTGAACAAAATGCTTGAACATCAAGATGATGTTCTGTTGATGCCATATCACCCTGGCAAAGCAAGATTTGGGGTTTTGTAGGGCTAAAGAAAACTTACACTTCCATGGTATTTACCTTGTGTTCTTATGTTCCCTAAATTCAGCATAACTTGGAAACCAATGGGACTGTTCTCTGCCTGATCTGGCAAAATTTAGAGCTTAATTTACCAATCTATTCTTTCTGCTTTCAGGTATTTTTATAGGCTGAAAACAAAGAGTTTTCAATCTAGGAGGCAGTGATGTAAATAGATCGCTATTTAAAAGCTAAAATAGACAAATTCAGGTCAGAAGTAAGTGCAGAGTTAGGAGCAGGGTCCTTGTCCTTGGACACACCTTACCTAATGTTCTGGTGCCCTCTTCAGAGAGGATGACACAACTCTGTTTTTACAGAATGAGAAGGAATAAAATAGGAATAATTCAAGTCTCATGTAATGTTTAATACCATTTCCATTTTTCTCAGCCCTTGGTTCCAACCTGAGCGTATTTTACTCCCAGGAAACTGCACAATAAGCATTTTCTGTCAGTCCAGAACACAGGAGGTGTTTGATAGAGGCTGTTTCATACACATTGTCTCATGCAAAGAAAGAATGTATTCAAATGTGTTGTTCTGTCAGTAAAAGAAGTGCTGTTTTACTGCTGTGGTTACAACTGATGGCCTGTTGCTGTTACAATCTTTGGTTGGAGTATAAATCTTTCTGCTTTGGAGTGGAAACTCAGACTTTAAAATGTTTCCTAATAACTCTTCTGATGTTGACACTCTTGGCCTTGTATGAAAGTGTAGTTGGACTCAATTCTCTTCCTGTTTGATGGAACTTTGGTAGCATTTTATTATACCTTGTTCAGGAAGTGTTAAATGCTTCAAACCTGTTACTGTGGAAGGAAACTGAAGTTTGTGATGGTCTGAGGAAATCAGGCACAATAGGGAGGAGAGATTGTCTGTGTGAGGGGGACAGAGGACTGAGGGACTTTAGAAACAGCAGCTCTGCCTCTAAATATAAATATAAATCTGTTCAGGTGCCAGTTTTAACTGTTACTGTCCCCAGTTCAAGACTCACCCAGAGCTCTGAAAATGCTCAGTTCTGTAGCATCCCATGTGTGTTATTTTAAGTTATTTAATGCATAAATGTGTTATTGACTCACTTCAATTCTTAATCTAATTCCCATACTTCATGTAGGAAGTTTCAGTTGCTTCAGCTTATCAGTAAAGACTCACACAATGGTGTGTCCTCCAATTTAGAGGATAAGGAACTTATTTTTGAGCAAGAGGGGACTGAAATAACTGATTCTTAAAGGAACTAAAGGCCTTACTAGGAAAAATGGTTTAAATAACTGTAGCCATAAAAATATATCATGTTGAAACAGAAAGTTGCTAACACTTAATGTATTTTGGCAAAAGAATGAATAATTACATGGGGGTTTACCATCAAAAGGGAAAAGAGTATTTTGAATCAGATGTTTTTATAGCAGTGGTAGGTCATATCTGCTGAATTTTATGATGTTTTTACCCAGCCTGATGAAATTAGAGCATCCCAATAAAGCAGGAGAGAGGCCATAGTGCCTTAAAAACCAAAACACACAAAAGTGTTATTTCTTGTCCTCTCCCTTTGTTGTTCTGTGTTCAGTGGCTTGGGGATGTTTTTACTCAGTTTCAGGGACTGTTGGTGTTCCTGGATTGTTCAACTCCAGGATAATTTGGAGCTGTACTGATAAAATCTTTATTGCAAAAGTCCAACCTGCTGATAAGGGAATCCAGGCTGACACTGCCTGTGGTTAATGATAAACATCAGTAAGAAAGTGTGAGGTTCACATTGGACATGAAGAGCCCTTGTGGTTTCTACAGGAAAAATTACTCTCCTTGGTTGTGAACATGTAGAGGGAATCCTTGCAAACACTTGGTACTTCTTTGCCCGGAAGAGGAATTGTCCTTGTAACACTTTAGCATAAAAAAGAAACAAAGCTTTTCCCTTTTTCTGCTGGACCTGCCTTGAAATCTCCTCTGAGCAAGTCTCCGGTTGTGGGAGGGATCAGAGTTACTAGAACTGATACCAGTGTTCAAAGTGCACATTTCAATCAGGAGTTTTATGTTGAGGGCTGTTCTGTACAACAGGGGCTTTCAGGGATGAAGTTAAGGTTGCTTCCTGAACTTGTGTCAGGAGCAGTTTTAATTAGATGTAGAATACAGATCTCAGAAGATTATATTGAGATCCAGTCCCAGTAATTTGAGGCTTGAGAGGTGAGCTGTTGAAGTCTGAAGTTCTTTGTTAGTGGCTAAAAATATAAAGAAACTGAAATCCACACAGCTTTAATTGTTTTCCCTCCAACTTCATTGTTCATGGAATAAATGAAGTGACTATTTAGCACTAGAACTTTGAAAACAGTGGACGAAAGTATTTCTACAACTGTTTTAGGTGTCAGACTGTGGGATTATATCCATTTGTTGTATCAGCTCCCTACTGAGAAACACGTACTTTCTAATTTCTTGTTGTCTTTCAAGCCTGGGGTAATAATTTTACAGGTTTTATGGACTGAAATGTAATTAAACATTTTTTAAAAAAAACAAAACCCAACAACAACCACCCAATTTCTTTCCTGTTTTAAAATACAGGAGGGGGGAAAAAAGCCTTCTGCTTGTCAAAGACTTCTGCACTAGACTGCACACTAAAAATTTCCTGTGGTTCTATCAATCATAGAAGGATTTCCTATTTATATTCCATTTCAGTTATGCTCATGAAAGTATATTCCAGGCCATAAGTGACTTATTGTCATAGCTGTTATTTTGCAAAGAGCTGCTTAAAATAGCTCAGTAATTGACCCTGATGTGCAGCTTTCCTCCCCATTGGAAATGCCTGGAATATTTTACTTGAGCCTCCTCAGACAGAGATGGTGAGTGAATAATGTGTCTTATCTTAAATTGGTGAGATAAACTCACAAAGCTGCACTATCACAATAAATTTAACACTTCAGTTTTGGTGATTCAGGCAGTTGATAATGGCAGTGGTAGTTCTCACTGAAATACTGGTGCTTAAATATCCCTCATTATTAGAGGAGTTTCTCCAGGTTCTTTAGAGCTTGTGAATATTATGTTTGAGTTTGAACAGCTTAGAGCAGCTCAGAAGTGGGTTAGAAAGTCACTGGTAAATTTTGCCACATGTTCTGTCCAGTTCTCAAATATTTTAAGATTAGTTTTTTTCACAGCTTCTTCTTTGTGCTATGGAGGGATCAAGTCCTTGCCAGCACTGCCATATGTGGTGGAGGAGTTGGCTGGAGTTTTCCAGCTCCTTGAAGAGCTCTGGGAATGTTAGTGCAGATTGACAGGGATTTCATGGTACAAAGGGACTGGGCTCTTGTTGAGGGACCTCAGCAAACCAGCTGCTGCTGTGAGTGCACAGAACCCTCCTCAGACCAGGAGAGCAGTGGAATAGTTTTGCCTTTTTTGGCCTCAGTCCCCCTTAGCCTCAGGCTATTTGCTCTCATTCCAGGGCATTGTGGCTTAAATTAGTCTTCCCATGGTGTAGTGACACATTTGTTGCTGTCCCTTCCTATACGCATGTTCACAAAAACACACCTGTAAGTCCCACAAGCAAAGCTACACGACCTTCAGCTGATTTGGATGGTTGGAGTTCCTCTGGATTTACAAAGCAGGTTTTCCTAACGTTGGAAGTCACAAATTCTCCTCTTCAACGTTTTATTCCGTGGTTTCCCACCCCAGGGTGTGTGATTGGAGGATCCCAGGCTGTGGCACCACTGCAGAGTTCCCTATGGTATTATTTGCTAATGTGCATTATTGCTGCTGGTTGCATAAGCACTTCCTGCAGGAATTGCAGCTTATTTTAATTTTACTGCAGGGACACACACTCTATCTACCCAGAACAGGTGTCTTTAGTTGTTCTTTCTGTGATTTTTTTTTTTGGTATTATTTTATAATGATACAGCTGACACTTGAATGCTTGCAGTGCTGAATGACATTAAGAGTGTTCAATCGTGTGTTCATTGGAATATTGACAGGCAGAGTGTAGAACCCCTCCCGATGAGTCAGAAAGGAGCTCATTAATATGCTTTAGCAGGTTAATTTGCATGCAGCCATTTATCCACAGTAGGTACAAAATGGTGCAGCTTTAGTTCTCTCCTAAAAAACTAAATAATAGGAAGTAGGAAGGTAGAAGAATTCATTGTGGGATCATGGGGATGCTGGGGCTTTACTGGCAGCTGGATTCATTAATCCATTTTTAGGAGCTCCTAACTGTCATCATCTGCTGCCTTGGTGTCTCAAACACTTGTTAGGGGATGTTTTTTAATTTGTTTGTGGGTTGTTTGTTTTATTTTTCTTTCTCCTGTGTTTTTTTCTGTGAGGTAGAAATACCTATGGTGAGAGAAAGGTGATTGTTCTGTGAAAATTGTGACTGGGATGTGGATTGTGGCACATTTAACAGAGCAGCGTTACTGGAAAACAAAGCTACTGTGTGATCTGAAATTAACTTCCAGCTCTGAAACATCTGGCAGAATTCAAAGTATCCCATTGCAAGAGCATATTTGCAGAAGCACGTTATTCTCACAATTGGTGCCAAAGAAAAGGAAAATACAACTTCTTTTAGTTTTCTAAATAAATAAATGGGGATAATTTGATCTTTGGAGAGCAGAGGACTCACTTTGGACGTAGAAAAAAACAACCAGAAGACTCTCCAGGACCAGTTGTTCTGAAGAGGAGACTTGATTCACCTTGGCTACGGTTTTGATTGTTTATAAATATGTCCTCTGAAATTGATATCTTGCTCTTGAGAACGTTTTCCCTTTGCTTTCAAGGGGCCATGTGATTAGAAAAACATTCCAGTGATTTACAGCTTCTTTCTTTGAGGTTAGGCAGGGGCAAATCTAAATTGGACCTCAGAAAACTGGAGTATTGCAGACCCCAAAAGCAGCAATAAACTCTTGGTAACTTCAGTCATCTAAACAGTTACTGGAAAGTCATTTTTCTGACTGATAAAGGGAATAGAAATCTGTCAAATAGCAACATTCTAACTTTGCTTTGTCGTTTCTTTGTAGTTGGAGACAAGGTTCCTGCTGATATAAGAATTACTTCTATCAAATCTACAACTCTAAGGGTAGACCAGTCGATTCTCACAGGTATTTCTGGGACTTTTGTATAATTATAGGCATAATTGAAAGTGCTTTTGCACCATTTGTCTTGAGTAATCCATTAGAAACAAGCCTGTGGCTGTTGAAATTACTCTGTTGCGTTCAAGTGCAGTAAATTTCTGATCTAGTAACTTTTAGTGTCTGAATGTGTTGCTCCATCACTGGCTTTGTGTTCCTTTACTGGGATGAACATTCTCACTGAGCCTTGTAAAGCTTTTCTGGTTATCCCTTCCCTCCCAGCACAGACAAAATAATTTATGGGAAACTAACATTAAAAAAAAAATAAAAAATTAAGAATTTCTCCTCTAGTCTTCAGTCTCCCAGGTTTGAACATCTTGTCACCACTCAAATCCAAAAGTGAATCTTACCAAAAGTCCTCAGCACCAGTTCTCTTTCACAGGAGAGAATAACTTCTGCAGCACTGTCAGCAGCTTTGACACTGTGCCTGAAGACTCAGCAAACTCGAGCCTTATTTGCTGAAATCCTGTGCACACACATTTGTGTGTTTTCTGGTACCAGCCCTCAAGTGAAGGAGCTATTTTTGGAGCTCTTTTCAGATTTGAAAACAAAACAAAGTGTAGCAGTTCTTCTGAATATAGGAAAGGAGCTGGGAATCAACCAGGCATGTTACAACAGTCTTCTTTCAGCTGGAACATGAAGATCTGTTGGCCTGTTTTGGTAGCATAAATTAATGTTAACAAGCTCTGAGCTGTAAAACAGTGAAGTATTCATAGGAAACCTATTTTTCATCCTTGAAGGCCCAGAGTACAGATCCTGAGTACCACAGAACTGATCAAGGTCATTTCTGATGAAAATGGAGACACTCTGGTTGTCAAGCTACTGGAACTGAAATGAGTAGGAAAAATAATCCACCAGAAGTCTATAAAAAGGGAATAATAAAGCCTTGCCTTTATTTCAGTAGCAGAATTCTTGGTTGAAGGAAACCTTTTCTGTTTTCAGCCAAGCTGATGCTCAAGTCTCCTGATTAATAAAATAGGACTGAGGTCTAAGGTGCTGCTGAACAAAAAGCTTTGAAAAGTAGGAAGCTTTGGTTCTCTTGAGCTCACAAAAAGTAGAGTAATTCAGTGGCTGGAGCTGAGAGCACCACCTTGTGAAATCTGATGTAGTAACATCTGCCTTTATAGAAAAGGAACCTTTCCATACCTGTGTGACATGTTTCTATAAACAGGTACATAATTTTCATTAAAAGCCAGATAATCAATTTTCATGATCAACTGAGATATTCCCTGCTTCATTTAAGCAATTAAAAACAATCATTGGAGGAAAGGAATTTGACATCCTAAAAATTTCAGGGCTGAGAATTATCTTTTTGACTCACTCACAACAACATATGTATAATCTCTTCTTATAATGATTATCTTTATTTTAGGTGAATCTGTGTCTGTTATTAAGCACACTGACCCTGTGCCTGATCCTCGTGCTGTGAACCAAGACAAGAAGAACATGCTCTTTTCTGTGAGTTATTTTGAAATTTTCAGAGCACTTATAATTCTGAAGCTAAAAAATAAGAAAGTGCAGAACTTTAAATCTTCCCTAAAAAGCTGTAGGACTTCTATGCTGTGTTCTCTGTGCTTGTCTCCAGGTACATTGAAATAAAGAATGAAAAATTAGAATTAATTTTTAATACAAGCTGTCCTCAGGGAAGATGCTGGATGAAACCTATGTGAGGAAAATTATTTTTGTCCTTCACAAGGAAGTCTTGAAGGCTGGAACACTTTTAAAGTGCTTCTACATTAATTATCTCAAGTAATAACTCTTCAGAGATAAGAATGCCCACACAAATTGTGGTATAGTGTGGCTAAAATTGAGAGCTATCTTTCTGCACAGGAATAAAAGAGTTGATTCAGATTTGCTCGAAGGAATTATTAGAATACCTTTCAGTTAAGAAAACTGCTTGTAGAAATATTAACTGTTCTTTTGCATGTAAGGTACTCAGAGAACCCCAGAGAAAACACGTCATCTCAGAGTAAATAACATGAAATCTGACAAAATGCAGTCTTAATTTAAAAAAAAAAGAAAGGAAAAACACATTTAAGATTCCAGTTGAAATCCACAGTGCTTACTCAGCTGGGTTTGCTTGTGCTGCTTGTGAGAGATCAATACTGATCATTTTGGGCCTGTTCTGTAAGGAAAAATCCCACACTGGAATGTTCCCTTAACAACACAGGGGCAGTGTCATCCTCTTTGCCTTTCAGGCTGAAACAGTCTGGGCTTGCATAAGGTGGTTTGGGGTATTTTTGTGGTGTTTTCTTGAAAATTAGAACAAAACCAGACAAAAAACCCATTTTTAGACCTGACTACAAAAAAAATCTTATACACAAAAAAACATCCTCTTCTAGATTGACTACAAAAGCCCTGTTTTTTGACTGACTTAAGAGTTTTCTCTCCCCTTCCTCCCTTCCCTTCCTCAGGGTACTAACATTGCTGCTGGTAAGGCCATGGGAGTGGTTATTGCAACAGGAGTGAACACCGAGATTGGGAAAATCCGTGACGAGATGGTGGCTACTGAGCAAGAGAGAACCCCCCTGCAGCAGAAGCTGGATGAGTTTGGGGAGCAGCTTTCCAAAGTCATCTCCCTCATCTGCATTGCAGTTTGGATCATAAACATTGGCCACTTCAACGACCCCGTTCACGGGGGCTCCTGGATCAGGGGGGCCATCTACTACTTCAAAATTGCTGTTGCTCTTGCTGTGGCTGCTATTCCTGAGGGTCTCCCTGCTGTCATCACCACCTGCCTGGCCCTGGGAACCAGGAGGATGGCCAAGAAAAATGCCATCGTTAGAAGTCTTCCCTCTGTGGAAACCTTGGGTTGCACCTCAGTCATCTGTTCTGACAAGACTGGTACTCTCACCACCAACCAGATGTCCGTGTGCAGGGTATGTTCTCTTATTTTCTCTTTTTCTCCTCAGCTGCTCTGTTTTCAGTAAGCATTGCTCAAATTCTTCTGATCCTGAGCATTTTGATTCTCATATCATCAAAATCCTGCTTTATTTTCCCAGGATAAGCTTCCACTTTTAATTCAGTTTTCCACTGTGTGGACTTGAAGGCTTTTATCTCTTCCCTTTTTTAGTCATGGCCAAAAATAGCTCTCCATGGAGGAGAAAGTTGTTTGCAAGCAGCTTTCCATTGACTTGTCTGTGAGCCTTGCAGGCTACTGGTAATTATTTGGTGGGATTTGTCCCCTCTTTCAGAAAGTTACTGCAGAACAGGATGAGTGTAAATGTAAAACACCTGCCTCTTTAATTGAGAAAGACAACAATTGGTGGAGAAAATACGACAAAAATAGAGTTACTGCAGTAACTTCAGTCAAAGGTGTTTTCACTACCAAGTGGCTCCACCTTTATTTGGTTACCTTATCTCCAGTAGCTGTTACTGGTGTGATGTAAATCACTGTAGTGCTTTCAATGTGCAACATTTGACTAATTCTGGCAACTTGGGGGTGCAGCTGACCCTGTCACCAGCATTGCCAGGGTCATCTTCAATGTTTGGTGTACTTGTAGGTGAGCGTGAGTTCTGTGCTTCCCCTCCCTTCCCCCCAGTATTCTTTCAGTGTTGGTTAATTTGGGACTTTTATAGTTAGTCCCTTAACATTATGCATGTTCAGTTGCCAGTTTGTGCTCTTGTGTAGGAATTTCACAGAGGGAAAACCTGAATTCTTCTGTTTAGTAGTTGCAGAAGTTCAGTGGCACAGCAACTCCGACATCAAATGTTCAGAGTCTTGTTATGCTGGGTTGGAATTCCAAATGTGTGAATGTTGAGCACTGCACACCAGTGGTGAGAGTTTGTAAGCCCAAGGCACTTTATTCTCATGTGATTGATGGCTTTTTCTTCCTAATTGGTGGTTGACTTGTTCTACTTCCTTAAGTCTCATAGTATTTATACCTAAGAGACACAAAGCAGCTGCTCATCAGTATTCCAGAGGAGGTTACTTGCAGTAGAGTTGCATAACTGCCCTAGTCTTTGCAGGGATTTTTTGATCATGCAGATGCCAAAAGCAGGAGGCTTCCTGGTTAACTCATCCTTTAAGTTGTGTTTACTTAGAAGCTCAAAATATTCTACTCCTTGTTTAGAGGGTGAGTGTTTCAGATCTTGTGCAGTGCTCCTTGTTAACCTCAGCTGCCTCTTTTGCAAGAGTTTGCAAAAACATGGCAAAATTCTAATACCTGTAACAGTAAGTTTATTTTATTAGGCTGTATTTTTTGAGGGTGGTTGTCTAAAACACAGGGCAGCACAAAGGGGGGGGAAAGGAAAACCCTGCTAAAATGTGATGGGACAAAATGGCCTGTACTTTACCAGTGGATGAGAAGTTCCATTAAGATAAACCATCAATTAGTGAGAAATGATCTTCTCCACTGCCACTCCAGCAAGCCATGAAGAGCAAGACAACTTCAGGCACTGTGGCTTTTATCTGCATCTTCTCAGATGTGGTTCTGCCTTCAGCTCTCCTAGAAAGGAAACCAAGCCAAGACAGATGAAGGTCTCAGGGTACAACTGCATCCTTCAGATTGGTGTCTTAATTTGAAAATAACATTTCGCCAGTGCTAGAAGGGCACCTGAGCTGGCACAGTGGTTTAAACTACCAGTGCACCATGTGATAAAGTGCCTTGTAACTAGAAAACCAGGACAGGAAACACTTTCACTTAAGGCTGGTATTAAGGGAAACTGGCCACAAGCTGCCTCTTGCCTAAAACCTCACTCTTACATCTCACGCCTTCTATTTGTAGATGCTTTCCTTTAGGAACTGGCAGCTTCCAAGCTGCCCTGCTGCTTTTGACTGGAACTGCTGTTCAAAGCAGAGAATTAATTCATGTTCCATGAGGATTCATGGGTGTGCAGCTCAGGAAGAGCCTTGGGTATAGTCAGGGTTGCCAAGTGGTGTGTGAGAAACCTCCCCAGCTCAAGTTAAGTGTGCACAGTCTGTGTTCTTCAGCTCTGCTGTGCTTGTGTCACAAGCCAGTTTTCCAAGCAGAAGGGCTGTTTTCTGTACTTTGTGCTGTTCAAACAGAAATGTGCAGAGTATCAGATTCTGTCTGGTTGGTTTGTTCAACCAAAACTTGCCTTTTGTTCCTCCTTGCTTAGGGCTTGTTTAAATCTCTTTCATTAATTATTGTTCAAGGATAGTAACAATTCTACCTCTCTAATTTCAGATGTTTATCCTGGACAGAGTAGAAGGAGACAGTTGTTCCCTGAATGAATTTACTGTAACTGGTTCAACATATGCTCCCATGGGAGAAGTGTAAGTGTTCTGTTGGAGTTAAATATTTGTCTGTTTGTGCATTAACTTTTACTTTACTCTCAAAGTGATGCATTTGATAATCAGTAGTGATTGTTAATAAAGGTCAGCCATGAGAATCTGCACTGGAGGGCTGGGGAAAGTAATTAACAGGAAAACAGGGTTAAATTCCAGAAAAGTAAACCTTTATGAAACTTCAAAACAGTGCCAAATATTGCAATGTTCCTTTGGTAATCTAAAAAATTAATTAGGGATAGAGAGAATTTATTGTTCTGAAATCTTAGTGGGCTGAGATTTGCTATCCCAGTGCTTCAAAATGAGGTTTGTTTTTTTATTTAAAAGAAAAGAGATGAGCCTTTGCTAACCTGTGAACTCAGAGTTTCCAATTTCCCTGCCACAGAGAAGCAGGAAGTTGTTTTTTCTGAGGCACGTTCTGAATGTGTTGGAGTAAATTCTTAAATTTACTGTAAATTCCTGCCCTCAGTAGTTTTTATTGGTGCATCTGCACTTGACTAGATGTGTGTGTTTGTCTCAGTGTCTGGTATTTGAGCTGATGCTAAACCCAGTCCCTTAGGAAAGGAATGAGGTTTGGTTTACTTTATCAGTTACAAGTCTCTGCTAGTGAGGTAGGTGGTTCCTCCTGACAACTTCAGGAATTTATGGGGCTCTGCTTCTGGAAGGAAAGCCTTTTGTTACTGGGTTGTTGCTACTCATTTTACCTGATTAATCTTTCATGTGTTTTTAATCTTACCACTTCAGTTTTACTTGAATAGAATTTTGCAATGGATGAAGTAGAATTAAGATTCAGTCTCAACCTTGTGCAGTTTCACGTGTTTGCCTGCAACTCCTGCAATCTTCCCCATCTCTGCAGTGGTTATCTGTTTAATTTCCATAGCAGTTAAGACCCCTGGTGTTCTCAGGAGCTGGAAATCTTGATTCTCCAGTTCTCTTTCTTGTTTCAAAGCTAATTGCTGTCAAAAGCTTGGGCTTTCATTTCTGGAGATGATGTTTACTTAGGCAAGGTGACTCTCTAGACCTTGCAAACACCCAGCTATTGAGCTTTAGCTGGTCTCACAAGAGCTCTAGATAAACAAAATCATAAAATATAGTGTGGTGACAGATGTTGAGTATTACAAGACAGGCATCAATATATGGTAATGTCCTATTTTTACTTGCTGAAATTGGGGGAATGTGAACAAGTGTGTTAAACTCACTGCATTCACATACATAAAGGGTTCTGTGAGAGAGAAATTGCCTCAGAAAGGCTGTGTTTGGAGCATAGGGAACACACAGATAAACTCTCAAACCTTTAGGGCTGGTTTATTTCTGCCTTCATGCACAGCTTTTAAATCAGGGGCTTTGCAGGGGTTTTAAGTGATGTGATTGACTTCATTTTGCATTGNGGGGGGGGGGTTAAGAGGCAGTTGTTCCACTGCATTGCCCCAGAGTAGGACCTGCTCCAGATAGGAACCTTTTTTGACAGATGTTCCTTTGTGCTTCAGAGTAGTCTTGTCTTCACAGCCTGTTCTGTTTCATAACCATTAAGTGTTTTTGCACTTATCAGTAATTTTTCATTTGATACATTAACTCTCTCCTAAGTTGCTTTGAGAGTATAAAATCACATACATACCTTGTTGAAAAAAAACAACATTTCATACTGATTTATTGATGTTGGAGGCTGACAGGCAGTTTGGAGTAGTTTTGCCATGTCTCAGCACGTGCTCACTGCAAGCTGAGAGCATCAAACTAACAGGAATTGAGGACTGCAGCAAACTCTGGCAGACTGCATTTGACCTTCAAATGAGTTGATCTTCAGACAGTTGAAAAACCTGGAGCTGTCAGGAAAAAAACTTCCTTATCCAGAACTGATCCCAGCACCTTTGACTGTGCCTTTGCCATTCCTCAGAAATTGTTGATAAGGAACACAAAGAGCAAGTTATGGATGTTCCAGTATGTTCTTAGAGAGCTGCTAGGGAAGGTTAAAGAGTTGACACTTTAAAGCCACAGCTTGTCTGTTGAATTGAATGCAAAGTGAATCACTAAAAAATGACTTGTTTTCTTAGGATTCATTTTGTTCACGTGCTGTTACACAACACTGGAATTTGTTTGCAGCACCACAACTGAACAAAAGGTTACGTAATGGGACGTGTCATACTCTGTATTGCGAATCCTTACAGAGTAGTGATCCACATCTTTCCACCATCAGACCTTTTATTTCCCTCCTTGAGAGCTTTAACAAACGATGTTACATATTAGTTCTATCTTGCTGATTTTGGTAGGAGGGAAATAACACTGTTGAACAGTCTTGGTTCTTTTATGCTTACTCAAGGTATGGTAGTGCTCCAGAAAAGGAATTAATTCACTTTTTCCAAATGTGAGAGCAAAGAAGTTGTTTCTTACTCGTGATATCAAAATGGTGCATTGCTTTCAGGAAAATGTACCTTCCCTCTCCCTGAAGACTTAAGATACTGATCACTGAGTGTGTATCAGTAGTAAAAAAGTGTTTCTGTTGCAGTGGAATTTGTGTTGTGAAATTACTTGGCTTTTCACTGGTTTAAGAGCTTCACATATAGTACAGATTGATTTTTAACAAATTTAAAGAGTCCAGATCTGATTTTATGTTCCATGCATTGCAGTAAATCTGAAAAATGTGTGGTAGAGCTAAACTCCTAATATGTCAAACAATATCCCTCTCCTGCTTGGAACTGTCCTCCAAGCCCTGCCCATGCTCTAACACAGCTTTCCTGGGTTTTTTCATCACTGAGCTCTTTTCCATGTTGCTGTTTGACTGATACCAGAGGAAATAAGGGTTTGTCACTCAGGAGGTGATGTCATGGATGATCCATGTCATTCTGTTCATGACTAATCCAAACTTCAGAACTCCCCTTTATTAAACCTGCTCTTCTCAACAACTTCTGAGTTCCCAGTCTCTAACTAATGGTCGTTGTACTAAATGGAAATTCAGTAGAGGGAATAAAAAAGAGGGAAAGGTGAGGTGTAATACTAAATAACTAACTTGAATCTCCCCCTTTTCTCTTTGTGGAAAGGCACAAAGATGACAAGCTCATTAAATGTAGCCAGTATGATGGACTTGTGGAACTTGCAACGATCTGCGCACTCTGCAATGATTCCTCCTTGGATTACAATGAAGTAAGTACAGATCCTGGAACACAGGAGAGTGTGAAAAGAGGGATAAATGTTTGTTCTCAGCTGTCTATGTAATACCTTTCAGTGGTAAATCCCCTTCTAGCCAAGGAGAAGAGTACTAGGTCCTCTCAAGCATTAACTCTGAGAATTACTTGTTTGTTGAACACTGAGAGAACTAAATCCAGCAGCAAGTGTAATCTGTAACCTCGAGATTCCTGCTGTCCTTTCTTGCTTTGCCCCTCTGCCTTAAGTTTGCTACATCTGATAACAACTTAAATGCCTGATGATAAAATACTGACATCTTTCTTTGCTGCTCTTGAGAGCATAGTCTTCAAAATCCCACAAATCATACTCTTCAAAGCTGCTCTTCAAAATAGTTCTGCTTGTTTCACAAGCCACACTAACTCTTGTTAAGCTTTTTTATTTTTCCATTGTGAAACTTTTGTCTCGGGTAGCTTCCAAGTGAGGATTAAACTCCTGTGTTTTTCTTTGCTTTGTGCTAACTAAAGGCTAAGGGAGTTTATGAGAAGGTTGGTGAAGCCACAGAAACAGCTCTTACCTGCCTGGTTGAGAAGATGAATGTGTTTGACACAGACTTGAAAGGACTTTCTAGAATTGAACGTGCCAACGCTTGTAACTCGGTGAGTGCTCTTTCATCTGGGATTGTATGGGGAGAGAGTTCTGCAGGTTGTGTTATCTACATGCATTTTTGTGCTGTTGTCTTTTTATAAGGTGATAAAACAACTCATGAAGAAAGAATTCACTCTGGAATTCTCAAGAGACAGGAAGTCCATGTCTGTCTACTGCACACCGAACAAACCGAGCCGCACGTCCATGAGCAAGATGTTTGTTAAGGTCAGATCCTCACTTCAAAAAGTGTAGTTCTTGGGTGGCTGCAAAGCAGCAGAATACTTAAAAATTATGGCACAACTAACTGCAGCTTGAGGGTGGAGGAAGACTTTGTAATTTAAGCAAACAAGGGATTTATTAAGCTAAATTACCTTTATTTTGTTGTCTCTGCAGGGTGCTCCTGAAGGTGTGATTGACAGATGTACACATGTCCGTGTTGGAAATGCTAAAATTCCCTTAACCCCAGGAATTAAGCAAAAAATAATGTCTGTAATTAGGGAATGGGGAACTGGTAGAGATACACTGCGTTGCCTGGCACTGGCGACCCACGACAATCCTCCCAAAAAAGAGGAGATGAATCTTGAGGACTCCTCCAACTTCATTAACTATGAGGTAAGGTTGGTAACACTTCTGTCCCAAACTAGAGAGTGGGGACTTTGACTTATGAATCCTCAGGAGCATAACTCCTTAAACTGTTCTCAGAGACTGATTCTGAAAAATATTCCAAAAATTGCATTGTGGTTTCAGCTTTAGTGGTTTTGAGTTTGGCATTGCCCAACTAACCTCTTTGGGGATTTTGTGATGGAACATACCTGCCATGTGCTCTGAGAGGCAAGTTCACTTCCCTGCCTCTGTGCTGTCAGCTGCAAGGGCTGACATGATAATCATCTTTTCTGCTCTGTAATTTTCCAATGAAATCTGTATCTGGTATTTAGAGGGAGGGAAATAACAGTTGCATGAGAGATTTTGGCTTGTGCTCTGTGTGCCTGGCACTGATTAGAAGAATGAAGGACTTGATGCTTGCAGGTTGAATTTGCAAGGCTGTCAACTAGAGCGTGTTTTAACTAATAGAATTAGTGCATTTGAAGTAAGATGTGTTTAGAAAGGTAGGACAAGGAGTAAAACCAGATGTCCCTACACTGAGAGAGATGTAGTGTGCAAGCAAACAACTGTTTCATTGCTGTCAGAGGAGAAATCCACAGGATCTTGCACTAGAACTTGGTGTGTCTTGTTCCAGACCAACCTGACCTTCGTGGGCTGTGTGGGAATGCTGGATCCCCCAAGGATTGAAGTAGCTTCATCCATCAAGCTGTGCAGACAGGCTGGGATCAGGGTTATCATGATCACTGGTGACAACAAGGGCACAGCCGTGGCCATTTGCCGCCGCATCGGGATCTTTGTGGAGGACGAGGATGTTTCCACCAAAGCTTTCACTGGCAGGGAATTTGATGAGCTCTCCCTGGCTGCCCAGAGAGATGCTTGTCACCATGCCCGGTGCTTTGCTCGTGTAGAGCCTTCCCACAAATCCAAAATTGTGGAGTTCCTCCAGTCTTTTGATGAGATCACAGCTATGGTAAGTGATGGAACTGTTCCTTGGCTTGAAAGGCGAATGTTGTTTAAACCCTAAGGTCTAAGGCTGTTTAAGCCCTATTCTGGAAAACACTTGTTTCCCTGTTTCCCTGAACTCAAAGCCTCAGTACAAAATTCCTTTCTGGACCTATACATAAATGCCCACCATATTTATTGTATTTCTCTTTTCAACTTTTAAATTCTCCTTTTAGACTGGTGATGGTGTCAATGATGCCCCTGCACTGAAGAAAGCAGAAATTGGAATTGCTATGGGTTCTGGCACTGCAGTGGCTAAAACTGCCTCTGAAATGGTTTTAGCAGATGATAATTTCTCCACGATTGTCGCTGCAGTGGAAGAAGGACGTGCCATTTACAACAACATGAAACAGTTCATCCGGTACCTGATCTCCTCCAACGTGGGGGAAGTTGTTTGGTAGGTTTAAACTTTTTTCTTTGAGCTAGAGTAGCAATGAGGGAGCTTTCTGTTGGTTATTTACTTCCACTAAAACCAGAGGAACAGGTTCTCCAGGTAATTGATCATTGTGGAAGCTGTGTATTTGTAGCCCAGTCTTTAGGGAAGAATTGTAGCTTGCCACAAAAGTTGCACATTGTGTTGCATAGAATATTCTAGCTCAGGAGGTAATACTTTCCAATTATGTCTACGATTGGAATAATTCCCCAGTATAAGAAAACAAAAACCTTTAATCAAACATTACCAGATCTGGAATTTATCTTAGTCACAGGCATAGCTTAGATGTTTGTTTAACCTCAAGTTACAGGAACATGTCTTGTGTTCCTCTGGGAGGAGCAATGGTGACCCAGCACCACAGAATGCATTTCTGGTGACAGTGTAAATACTGATCTCCTCACAGGCCTTACATCAAAGCAGGCTTTCTCCCAGAGTGGAATAAAACTCAGCAATTGTCTTGCCTTGTTTCTTGTCAACTTAATAGCTGTCCTTCATACAGTTCTTGCTCTCTTTATTCACCCAGCCTTGGAGCCATGAAAGCTAGGTGCTCATTAAACTACTGCAGGGACTAGCAGTAATTTAGGGAAATAAAGCTTAGTCATGTGAGCTAAAATGTCTTCTAAAAAGTGGATTGCAAGCCTTTATCCATATGTGTGTGTACATATATATACATTTACCTATACATACGAGTGGGAGAAAAACAAGCCTAAAGCAAAAACTCTTCCATATTTGAAGTTACCAGAAGAAAACAAGGCTTCAAAGCTTTCATGCCAGTGGTTGGAAATGTTTGCTCTTGGATATGCTTTTAGTTTTCTCATTGTGAATATTCAGCTTATGATCTGAAGTGGATAACTCTGTACAAGAGAGCAGAAGTGATGCTGCAGGCTCAGGTTTAAAGGCCTTATTTATGTGAATAAGCTTTGTAACTGGTGGGTTTCTTTATAGTATCTTCTTGACTGCTGCCCTGGGTTTCCCTGAAGCTCTAATCCCTGTCCAGCTGCTGTGGGTAAACCTGGTGACTGATGGTCTGCCTGCCACTGCTCTGGGCTTTAACCCTCCTGATCTCGATATCATGAACAAGCCACCGCGCAACCCCAAAGAGCCACTGATCAGTGGGTGGCTCTTCTTCCGTTACCTGGCTATTGGATGTGAGTACTAGTGGCTTTTTTTTTTCCTTAATTACAACCTGGTTTTTTCCATTACTGAAAGTCTTGAGGCAGAAGTTCAGTTGTGGCAAGTAAGACCTTGTCTGGCACACAGTTGTCAACGCTGAGAAAACGCTTGTTTCTTGCAGGTTACGTTGGTGCTGCCACAGTGGGTGCTGCTGCTTGGTGGTTTATTGCTGCTGATGGTGGTCCAAGAGTTTCTTTTTACCAGCTGGTATTTGCTCAGTTTAATATCTTTTGGGGAAGAGGGGAGGTAGCTGTGGCTTTCATATTTTAAATGACTGTAGAAAACTGGTAGGTTACAGGAATTTATATCATCAAATGCTTTCAGGTGTTACTGTGAAACTTGATTGTGATTAATTAGTCTTCAGAGTAAAAAGTTCGAAGGGGAGATACCTGAGCTTTTAACAATTTGAAAGACTAATTGTAGAAGCCTAAAGGGGATTTTTCTAAAGTGGGCAAAAGTTTAGGAGCCACAGTAGAAAGTTGTCTTTCCATAACACTCACTGCTTTTTGCCTAATTACCTGCTGTGCATTTCAAAAGTTAACAAGTTGTGGAAGTGAGTTCACACTGTTCTGTTCCAGAGCCATTTTCTGCAGTGCAAAGAGGACAATCCAGATTTCTTCGGGGTTGACTGTGTGGTTTTTGAGTCTCCCTATCCCATGACAATGGCTCTCTCTGTGCTCGTCACCATAGAGATGTGCAATGCTCTCAACAGGTTTGTATGTCCAGACAGCAAAGCCAAGCCCCTGCATAGCTCATCCCAAACCCTGCTTTCTCTGCAATTTGATTCTTGGTGGACAGCTCAGCTAATGAAATGAGTTGCATTTCCTTTCAGAGTCCTGGTAGTGCAAACAAAATGACTGTGAGATAACATTTGAGATCTCTTATCATAAGGTATATTTTTAAGTCTGCCAATTCACTCTGGTATTTCACTAAGCACAAGCAACTGAAATACTTTCCATTATTTTTAATCTAAGCTTAATCAATCAGATTATCCCTCCCATGTTGGTATAAAGTGATATCAAGGAGAACTAAAATAAGAATGCTGAAGATATGGAAAATAGTTTTTCCTGCCCTAAGGGAGTGTGGGTTTAGCCAATTAATATTAGATTATAAATGGAAACCACTAAATAGCACAATGTCAAGGGTATTTTTCTTCAAATAGCTTAGAGGTCAGTTAATTTAAAAACAAATAAACTTTAGATACAAGTGTACTGGGGTAGTCCTACATAGTAGATACTGCTCTACTTCCAGTGCTCTAGATGTCAGCCTCATCTCCAGCATAGCCTAAATGCAGATGGAATCAAGAGCAGGATTAAAGAAGGTCCAGATAGTTGACCCTCTGTCAGTCCCTCAGTGAACTTCAAAAGATATGGGTAGTCTGGGGCCTCAGTGGACTGGGAGGGATTCTGTCTTAGGCTGCCATGTCCATGCCCCCCAGGAAGAATTTTGGGGTCTTGTCAAAAAAAAATAGAGCAGAACACACAAGAGCTTTCAAGAAAAAATGTGAGGCTGACTGTGACTGCTTTGCTAAGCTGACTGTCAGGTAGTTTAAAGTTGTAACATAGATATAAACCATATAGTGGGGTTTTCCCTGCATCCCTGACTGGGGTCTCTGTGCCTTTCCATGACTGTGCTGCCTGGGGAGTGTTCTGGTTCATGGAGCTTCCTGTGGGTGTTACTTACACACATATCCTGTTCCTCTTGCAGCCTGTCAGAAAACCAGTCCCTGATGAGGATGCCCCCGTGGGAGAACATCTGGCTGGTGGGAGCCATTTGCTTGTCCATGTCCCTCCACTTCCTTATCCTTTATGTGGAACCACTGCCAGTAAGTGCACATGTCTCACCCATCCCTGATCTTGGAGATGGAGCAAAAACCTGTGTGGGGTTTAAGGCAAGGGCTGGAGGGGGGACAAGAGATGGACCTTGAATGTTGTGGCAGGTTTGGTCACCACAATATAAGAGAGATACGGAGCCATTGGAGTCCAAAGGAGGCAGTGAAGATGGGAAAGGGCCATGAGGGGAAGTGTGTGAGGAGCAGCTGAGGGCACTTGGTGTGTTCAGCTGGAGAAGAGGAGACTGAGGGAAGACCTCATTGCAGGGACAACTTGCTGGGGAAGGGCAGAGGAGGGGCAGGGACTGAGCTCTGCTCTGTGGGGACCAGGGCCAGGAGCTCAGGGAATGGGCTGGAGTTGTGTCAGGGCAGGGTCAGGTTGGATCTCAGGCCAAGGCTCTTCTTTGCCCAAAGGGTGGTTGGGCATTGCCCGGGCTCCCCAGGGCAGTGGGCACAGCTGCCAGAGCTCCAGGAGGGCTGGGATGATCCTCTCAGCTTCATGGTGTGGGGATGATCCTGAGCAGGTCAAAGGGTTGAACTCGATGATCCTTGTGCATCCCCTTCCATCCCAGCATATCCTGGGATATCCTCTAACGCTCGGCTTTTCTTTCAGATCATCTTCCAGATCACGCCGTTGAACGTGACGCAGTGGCTGATGGTGTTGAAAATCTCCCTCCCAGTCATTCTGCTGGATGAAACACTTAAATATGTGGCCCGTAACTACCTGGAACCTGGTAAAGATAGTGTGCGGCCTGCCAGCAAACCCTGTGCTCTGTCAGCATGCACCGAAGGAGTTTCCTGGCCCTTTGTGTTCATTACTATGCCCTTGGTTATCTGGCTTTACAGCACAGACACTAACTTTAGTGATATGTTCTGGTCTTGACTGACATGGTGACGAGTTTTACATTCAAAGGAGAAAAAAAAAAAAAGTTTAACTTAATTTTTTTATTGTTTAGAGCAACTGTCTATTTCTGCTGAATTTTCACATGAACATATTTGCCAGTGATGGAGGTTTCATAATCTAGATTTTGGTTTTTTGCTTTTTCTGACTTCAGTGGGGGCAATATATTCCTCTTTTATACACAGTTAAAGTGTCCATTGACATGTACAGAGAACTAACACTATTTTATGCAAATATTTTTTTGTAGATGAAAAGCATGTACAGTGTTCTGTTCAATAGTCTATTCATCATGTAAAAAAAAAAAAGTAAATTTATTTTGAGCCAGCGGACACTATCAGACTAAATTGGCAGCAGATTTTAGGGAATGAATGTGTGTTGTCTAAAACTAAAAAAGCATGTAACTGTTTGTCTTATGCATGATCATCCAAACTTAATTTGTCATAAAGTCAGGTTTTATTCACAAGCAGAACTTTCTGCACTGGGTGGAGAGTCCTGCCCCCTCGGTCAGGATTCCTTCTCAATTTCCCTCTTCCCTCACTCTTGGTTCTTGACTGTCCTTGTTTACACCAGTTTCTGTATGAGGTAATGCCTAATCTTGCTTGTGCAGAAAATACTCCAGGTGCAGCCTGCTGGGGTTCTTCCATACTCTCAACACACATAGGGGTGGTTTTTTAAAGATTATTTATTTGTCTATTGTATTTTATTGTAACAGACCTTATTTTGCCAGTGTTGCCCATTGTGCAGGGTTTAGGGAGGGCTACTTCTGTCTCCTTAAATCTAAAGCCTTTCAACAAACACAATCTGTTTTAATTCAGAAGAGGGTTTAACTTGGGGTTTAATACCTTATTTACACGTCAGAGCCTTTCTTTTTTTTTTTTTCCCCCCTCCAAGATCAAAATTTTCAATGAGATCTGGAAAAATAACTTGCACTGCATAGGTAGAAATTGGATTTCCTACACTTAGGGCACTAATGCTCAGTTGTATACATGGAGTTACTCTGCTGGCCTGTTTTAAGCCTGACTTGAAGTAACAAGCTCGTGTGTGTTTTTTGTAAAATCTGTAAATAGCACATGACCAAATTGAACATATTGTATAGAACTATTTTTATTTTGATGTGGCACTAACCACCTTCATTATTACGGTAAATGTTAAAGCATGTTTTCAAATTCAGTCCTGTATCAACAATGTGTAAGTCATTAACAGTCCTAACTGTGGTGTTTTTCTCCAATGCCTTCCAACTTTCATCGACTAAAGTGAGTATTTTTCTTCCATTTCACCCTGCCAGTGGTGACTTGCTGTAAAATAGCATATGATGTATACATGTTGAAGAATAAATAGTAATTTCCTTCATTCCCATGCTGTGTTTTGTCAAACTCTGCTGTGCTACATTATTATCACCACTTTAGGCTCTTGTTTTGTGGTCTGAAGCTCAAATTATTGATTCCAAAGGCAAAGCGCTTGCTTTTGGTTTAGTGTATTTTTAGGGTCTTGTTTTATAGCACCCAGGAGCCGTAGGGCCCCAAGCTCTTACAGCTTTTGGTCTTAAGTTACAGATTTGTCTAATTTTATCTCAAACTTAAGACCCTGACAGCTGTTAACATGAATGTTTAGTGTCCAAAACTCTCTGGTACTCGTGGTCAGGTGCTGGTTTACCCCAAAGCTTTTCCCTGCTCTGAAACAGGGGCTGCCCACCCTCCCCTTGTCCCTGGTACCTGCAGTGCTCAAAGGGCAGGTGCTGCTCCTGCCAAAAACAGCTCATTGTTTGTGCAGTGGCCATCTGAGAAGGCAAAGGAACAGTCTCAGCTTAACAGGATAGTCTTGTAACTTATCCTGGGGTCCTTGTGTCTGTAGAGCAGCAGGTGCTGTGTTATCTTGTGCTGGCTCAGTCTGCTTTGTAACCAAATTTCAAGCAGCTTTGTGATCCCTCACGGAGGAAGAGGACAATTCCAGGCTGTGTTCTCTTGGTGCCAGCTGGAATCCAGTGAGCACACATAATTCCCTAGGGTTAAGCTCTCAAATATAGATGGTCCCCTCAGAATACTCAGGCTCCATCAGAAATTCCACTGCATTGTGAATACTCTGTTTATAGAGACTTGACTTGTTTAAGTTGATGCTGAAGTGGCTCAGAGGAGCTGACCTGATGATGTAATAGGTGTGTTGCTGAACTGTGAGCAGTTAAATCCCCTTGAATGCCCTTTTTTAGTGTGGAAGAGCCAAACTAGGGTTTTGCATTCCACAAAACCACTGGCCTGCACTGGCCACTTGCTGCATCAAATGAGCAGCATGAGACTCGTCCCTGTTTCTTGAAACAGAAAATAATAGTTCATGTGATTCAGGATTCCTTGAGATCAAAACACATTACCAGTATGTTATTTGCTGGAAACAAACACTAGCAAGTTAGTTCTGTGTGCTCCCAACATTATTGGCATCCTTGAATCCTTGAGCACTGGTTCTGTTGAACCTCCAGAGCACCACGTTGGTGGCCTTTTAAAGCCACATGTCTGACTGCCATCATCAGTGATTCTGCTTGTACAATCCTGGCTTTTATGCCAAATAATCCTGCTATTCCCCTCCTTTTTCCTTCTGTAAGAAGTGAAAGGGGGAAGATGGTTGTTAGTAAGTAGAATTCAGTCTTCAACACCACCTCTGTTGCATCTGTGTTGAAGATGAATCTTGCTGCTTTTGTCCTGGATCTCCATGGACATCTGAGAGCTCACACATGTCTTGGAGCCACTTGGGATAGGCCCCTGTGTTCCTTGGAGTTGAGTGGTGGATAAACAGTGGGATCCATCCCTCCAGGTTCCTGAGCTTACAGAGTCAGGTTTTACAAGGTGCTCCTGAAGAGCACAAGCAATCTTCATCTACCCTGTTTATTTCTCCCAGTCTTGTCCAAATTTTCCTGTGGAAATAGAGCAATAGGGTTTCCCAAGATCAGCAGTTGTGGCTCTTCAGTTCAGTGGCAGCTGTGCTGTGCTTTCAGGGCTTCACTTTTCCAAGTGTTGTAAATCCCAGCCTTTTCTGGCCTGGATTAGCCAAATTTTAAGACTTACCATGAATTTCCTCATCATCCTGCTCATGGAATCCTATCCTTGTGATCCTTGTGAGTCTGGGCTCCACCCCAGGAGCTGAGCAGGCAGTAGGAGGTTGCAGTAGGAGAGCACAAGGCAGCTTTTCTGATGATCTTTCTGTTCTATAAAGTACAGAACTGCAGTGCAAGGTTTGGAATCCCTGCAGGAAATGTGTTACCTGAAATGTTTATCCTTAGTTGTATAGATCCTGTCACCCTTCAGCATCAGCCCTTTCATCTGGGGAAGCCAGGAAGGGAGGACTTCTCAGAACAGACTTATTTCCCGACAACTTGAAGTTGAAATTTTAATTTCTTCAGTCCCAAATATTTCCTTTCCAATCTCCCCTAGTTGAAATAGGGGTAACTGGAGGTAGAAATAGGTAACTCCTACTTTACTCAGTTCCTCAGGCTTGGTCTCTCACTCCATTCTTAGAAAATAACCTCATATTTTTTGTTTCTCTTTGCTCTCATCTCACCAAGCTTTGTCATCTCTGCTGTTTTCTGGATTACTTGATGCCCTCACACTGCTGCTTATTTTCTCGTGTGAGAGGGGTGTGTAAGTCCAGGATCAATCATGTGATTGATGCTGCCTTATGCTGGCAACACCAGGAAGGATATTGGCTTGTGCTGGGAACCCAGTGGGGTTTGGAATGAGAGCAGCTCCTCCTGAATCCAGGCTTCTGTAGCAGCTGCAGTCATACATTGGATATTTAGACAGGAGCTTTTGTCTTTGCAGTGCCTTGGGCTCTCTCTGCTTTCACACACGAGCGATCCAAAGTGCTGCCCATGAGCCACACAACGAGCTGCTCCTTCTTGCTGCCATCCAAGCAATAAAAATAGTTCATACTTGGTTTCTCAAAATGTTGTTGCAAATGAATGAGTATGAAAGAGGCTGCAGAAACACATACACCAGTCTTAAGTGCTCCAGGGCTTGAGCTGGTAGGGAGGCTGTTTGGGAGGTTAATGGTACGAAAATGAGATTTTAATCTGCTGATAGAATGCAGTACAGCAGTTCTGTTCTGAGAACACAGCTTGTCCCCAGAGTTCATGGTAAACAGCCTAAAGAAGGTTGAATTTGCTGAGGTGAAGGGAGGTAAAACAGATACAGAGTCGTCTGTCTCTTGCACCTGTCTTGTTTACTTTTTTGCACTTCTAACCATTAACTGTTTCCCTAATCTCTGCTAATTACATCCTTAATTGCATTAATATGCATTTTCAAACCTTAGCAGGGGAGCCCAAATTTTGCAGTGTTTGGAAGAGCTTCCATGGAGCTGTAGGGCCTCAGGGCACCCCAGGCTCTCCCAGACACGAGGCTGAGCTTACGCTGTGGTGTAGGGCTGAAGTACAGCAGGAGCTTTAGGACCTTGTGCTCTACCCTTAGCCTACACATTAATCTGTGTAGTTTAATGACTTCTTCAAAGCTTTCCTACTGCTTCCCAGAACAAGCTGCCTGACACTTGGAAAAAGGGACATTGTTAGGTCACTTTGGGGACCAAACTTGCCTTGATTAGAAAAACACTTTTAAAAGCCTGAGCTCCACGTGTGTAGGGTGGAACTTGAAAGTAAAAATTCCCAATCAGCGAGACTTGTCTGTTGCCACTGGTCAGGCAGAGAAAGGCAAATGCTAATTAAAAGTCTTAATTTTTCACTGCAGTCTTTGTTAGGAAGTGCTGGCTCTGCTGGTGATCAAGGGAGTTGAGCCTTAATCCAGAGGGTCTGGGCTTTGAGAACAAAGTAACCTGAGAGTGTCCCTTCAATGACAGAGCAGCCAGTTACCAAACTTAACATTCTTTCTTCTGTCACTGTTGATCTTAGTCTTGCTTGTATAATGATACTTAGCATTCATCCTTTCATTAACTGATGCCTTTTCTTTCTTTCCTTTTCAGCAATACTGGAGTAATCGCTTCCTAAACAATTTTGCAGAAATGTAAGGTTGTTTTGTTGCGTGCATGTGTTTTTAGCAACACATCTACCAAAACTTCTGCATGTATCCTGTAAAGATTCTTTGCTTTCCCTAAAAAAAAAACCAAAAACAAAAACTCATTGTGTTCTCTGTGGAAGAAATGTGTGGTACCATTAGGACTTCATGATACAGATGTACAAACGTGCAGTATAGATTATGGAGTCGGAACTCTCTCCTCAGAAGGTTGGTTTCTGTGCTGCATGGAGAAGAGTTGGGTTATCCCTGAACAAGAATTGCAGAGCTGTCAGCCAATTTCCCATTTTCCTGTATGTAAAATGTCAGTTTATACAATGTACAATAGCAGATAATGCATGCCTTGGGTTGTAGATGGATCTCTCTGTATTGTATCATCCAGACATCCAACTCCAACAGCTTCTGTACAATGCTCTCCTATTTATAAATCCATGGAAACGATTACAGATGAATGTTAAACTGTAAGCCTCCACTTCATAACTTTGGATTTTTTTTTTATCATCTGTGCAAATCAACCTCTTTTGCACTGTAATGTAACTTATTTAAATCTAAGGCAGTAAGACAGATGTTGGTGCAATACAAAATATCGTGATGCATTTATCTAAAAAGCAACGATGACGTAGCCAGTTCCCACAGCTGCATGTGTGACCTTTAGAAGTTGTAAATAAGATCAATTGTCTCTTGACATGCTGACAGTAAGGAGCATCACACCTAGTTTCATTTGTATCAGGTAAATAAATTTATTCTCCAATACATGCTCGGCGTGGTATTTGATGCACTTTGTTCCCTGCAGGTCCGTGTGTCTGTTCTGCAGCGTGCTCTTATTTTAATGCCAGGATGCCACTTTTTTTTTTAGCACCAACACCATTTTGCAATTTTTCCTCTTAGAACTATGCAGATGCAGCTGCTCCTCAGCAGTATTGACCTCCTCGCTGGTGTGATTTCCTCTGTCCAGGGGCTTGTGTGTGTGTTTTAAGGGACACTGTCAAGTACTTTGATCACTCAGTTTTTTTAAAATGCTCCATTGTTTGTAAAATCCCTCTGAGAAACATAAAATAAACAATTCTTTCCCAACTACATCTTTTTTTTTTTTTTTTTGTCCTTATCTATTTTCTAAATTGCCCCAGCCTGAAGTAGCTCCTGGTCTTTTCCATAGGCAAAAGGAAGATGAACCGAATGTATTTGCTGCAAACACACCATGAGCTTCCTGCCGGGAGTGCTTGGCACTTCGGGCTCACTCCCTTCCCCAAACCAGGGGCTGTCAGAACCAATGCAGGAGTTAGGAAAGGCTGAAGCCCTCCAAGGATTTTCCAAATGCTCTGCTCCAAAACCCAAACACATTTTGTTTGGAGTAAGAGGGAACTTCAGGAATGTGTTTTAAATCGAACGTAGTGCCTCTTAGCCTGCAGCCCCTGATAGCAGCACACTGCTGGCAAAGGGCTTTATCCAAATGAGGTGCCATGTCTGAGACCCTTCAAACGCACCAGTGTGAGGTTTAAAAATACAGGGGTCGAATTCCATTGTCCAGCAGAACTGTCGGATGGTGGAGGGCGTGTTAAGGCTGAGCTGCTGGTGGCTGCTTCCTACTATGGTAGTGCAGTGTGTGCAGGCTGAGCTCTGCTCCTCACCCCGGCCCGGGGCTGTCAGAGCCCAGCTCCACACTCCTTATCTCCCGTTGAACATCTTCCCGTGGCTGTATTTAGAGCCGGTCCTGGGCACGCACCAGCAGCGCTGTCAGCACAGCCCTTCCCGCGGGGACAACCCCATTAGCACTTCCCAGGGACACTTCCCAGGGACACCCGAGCCGAGGGATCGCTCAGAACAAGTGTGAGAAAACGCTTCTGGTCACAACCTCGGCCTGCCTTTAATTAGGAAGCACCCAAAGGGAAAAAACTTGCTCTCTCACACTGCCCAGGTTGTCGCTCGGAGCTCACCATCCCAGGGACCAACGTGATCCGGCCTGGCTGAGCTCCTGCCGCGTTTTTCTCTTAAAGAAACTTGTCCCCAGCAGCGGTGCCCGATGTGAAGCTCAGCGAGACGCGGCGTCGCTGTTGAGCAAACAGCTGCTGTCACAGCGAGGTGCATTGCTCGGACGGTTGCAGCATCTCCGTGTTCAGACAGCGCCTCGCTGCTGAGCGAACTCACACAAACACCTTATTTTTAAACATTTTAAACGATGATCTGCAAAGCTTAAGGCAGAAGGAGTCCAAGTGCCCCGCAGGCAGCACTCGGGAGTACAGCCATGTGAGGAGAACGTGATGCTCAGTGGGTTGCCAAGGTACTCGGTGCAGGAATATGTGCTAAGAGATGCTGAAATAAACAGCTTCGTCTTCCCCCTCCTCCTCCTCTCTCTGCAAACCCCCGGCTCCAAAGTGTCATATGGATGAGCCCACTGACAGCAGAGCAAGGAAGCAGCTCCCCATGGATAAGTTACGAGGCATTAGAGGCACATTACATCAAACTCTAAATACAGAGGGCAGGAAATAGTTCCCATTTTTACCTCGAGGTGAATTTGTGTGTGATTACAGCCCACATCCACCCCCAGGAGGGTGGGTGAGAAACAAGAGAAGCCTCGGGGAGAGAAGATGGGAAATTTTCTTCCCAAATTCAATGAGGAAAAAGGCACTGGAAAAGTCATGGGACTAAAGGACAGACCAGCAATACTCAGCAATGCTCAGTCTGCAGAGCTCTGAGCACCTGAAGAGGTCTAAAATATTACATCCCAACCATTTACCCTCATGGAAGTCCAGAGACAACTTCAGACATCAATTTAGCAGGCTCTGGAGATTTACTTAATCAGGCCAAGGCCCTGCCCTTTAATTACAGAAGGTTGGAACAGAATGTTTTAAGTGTTATCCCCCTATAACTGAACCTATGAGAGTGATCCCCTTGTAACTATCAGGGTGATCCCCTTCCCTCTCCTGGAGCAGCCAGCAGGGAAGGGGCAGTGCTGGGAGCACCTGAACACTTCCCTTCGAATTACAGCTTTTGGGGCAGGGCCAGCTTGCACACAAGGCAGTCACGGGATTCTGCTGACATCACCACATTGAGGTCAAATGTTCCAGTCCGGCTCCTCAGGCACAGTGAAGGAAACGACCCTTCACCTAATCAGGTCCCACGTGCTTGTTAGGGAGGTCTCTGCCTGCACCAGAAGGGCTTTTATCTGACAGATGTGTCCTGAAAGACAAACAGCATCCAACCTTTCACAAAACAGAGCTGCTCATGCTCTGGTCCCAAATCCTAATAGGATTAAGAGCTCCCTCAGCAGCTGCATGGCAGGCACTGGTCTTTGAAGTCTTCTGCCAGACATTTCCATCTTGGTGAAAGCCCTGCTGGCAGCACCTCAGGCAAGTTTCTTGGTTCCTCTTCTTCCCAGTGGAAAGGCACTGGGCACTGGGACTGGACTGGGGTTAGGACTGGGCCAAGCCCCAGCACTCTGGTGTCCTACCCAAGGACAAGCTGTAAACCTCTCTTTAAGGCCAGATGATGGATGCTCTTCCTGCCACCTCTGAATTCACAGCACAGATGATTAATGACAGCACAAAGGGATCAAACCCACTCATTTCCTTATCACCCTTTTCAGGTGAGAGGTGGTGGGAACAAAAGCAGAAATCAAAGCTCAGCAAAGGAAGGGTTAAAACCCTTTTCCAAAAAGTATTTTCTAGTGAACTGGGTGGGGGGGTCCTTAAAACTTCTCAGAGCCCAATATTTCTGTAGGGGGAACACTCCTGACCTGCAGCCTCATCGAATTGGCTGAGTTTCAGTGTGACATTCTCCTCCCCAGAACTGACACCAAAAGGTCAGTGGGAGCCACCTCCTCCTTTCCTACCTATTAAAAGCTGTCCTGGGGAGCTGAGGAAAGGTGACAGCCTGTCTCCATACCCTGTTCCTCCTCTTGGCACAGCCACAATCCAGGAGCCACCCCTGGCCAGTGAGAACTTGGGCTAATACAGGAATTACTGCTTTTTACAGAGTAATGCCAAACTTTCCCCGTGTTATTGACACAGAACCAACATTCCAGTTCCAGATTGACAGAGACAATTCAATTCATACAAATTCCCCCCTCTCACTTTCACTATGGGGAAAAGCAGAAATTGAGGTTACACCACCTTCCCTCTCCTACACTGGCCCATCAGCACCCAGCAAGTTTTACAAGGCCACAGATCCCAGCTTTACTGACTTCCTGACAAAGTTATCCCAGGAACCACATGGACAGCAGCTTACACAGAGCAGCCTAAGGAAGTTGTGCATCCACAGATTGCTGTTCTTGCCCTGCTGATGTCACCACACTTCAGTTTTCTGGAAAACTATTTAATATTCCAAGAGGATGAAGCCAAGATAGCAGCTTCAACTCATCAAACCATACTGCCCATCAAGGAATAACATGATGTATTATAAAACTAAATGTTAGGGAAAAAGAAGGAATATAAAAAGTCAAAGGATTTTTCACTAATTAAATAGTTCAGAGGAAGAACTGGCATCTTAACAACCCTTTCTAGTAAAGCACACGCTGCCTCTCCAGCACAGGAACAGGCCCTTTTGTGCTGCCAGATCAACCCAAGCTCTTGGATCCAGTGCCAAAGCAAGTAGCTCCTTTCTGCCAACCCGTGAACTCCCCCAGCCCACGGAGTCCAACTGGGAGATGTTCCAAATCCCTGATCCCCAGTAGCTGAGCAGTGCTGCTGCTGCTGCCCCTCCAGCCACTGCCACTTAATTGGACTTTGTGTTTCCTGTAAACGTTTAAGAAATTAAAACAAGCCCAAGTCTCAGGACATGGGATTTTCCTCTCCTCTTTATCCTCTTGACAAGGCTCCCAGCACTCTGCACCCTGCAACTGAAAAAGAGCTGAAGTGTCCACAGGATGCAAAGGCAGCATTCCCTAGGGCACAGGCTGGGAGGCTCTGTGGGTGGCATCTGCTGTCCTGTAAGAAATAGCACAAAACCCATTCCCTTTTAAGCCCTGCCTAAGCCCAGTTTGAATTCATAGATTTATACTGAGTTCAAGCCCAACCAAGGTCACTCAGGACCCCTGGAGACTGCACTGATTTAGAGCTGTTTTTCTGACAAGATACTGGATTGTGGTGTATTTGTGTGACTTGAAATTGCAATGGCAGACAGAGCCTTTTCTGACCACTGAGACCTAAGGCAGCGAATAAGCTTTGCTGAGTCAGAAATCCTCCTCTGCTTCTGCCCTGGATGGATCAGTTTCCACATCACTGAGCTCCTGAAAAGAAGGAGGGAAGACTCACCACACAAAGAGGCCTAATGAGGAAGAGTTACTGAAAGGGAAAAAAAAAGTCCTAGTTAATCAAAAATCTGTCATCAGCAGTAACTGAAGAGGAAGAAGCACCTCAGTTTGACAGAAAACACTAATATTGGCCAGCACTCTTCAGTCCCTTCTTTATCTCTGCTTCACAGTTCTACAACTCCCAAGATCTGGAAATCAGAAATACTGCTGGAATTTCAGGTGTTACCAGCACAGGGCAGGATAATGCACAAATAAAGGCAATTTCTAGCCACATCTTGAATGCGAGCCGCTCTTAGACTCTGCTAAATTCAGCCTTTTAGCCCTTATCAAATCTATATAAGGTTTGAAGAAATGCTGTCCCTTTCCACCACTTCTTGGTTTTTGTACCTCAAAGCAGGAAAGGATTAAAATGTAAATAAATTATATTTGTGACTAAAATTCAAGGATTTCAAACAGTCTCAGACACTCTATCCTTACCCAGCTCCAGACTGGCATCTCAGACATGCCAATACCAGTTAGAACTGGATGGCAACAGCTTTTTTGCCTGACAAACTGTTGCATTTCCATCACTGATCTGACACAGCCTGAACTTCAGTTTTTGGCTTTGTGATCATTTCTTTCAGGGTGCACAGCACGTGATTGAGAGAGGGAATGGGGTCAGCTGCTTATTAAGGGCTAATTGTTACATTCCCTGAACTAGAACTGCATTGGAGAGTACAAAATCCCTGCAAAAGCAGAGATCACATTCTAATTTTAGAGTGCTAATGAAGGCTCATTAATAGGCAAGAATCCCTCTAGAATTCTGAAGTGAGAGCTAAATTTATCTCTCTATACAATCTCAATGCACCCAACATGTACAGAACCTTGAAGTTCCTTAGTCACTTACTGTACAATTAGCAAAGATTACACACAAGCTACATAAGCCCAACACATCAGGTACTCACTGAGGCTTTATCTGCAGGATTTGACAACTTTTCCTTTCCAGTGAAGAACCAAGTCCTCAGCAAACCAAAGCAATGAGGGTACCACTCTATTTGTGCCTGTAATTGTTAAAGCTGCATCTCATCTTCAAGTAGTTTTAGTTTCCTGCCTGTTCTAAAAGCAGAGATTTATCAGATTATCTATAAACATGCTAGAGAATGGTTTTAGTAAAACTGTGGTTCTTCAACTTTCTCTTCTATGTAAATCCTTCAGAGAAGTGTGTAAGGCCAGTGGTTTCCATCTCCTATTAACACCTTATTTAAAGGGATCATTAGAATTAAACAGACATCACATACCTCATATACTCCTCATCAGAATTAAAGTCCTTTCTTTAGTTTAATAACACAAACAACTCCATTTTCATCCACAGCAGAGGTCTGGAATACAACTAGAAAGCTAATGAAGCTCCCCAGCTTTCAGCTGCAGAATATATCTGATGAATGCTGAGTGTGAGGAGAAAGCAAAGCATTTTTTAAAAATGAATTCTTTCTGAGGCACGAGATGAGCTGAAATCCAATCACTGCATCTCACAGCAATGGTGGGAGGGAAGAACAGGATCAGGCCCTTCACCCACCAAAAAGCCATTAACAAAATGTTTGCTCTCCCTGGAATACTCCCATTGAGTGGATTTGCTTGATGGAAGGGCAGGAACAGCTCATGCCCAACCAATGCCCACCACAGCAGCAGAGGCTTTGCTGTTCTTCTCAGATCACCTTCAAAGAACCATAACTCAGTTTGGTATTTTGGAAAGTCTAAAGGCCACTAAATTCCAGAGAGAACAGACACCCAGCTGTTTTCTCTTTTTAAATGGATAAACTGTTAGACTCCTCCTTGGTAAGATGCGACATACCAAAACATTTCCAAAACAGACCATAATCTGCCTGTTCTTTTTGTTGTACATTTTTGATACATCACAAAGGGATATTTTGCCCTTTTCTACCTAACAGGGAAAAGCTTCTTTTCCATGTCATGTATTTGTATGAAAAGGCCATTTTTCCAACAACTGATACTCAAAACCATTTGTTTTAGCTTTCTAAAACAAGTCTGTGTGCTCCAGCATACCTGTGGTAACAGAAGAAATAACAAAAGGAATTAAATTGCCAATATAAAGATAAAACCCCCATGTTTTGGTAAAGACTAAGGCAATCAGAACTGTAAGAAAAATAAGTAATTCCTCCTCCCACACATCAAGCCCACAGAACTGAAAGAGTTTCTAGATTACCCAAAGCACTTCATCCTTGAAATGGTGAGGTTGAGAATTTTGTACACGAAGCAACTTTGCTTCAAAAGGTGAGGGGAAAACACAGGAATTCAACTGTTACCTGACAAAACCAGGCAGAACATAAACTTGAAAAAAAAACAAAAAAATATGTGTATTTGCATAATTTAACATTTCTCCAGCAATGCAAGGGAAGAGGGATGAATTCTTTTTATTTCACTTTAAATGTCAGTGATGTATACAGAATGTGAAGTGCTTTGAGTCACTGCTGTAAAAGCTTTTAGGAACACCCTGAAATAAAGTCACTGCATGAGTTTGGTTTTAAGTGTTTACAGGGGTTAGTAAGGACTGAGGAAATGACTCCAAATCTCTACCACTGGCTCAATTCTGTACACAGAAAAATCGGTCAGCTACAAAAAATGTCCTGCAAGTCCAAGTTGCCTTTGTGTCCCAAACTTCTCCTGGACAGCACAGGTAATGCCCTAGAAAAAGACAATTTAATTCAACAAACACAGCAAGAGCAAAGTGCTGCTTCCAGCCACAGAAAAGCAGCTCCTCCAAACTTGAGCAGGAGCATACAAACAAAAGAAAGACCTTTCCCATAAAGGAGTACAAGCCCCTGTATTTACAACTCCACCAAGCACACTTAGCCCTGGACAGAATTTAGACATTGTTTTCATCACAAACAAGAGGGGCATTACACATCTCAGATTCTGATGGTTCTAGTTTTAGCAGGAATTTTTCAAAATGAAAGTTGCAAATAACTTCAGATTCAGTTAGTCCCTTATGCTTAATAAATAAGAAGCATCAAGAATCTTCCTGGCATTGAGATGCACAGAAGTGTTAAATGGTTTCAGAGTCTATTAAAAAAAAAGTCTTTTGCTACTGCAAAAAAATCATAGTTCCTGTTCTTCTAAGAAGAATGGCCCTAGTGGTTTGTTCAAGTGCCAAAAGAAGCAGCAGGAGAGGCTTTTACTGCATCCCAAACCACTGTTCTTGGTCTGCCCACTGAGCTGCTTCACTGTCACTGCCTTCCAAGTCCCCTTCTTCTCCACTTCCCTCCATGTCATCCACATCCTCTTCCTGGGTGGCATCTGTTGGGCTTTCCTCTTTTTCCATTTTCTGCAATCCTTCCAGTGACTTCTGATCGTTTGGATCCAAACTGAAGAAAGGAAGAAAAAGAAAGCATTGTCCTGAAACTTTTTAGTTCTTTATTTGTGGCCTTGGTATAAAGAATAACAATAAAAAAACTCATCCTGTTGTCTGCACTTCCTGTTTAACACTATCAAGAAGCTTAGTTTAGTAGATGATGCAACTTCCCCTCAGGCTGACTGTACCACTCAGTATTAAATGTCTATATAAACCAGTTTTGATCCCCAGACTGCACTTATCTAAACATCCCACTCTTCCAGAAAACTTAGTCACCTCTTCCAGCAAGACTAATTATAAAGTGACAGCAAAGCAGTAAAAATGTAAATGGCTCTAAGTATGTTATAGGCAAGCAAAAACCAGCTGACCCATTTAAGCTTTGCAAGTTTACAGTGGACATGATGTGTGAGATTTAAGGCAAATTGAAGTTGTTGAAATCAAAACATGGGAACATTTAATATGGTAACACCCCATAGTAACATTTAGGTTATGTTAAGTTGAATCACACGATTTAAATTGACTGAATAGCTCATTTTTACACAGCACCTTCTAGTTTATAGGAATGGATCTTAAGGAGCCTGACTATATAATTAATAACTATAAATAATTCCATGCTTTAAACCTTTTGTTAGCTGAAGAACCACCAACCTACCGACAGGTTTAGCATTAATGAAGTCCCTACATTTTCCACTTCTCAGTCCAAAGCCTTAAAACCAATTAATTAATGAACAAGACGTCACTTGTGTGTTTCTGTTTCAAGGGAGAATGATACAAAGCCACCTCTGATTCTCATTCTAATCAATCAGCGGCTCAACTTTTACTCAGACAAGCTGATTATTGGTTGTTATAACTGTCCTGCAGTGTCAGGGTGTGCTTTCTTTACCTCAGGGCTATGCTGTACTGGTCCATTGCCTCCTGGTACTCATTGACAGCCACAAGGAAGTCCCCCAGGATCCGGTGCAGCACACAGTCACTCTGATTAGCCAGTGCATTCCTCAGCAAAGCAATTCCATCTTCATACTTCTGTTCTCTACCTGTTTGTAGGCAAAACTACTGATTTAATTAATAGTTGAGATAAATCTGTAAAAAGTCAGAGTGTTCCCAGTCATCACAACACAAGACTGTTTGTCCCTTCAGAGCTGTCAGCAGGGAGGACAGCAGTGAGCTACTTCTTGCAAGGTTAACTCTGAACAATGGCTTGTTGCTGCAATACCTGGTGCACTCAAAATTACATCTACTTTGAAGTTAAAACATTTTGTTTGCAATTGCTCTAAGTGCTGGTGTAATAATCAGTTTCTGGATGCAATTAATGCCTGTGATTTTTCCTTCAAGATAGAACTGATAAATCCCTGGGCTGGAACACCCCTGACACCCATATGGCTGCAGAACACTCCTCCATGTACAAAAGTATCTCTAAATAAATCAACATGGGTGAAAAAAAAATAAAGGCACTTACTAAGAAGTTCTGCTTTCTTCACCACAGCTTTGATGTAGTCAGGTCTTTGTGTCAGTGCTTTGTCCAGTAAGGTTTTTGCTTTCTCCTGCGTGACAGGGTCCTCCAGACAGACTGTTGCCAGCAGAGTGAGTGTCTGGGCATTGGCCCCCAGGGTTTTGTACACATTATTTGCCATCACCATGGCCTCACGGATGCTGTTGGATGCCAGGTAACACTCAATGAGACCTGAGGGTATCAAATGAGAACATTTTTGAGTCAGCACTACACTCACACCTCCTCAGTTATTTGCACAGCTCACACCCCAGTAAAGAAATGCAGCTGCAGTTGAGAAAGTGACTCTGTACATGTTAACATACCATTCTAGAGATAACTGATTTCATCACTTTTATTTATGCGCAGGAGCTAAAGAAATCCCAACTCTAAGTACACCTAATCTAACATTTTTGTCCAGTTCTAATACTGAGATATTAATACTTCCCCTGGACTCCTCACAACTCACAATCTACTTGAAGCTGCTGTTGAAATCAACAGATTTAAATAAATATCACACAACAAAGCTCCCAGTAGAGCTAATAGTACAGTCCATGTCATCCTCCAAAAATGATCTGTTTATATCCACATTAAACAAAAAACAGCAAAAAAAACCCTTTTTGAAAATCATTCTCACAAGTCCATGTGTTCTGTAGTGTCTCCCATCAAACTGGTAAATCCCCTGACTGTAACATCACTGTTACATTCTTCACATTGATGAGTACCTTTAGTATCTCTCCAAACTGCTCTCTAGAGACTCCACTCCCTTGATACTCTAGAGATATTCCACTGGACAATCTCCCTCTCTCACCTGAGCACTTCTACTGCTTCATAGGGGTAATAATTGATTTACCAGGAAGTCAGCAGGAGGAAAGAACTCAACAGAATCACAGAATTCACAAGGTTGGAAAAGACCATTGAGATCATCGAGTCCAACCCATTACCCAACACCACCCCGTCATCTAAATCATGGCTCTAAGCACCTCATCCAATCTCTTCTTAAACACATTCAGGGTTGGTGACTAAACCACCTCCCTGGGCAGCCCATTCCAATGGGAAACCACTCTTTCTGTGAAAAAGTTTTATTCCTAACATCCAGTCTAAACCTCCCCTGATGCAGACTAAGACTGTGTTCTCTCCTTCTGTCACTGGGGGCCTGAGAGAAGAGATCAACCCCCACCCGGTCACAACCTCCCCTCAGGGAGTTGTAGAGGGCAATGAGGTCACCTCTGAGCCTCCTGTTCTCCAGGCTGAGCACCCCCAGCTCCTTCAGGGCAGGGTTTGTGCTCCAGCCCCTTCCCCAGCCTCGTTTCCCTTCTCTGAACACATTCCAGCATCTCAACATCCCTCTTAAACTGAAGGGCCTAAAACTGGGCACAGCACTCGAGGTGTGGCCTCGCCAGTGCCGAGCACAGGGGAGGGATAACTCCCCTGGCCCTGCTGACCCATTCCCTTGCCTGGCCATGGCCAGCAGAGCAGAGCAGCAGTGCCAGGGCAGCAGGAGCTGTGCCCTCACCCTCGTAGCAGTCGAGCCTGCAGGGTGCCAGGCGGATGGCCTCACGGAAGTGGATGATGGCCTCCTGCACCCGGCCCATGTTCCGCAGGGCAGCTCCTTTCAGCAGCAGGGCCTGCACACTGTTGCTGTTCAGCTGGATGGCTTTGGCTCCCAGGTACAAGGCACGGGAGTAGCGCTTGCTGTAGAAGCTGTGGCACCTGCAGGGAAGGGAAGAGGGGTGGTAAATATGGACTGTCAGTGGGGACTGTGAGTGGTCATGGAGGAGGAGAGAGAGGGAAGGGAAAACAAGAGGGAAAAAAACAAGCAAAGGGATAAAAGCAAAGAAAAAGGAGGGGAGGAAAAAGCAGGGAAGGAAAAAGGAGGGAAGGAAAAAGCAAAGAGAGAAAAGCAAAGAGAAAAGAGCAGGGAAGGAAAAATCAGGGAAGGAAAAAAACAACAAAGAAAAAAACCAGCAAAGAAAAATACTAGCAAAGAAAAAAAATTCAGCAAAGAAAAAAACCAGCAAAGAAAAAAAAACAAAATAAAAAAAAACAGAGGAAAAATACAAAAAGCCCCCAAAACCAAACCAAACCAAACAATCCCCCAAAGAAACCATAGGTAGCTTTTGAATTTCTTTCATTTGAAGTTAAGAATGTATGTTCAGCAAAATACCCAATTCTTCATGAGTTGAAAAACAAAGCTACGAATTATGAACTGTTACAGGTATTCAATATATCACTGTTATTGCACAGAGGTGGTGTACTGGTTTCTCTGTGGCCAGGTTTTGGTAGCAGTGGGGGGGCTGAGGGGGAGGCTTCTTTGAGAAGCTGCTGGAAGTTTCCCCATGTCCAACAGAGCCAATGGCAGCCAGCTCCAGGCTGGGCCCGCTGCTGACCAAGGCCAGGCCAATCAGCAGTTGAAGGAACACCTCTGTGATAACATAGTTAAGAAGGAAAGAAAAAAAGAGTTAGACGAAGATGGCTGCTGGAGAGGAGCAGAGTGAGAACTTGTGAACAGCAATGCAGACACCAAGGTGAGTGGAGAAGGAGGGGGAGGAGATGCTCCTGGTGACAGAGCTGAGATCCAGCTGCAGCCCATGATGAGGACCATGGTGAAGCAGCTGTCCCCCTGCAGCCCATGGAGGACCACAGGAGTGCAGAGATCCACCTGTAGCCCGTGGAGGAGCCACGCCGGAGCAGGTGGATGCTGGGGAAGGCTGTAGCCCGTGGGAGGCCCAAGGTGAAGCTGGGTCCTGGCAGGGGACTGTAGCTTGTGGGGAGAGGAGCCCACACTGGAGCAGAATCTTTCTGTTAGAACTTGTGGCCCGTGGGGCCCACGCTGGAGCAGCCTGTGCCTGAGGGACTGCACCCTGTGGAATGTGACCCATGTGGCAGCTGTGGGTGAAGGGCTGCTGCCCATGGGATGGACTCTCGCTGGAGCAGTTTGTGAGAGGAACTGTATCCTGTGAGGGATGGACCCCATGGAATGCGGCAGGTGACCACAGCAACACCTCCCCCCACCACCTCGCCTTTTCCCTTGACCGTTGTGGGAGAGCAGGTTGGATGTAAGAAGGAGGGGGTGGGGGGTAAAAGGTGTCTCTTATTGTCTCTCACTCTTAGCTCAGATCTTGTTAGTAATAAACTCGACTATTATTCCCACATGGAGTCTTGTTTTGCCTGTGACGGTGATTAGCAAAGAATCTGTTGTGGTCCTTATCTCAACTCAGGAAACTTCTTGTTATATTCTCTCTCCTCTATAGCTGGGCGAGGGGGAGTGAGAGAGTGGCTGTAGTGAGCCCCTGGCACTCAGCCCGGGTTAAACCACCACAGGTGTTAACTGTAATAAGAACTAAAACCAGCTGTTTGTGGATAAAGTGAGAAAGGAAAGCAAGCAGCTCACCCAGACACCACCCAGGGCTCTGCATGTTGGTCAGAAATATTGAAGAGCCGGCAGCCCAAGTTCTCCACATCCTCCAGGCGACCTTCCCGTGCCAACAAATAGCCATAGACATCCATTCCTAAAGAGACAGGTCTGAAGATCAGGCCTCAAGAAATGAAAAGTTCACTTACAAGAAATAAAACCAAAATCACAAACATCTACTTCAAACTGTGCAACTGCCACTAACAGTCCAAGGCAACTTCTGAATGTCAGCTCTGGGTAAACAATGCACAATATTCCACTGCATGTAGCTGTTACTCATCAGATCAGCTTTCTTTTAGGATTTGCTCACCTTTTATCAGGTAAGGATCCAGCATTTGCGCCTGTTCAAATTTTAGAATGGAGTTTTTGTTGTCTCCAGCTCTGAAGTACAGGTCTGCCAAGCTTCCCAGCAAGTCCACATTGTCCCTCAGCAAGGATTTCTTTTCTAGAGAGCTTAAGGAGAAAAAAAAAGCCCACTAATCATAAATGCCATTTTGAATGTCATTGTATATAAGGATTAACATGTTATTTGATTGTATCACACTCTGTCCACTCTTACCAAATAGTGTTGATTGCTCTTGTGTTATCTCCAGTATGCACAAAGGCATAAGCCTTGATCCACACAGAAAGCCAGTCCAAGTTGGGAATACTCTGGATTATATTGATGGTCATGGAAGCCACCTCTGCTCCCTTCACTGACAGTGACAGCAAGCCTGTTGGGAATGGTACATCCATCAACCCCAGTCACCACAGACAGCTCTGGATACAAGTTAATTCTCTGAGCACCAGAACCTCCATCCCTTGACAGGCATAAACACGCAGCCTGTTACAAACTGCAAAATTAAACATCACATGCAAATGCAAGGCAGTGACTAGTCCCAAGCATAATTCAGATTTTAACCCTGCAATGCCAATGGTGTGCAGACACCCACCCAGGATGGCATCCAGTGCCAAGGGGCACTGCCTCAGCACTTCCTTGTAGCTCGTCACAGAGGAGCGCTCCTGGCCTGCCTTCTTGTAGAGATTTGCCAACATCATGTTGATCTACAGACAACAGAAATGTTGGGAGAGTCAAGTGTGAGAAAGGAGAGAGAATCACAAAATCACAACTCTCTTACCTGCTTTAGTGAGAACACTATAAAGCACCATGGAGTGTAAAAAGTAAAATCATGGCTCCTTCCTGAGTGCAGAGGTAAAACCCACAATCTCATGGATCTGCACAGAGCAGCCTGGAAGCTTATTTGGCACTTAAGAAGTCAAAAGGTGGGCAACTATTTATATAAGAAGGACCTCTATATCCATTACATCAGCCTCTTCCAGTGGATCTCTGCATCCATGGAAGTGTTTCAGAGAACCAGTTGAGAAAGGCAGAGAAAGTTTCCATTCAGCTCCTGAACAGAAATTATCTGAGTTCTACACAAAAAGAGGAGATGGTTTCTGCTACAACACTTCCATTTACTGGGGTGTGCAAACAAAAAGTTTGTTTCCTCAACCTTTCCTTCTTTTTCTGTCCTGTAAATTGGTCTTTAAGCAGAGCTCTGACATTAACTGGAGCTTAATCCATGTACACTTTTAGGGCAATTTAACATGAACCACAGCTGACTGACCTCATGTGTTAATCTTTTAAGCCCAACAGAGCCAGGGAGCAAAGACTCCACAGATTTGGCACTGCAGACCACAATGGGATCTAAGTATTTAGCGTTACCTAAACTGTAGTTAAAAATGGATTAAAAGATTTTAAAAGATGGAACACAAGCAAACCTTCTACTTGCCAAAGTCTTCAGCCTTCCAAGGATCTTACACTGCTCCAACTACACACTAAGTTAATGAAGATGCACAAAACATTTAACTCTCTTCACTTGTTTGAATTCTTTCTGAGAGTGGTCTGATTTTTAAAGAAAAGAGTCCAAATAAGTTAATTTAAAAGTAGGAAATGTTACCATATGACTTTTAAATAATACAAAAGCAAATATAAAGACATGATGATTTTATATCTACAGGCCAGTTCTTTTTTGACCAGACGCTGGCCAAGAACCTGTGACAAAAACTTTTCAGAACTAACCTTTGGTGTCCTCTGTCTGGAAGGAATCCCATCAAGAATAGCAATGGCATCTTTATCTTGCTTCAGCATTGTGTAACATTCAGCCATTTTATATTTCACTTCAATTTCTGATGGCAAACACTGAAATAAAAAAGGAAGATTTAAATACAATGTTGATTTAGTCAGAAAAAAAAAAGTTTCATCATTAAATATTGATACTATGTTGAAAAATATCCAGTGCAAGCAAATTAACATATCAACTTTCTGCCACTTCATATTGTTCCTGCCTTCAGATGAAAAGTATGGACTTCATACAGAGAAAAACTTCATGTTTGAGGGACCCTTTTAAGTTTTACATTAGAAAACATCACATTGACATTAAATTAATCAGTTTCAAGTATCAGGTTTAATTAGTTTTTAAGTATCAGGACTTATCGCTTGACATGATAAACCCACAACCCAAGGTATTTAAAGGACATGGTCAGTGCTGGAGAAGTGGTTGGGCTCCAGTTTAGGGATTTTTTTCCAACCTCACTAATTGTATGAATAATGAGTCAGCAACATTAATTGCAAGGTGGAACCCTATCACTTTATGCAGCACATCATCAAGGTTGAAATACCTGGCTCTGAGGAGTTGATGTAGCATTCCCAGTAGAAGGTCTCACTTTGGAGGTTTTACTCAGGGCTTTTTTCTGCTGCAAGGCCATGGTGTACTTACTGACAGCATTCCTGTACTCCTTGTCATGGAACAGGGAGTCTGCATGATACACCAGGAGCTGGTACTTCTGAGATGGGGAAAACAGCTCCCTGAAGGAAGGCAAACAGAAAGGCTGAGATCAGCTGGCTGGGAGGAGCCACAGCCTCACACAGCCAAGGCATTTGCAGCTTTTGGCTTCAACTTCCAACTGCAGCAGCTTCTTTGCTGCCCTGGAAGGTCCCTGTTACTGTGATGCCTTAAGGGGCATGCTTAATATTTTAGAGAATTCACTATTCCTAGGCAGCTGGATAACTTAGAATAGTAAGGGCTAGAAGAGCCTGTGTTCCTGTGAGTTTGCATTCTTGTGTATAGATAAGTGGGGTACAAGACAAAACAGAGTCAGGCTTCCAGGCCTACAAGGGGCTGGACATAGGTGGGTTTAAGTAATAAGGGACAATTCTGTTGGATGTTGGGGTAACATAGAAGTAAGAGGGACTTTAATTAGATAGTATGGGGGAGGGGTGCTCAGAATGTTATAAAAATGGGAAGATTGTTATGATTTTTCTCTCTTTGGATCATTGGCCTTGACCAGTAAAGCTGCTTCTCCCCTTTACTCTGTGTTTTTCAGGTTTTTTTCTGAGGCCCTTACGGCATCAACTGCAAACAGGGGGATTATCTCACCCATCTCTGTTATCTGTGAACAAACAGAGGGAACAGCCACTCCTGACACCTCACCAGTGACAACAGCTCAACGTTGGGCTGCTTGGCCACTTCCCACAACAAACCACAGCCTGTCAAAGTCCATTCCACTGGGTCAACTTCCCTTTAGGATTTCCTCACCCTTCATTAGGTAAGGACCCAGCGTTTGTGATTGTTCAAATTTTGGCATTTTTGTTTGAATGGACTCGGGGTTAAAAGGCAGCCCAGGTCCTTGTACAGCTACCCTGGTCCTAATCCTTGTTCTCACATTTTACCAACCCACTCAGTAACACTCCCAGAGTGTTTGCAGACGTGTTGGACAAGTCAGGGGATTGCAGTGGGATTTGGGCTTCAAACAGGACCTCAAAACCCACCCAAAATGCAAAATGGAAAATAAAGGGGATCTCCTGATTCAGGGCAAGAGCCACAAACCACACAGGGAGGATGTTCTGGAAGGAGGAAGTCGATCCTGCTACTCAAAAGAAGGAAAGGGACTTTGGAAAAGTTTAAATGGGATGTTGGGAAGGGATTGTTGGCTGTGAGGGTGGGGAGGCCCTGGCACAGGGTGCCCAGAGAAGCTGTGGCTGCCTTGACAGGAGGGAAGGAATGAATCAATAAGTACAAAACAAATTAACTTTGGACATAGAATTGATAAAGAAGTAATAGAATTGATAAAGAATTAATAGAATTGATAGAATTGGTAGAATAATAGTCTGTGAATTTTAAAGCTAACTTGAAACCATTATTTTAGCCACTGTACAAAAATGATTAGGTAAACATTCCGCGATGAGAAACAAGGTCAGAGAGTCCTGGGAGCACCTCAGCAGCTGGACAACGGTGATAAGACCAAACCTGAGAAGCCAAAAACCAATTAAGGACTGGTTAGAATCAGCCTTGAGGATGGGAAAACTGCCAAGGCCCAGGGTTACTGAAGGTTCAATGAAGAAGACTCCTTACTTCCTCATCTAAAGACCCCCGGGACCCCGGCCCACAATTACAAAAGGACAACATGCGAGCCTAGTCCGACCCCTAATGACCACGGACTGTAAATAGCGGGGGTTAATCCTTGCCAATACCTCATTATAATACGAGGCGGGGGCAGGCGGAGCTAGGTCATGAATATGTAAGATTTGTGTACTGACAAACAGGCGAGGGTGCCGGGGGACGGCGGGCACGCTTTTGGGGATACCCTCGTGCGCCCTGGCCAGAATAAACATACCTACTTCGTAACTTTTGAGTTGTGGAGTCTTTTCCGCAAGTCAGCCCCATCCCTGGAAGCGTCCAAGGCCAGCTTGGAGCAACCTGGGACAGTGGGAGGTGTCCCTGCCCAGGGCAGGGGGTGCAAGAGTTGCAGCGGAAACCCCAAAAGGAGGGTGATGGCGATACCCAAACAGAGCCGGGCTCCATCCCCTGCAGGGACAGGGTCAGGACAGGGCAAGCACAGGACAGGAACACCTCAAATCGCCCGCCCCTTACACTCTTCCCCTCAGCCGGGGCGCACTCACGGGTTGTTGCCGCTCATGGTGAGGAGGAGCCCGCTGAGCAGCCGCACGTTCGAGTGCAGCCCGGCGGCCGCCATCTCGCGCACGTGCTCCACCACGCTCATGGTTCCGGTGGGCCGGGAGGGAGCGAGGGGAGCGGGGGGCAGCGAGCGGGACCCGCGGGCACGGACCGGGCCCCGACCCGGCGCCGCC